>JASPKZ010000001.1:1037500-1075000 GCA_030220185.1 Diploptera punctata
TAATAATAATAATAATAATCATCTTCTTCAAGGTATGGGCCTATTGGCCCGTTCCGCTCCCCGGCGCACTACATGCCGCAGGCGCCGGTCGTACTTCTAACGACGTTTTGGTCTTCCTAAAACTTATTGAAGAAAAGAAAGAAAATAATAATAAATAATAAAAATAATAATAATAAAAATAATAAAAATAATAATAATAATAATAATAAAAATAAATAATAAAAATAATAATAATAATAATAATAATAATAATAATAATAATAATAATAATAAATAATAATAATAAAAATAATAATTAAAAAATTATAATAATAAAAATAATAATAATAATAAAAATAAAAATAATAATAAAATAATAATAATAACAATAATATGATAATGATAATAATAATGATGATAATAATCATAATCATAATAATGTTAATGATAATGTTAATCATGATAATGATAAAGATAATAATAATAATAATATAATAAAAATGCTTTATTTTAGCTGCCAGAGTTAAGGCCATAAGGCCTTCTCTTCCACTCAACCAGCGAATAGTAGAATTATACAAAAATTACATACATATTACAATTTTAAGGTATTATTAAAATAGAGACTAACAAAATACAATGATGATGTAATCTAATACTAGCCAATACTAACAAAAACATAGAATATAATACTATAAAAATTATATAAAATAAAGTAAGTAGCTTCCTAGATGATTATTAATGGAATGCTCTATATAGTTGTTATGTAGTTAAAGTTTTCATTGTGTCGACCTTAAGATATCAGATAATTTGGATTTAAATAATGATAGCGATTGACAGTCCGCGATAAGCAGGACATATGGCATGAATGGGGAATGAAAATGAGAAGTTGAATCTTCTTGTAGGAAAACGGGAGGAAAAACGCCCAGTTGGTAGGCCAAGAATGAGGTGGGAGAATAACATTAACCATTGTTCTCTTGTCGTCCCAAATCTTTTCAAAAAACGTTAAATTGAAAACATATGAAACTGTAATTCCCCCAGTTATATTATATAGATGCAAAACATGGACTTACTTTAAGAGAGGAAAGAAGATTAGGAGTATTTAAAAATAATGTTTAGGTCAAAAAGAGATGAACAGACAGGTGAATGGAGAAAACTACATAATAGTGAGCTACATGATATGTATAGGAAGCCAGATATAATAACAGTTAAGTATCGTACACGGCGATGGGCAGGACATGTAGCACGAATGGGGGATGAAAGAGGTGCATAGAACTTTCTTGTAAAAAACCAGAGGGAAGACGCCCAGTTGTTAGACCAAGAATGAGGTAGGAGAATAACATTATTCATGATTTGAGGGAAGTAGATTATACAGGGGTTGATTGGAAAACATTAGCTCAGGCTAGGGATGTATGGAAAACTTATGTCCGTGAGGCAATGAACCTACGTGTTCGATAGAGCCAGTGAGTTAGTTAGTTGAGGGATGTAGATTATGCAAGGGATGATTTGGACGTTGACTAAAAATCAACTAAAATGAGTTTCCTGTGACAAGTAGATAGATATACGTTACAAGATAAAATATAGCAAATATATTAGGAATAAATGTAATATATTTAGCTTAATCAGAATCAAAGAATATAAATAAAACTGGTTCGACCACATTCAAAGAATGGATCAAGAATGTATAACAAAACAGTTATTCACATGTAGGCCTAAGCCAGAGGGATATAGATGTGTGGGACGGCCTAGAACACGATGGAGAGATCAATTTTCTGCATGAGACCGGAACGAAGGTTAAGATTCAAGACACTATTTTAGATTATATTAAAACTCAGCAATTAAGATGGTACGGACATGTCCAGCGAATGGAAGAGGATCGGCTACGAAAATGTGTTTTGGAATGGAAACCTGAGGGAAGACGAAGCAGAGGAAGACCTAAAACCTGCTGGAGTGTGGGAATATATTTATACATGAAGGAGAAACATCTACAGTCAGGAGATTGGATGGACCGACAAAATTGGCCTTTAGGAATCGAACGATGTCAAAGACATTAATCAACCGATGATGTATCTATATTATAACAATAACAACAACAACAACAACAACAATAATAATAATAATAATAATAATAATAATAATAATAATAATAATAATAATAATAATAATAATAATAATCCATCCATAGTAATTCTGCCCGAACGCAGGTCCTTCACTGCAATCATAGCATCTTAATAATAAAAATAATAATAATAATAATAATAATAATAATCCATAGTAATTCTGTCCGAGGGCAGGTCTTTCACTGCAATCATAGCATTTCCATGCTATGCTTTGCAGCTTTACTAGGGAATTATAGGTGTGGTAGCTTCCCGTTGCTTACACACCAGTGAAGGATGATGATGATAACGATAAGGATGAAGGCCGGATGATTTTCGGGGACCGTTGGGCCCTAAGCTTCCTGACACTTGTCTTACAGGTGAGGAAGAAACCCGGAAAAAACCTCAACCAGGTGCCTGTCCCGACCGGGAATCGAACCCTGGCTCGCTGCGTGACAAGACAGCACGTTACCTCGAGACCACAGTTGTGGACATAATAATAATAATAATAATAATAATAATAATAATAATAATAATAATAATAATAATAATGATAATAATAGTAATAATGTTAATAATAATAATAATAATAATAATAATAATAATAATAATAATAATAATGATAATAATGATGATAATAATAATAATAATAATGATAATAATAATAATAACAATAATAATAATAACCTTTAATTTAATTATTTGGCTTGGTAAATATAGTTTAAAACATAAAGGTATACATGGAACATGGTTATATATTATGTTGTCTAAAGAAATATGTAGTGAGATTTTTTAACTGTTTTTGAGTTTGTCAGTCTTTGATATACGAGGGGAGAGGATTCCAGAGTCGGGTGGCTGAAACAAGGAAGGATGAGGATCAGTGAACTGTTCGATGTAGAGGAACAGCTAGAGTTAAATTTTCTCTCGATCGTGTATTTAAGTTACGGTGGGAAGATAGCGAATGGAAGTGAGTAGAAATATAAAGGGCTGAAGAGCTGGACAAAGTTTGTATAAGAAACATAGGCAATGTATATTTCGCCTGTCTTCCAATCTGAGCCAAATATGAGGCATCTGAGTAAATTCTGTCGGTGCTTTGATACTCAGCTTCGAAATTCTTCGTTAATGACCTTAGCTCTTACAAATCACCGTTAAATGAAATATATTCATCAACTAGAGTAAACTACCCGAGAGTCAAGGTTGGAAAATAATATAAAAATGGAAATGATGAAATTGGGTTACTCTAGGGATTGTTTTTGTTAAACCATTAATGGATTTGTATGTTTTTTTAGTACCGTGTTATCAGCTCTCATATTTACATGACTATAATAAAATCAACAGAGATTTGTTCCCTAAAGAGACACGTTGAAAATTATCAATCAATATTTGATTTTATAATCATATTTAATAATTTTTATAGCTGTTTCATGCTGACAGCATACAATAATAATTCACCACTAGTGTTTCATATGTAAATCCAAGTATCTTTTCAGAACTACAGTTGGTGACACTAATGATTCGCTGCCCTACATTGGTACAACAATGACTAGAACTACGCAATATATAACTAAAAAAAACTATTTTATTCGGATTATGTACAAAGTTATCATTATACTATATGCAGGTGAACAAAAGCCACGCGGATAAGCTTACCATAATGGGGAAAAAAAAAAGATTCAATTATTTTAAAATAATTATTAAAATTGTAGAAACATATCTGTGTTAACAAGTCATTCTCAACTATTGTTTTAATTTCCGTAGACCCTTCGAAGTGTCCTCAACAACAATAACAACAACAATAACATCAACAATAACAACATCAATAACAATAACAACATAACAACAACAATAACAACAATAACAACAACAATAACAACAACAATAACATCAACAATAACATCAACAACAACAATAACAACAACAACAATAACAACAACAACAATTACAACAACAATCACAACAACAATCACAACAACAATCATAACAACAACAATCATAATAACAATAATAATAATAATAATAATAATGATAATGATAATAATGTTGATAACGACGATGATAACGATGGTAACGATAATGACAATAATAATGATAATAGTAATGATAATGATAATAACGATGATAATAATAATAATAATAAAGATAATGATAAAGATAATAATGATAATGATAAAGATAATAATAATTATTATTATTATTATTATATTACTAGGGATTTCTCTACAATATGGTACTTTTCCTATAACGCATTGTACACTTTAATCTTCCATGTATCCCTACTCTCTGCATGACTTTCTGATAATCTTTTTGACACCATAATCCTATGCACTCCTTGCCCCTACTATTATTTTGATCTCTCCATTCTTCTGTTGTCCTCCGCTTCAAAATGTAATATTATGATAGGTATCCTGTCATCTGACATCCTCTTTAAGTGGCCAAACCATTATAAAAATAATACAATTTGGAATAACAACAATAAGAAGAACAATAATAACAATAATGTTACTACTACTACTACTACTACTACTACTACTACTACTACTACTAATAATAGTAATAATAATAATAATAATAATAATAATAATAATAATAATAATAATAATAATAATAATAATAATAATAATAGTAATAATAATAATAATAATAATAGTAATAATAATAATAGTAACAATAATAATAGTAATAATAATAATAATAATAATAATAATAATAATAATAATAATAATAATAATTTATTTAAGTTGGCAGAGTTACGGCCATAAGGCCTTCTCTTCCACTGAACTCGCGAATAATAAAATCTTCTTCTTCTTCTAATAAGGATTACACCTCATTGCTTCGTTTCGGCTCCAAGTATCATAGTAGCTGTTGTGTCTATCTCTTTCGTGGACGTCTCCGATTCTTTTTCTTCCTCTCGGTTGATTGTTGAGACTTTTCCTAGGCAATCTGTTGGTATCCATTCTGCAGACATGTTCATACCATTTTCTCCTGTACTCTTCTATTTTATCTGTTAAACTGAATATTTGTAGTTCTTTACGAATAATAAAATAATATTTTTTATAACTTACTTATTGACGACGTATACAGGTCTTCTATTTATGCATAATTTCTAATTTTTAAAATCCGGTGACCTTCCATTGTCTGAATTTAAATTAAGTTTAGGTTTAAGAACTCTCCTGGCGCTTCATATCATTCATCATCCATCATATCATCGGGGTAACGTTACTCCGCCTTCCAGGAGCCCCAACGTAAAATAGTGGGTTACAATTCCGCCATGCCAGAAGAGAATACCACTAATATCATAAAGACAACCTTGAGGCATTGATAAAACAATTAAATTGCGGTATTTCATAGATAATGGGTCATAGGGAAAAAAGTATAGAGAATATTTTGAAGAGAATTGAATAATGTACAAATTTTGTATAAACTATTTTTATGATAACACTTGTCATTTAAAAGTTATATACGAAAAGCATATTTTTTGGATATTAAACCTTCAATACAATTTTAAGTACACTTGGGATCTATTATGTTTTTAAGATATGCACCAATTATCAATTCTATGTAAATAATTTCAAAGTATAAATTTTGACTGGACTACAAATTGTACCTGATACTGTTAAGTCTGTTTATATTTAATCCTAGTAATACCAACGGTGGGGGGGGGGGTACTTTATGCCCACCTATTGTCATTTAATTATTATCGTCTTTTAATTATTTTACTGGATGCATGAACTTAGTAGTTATTGTCAATCATTGCCTCTAGTATTGAAATGCGTAATTGCTTCTAAGATTTCATTGTTGGTCACTTTATGAAACAATGATCTGTTATTGTGGCCATGAAGTACCCACCTGTTGATAGTTCTTATGATGCATAATATGTAGAGATCCGTGAAAGTGGTTTCATTTTTAGGGAAAATTCGTTTTAAAATTTGAAGATTTCGATGTTATTGGGAATTTGGCGATATTATTAAAATGAAAATTTCAGTCTTTTTAATCCTAGTTTAGTACCTATATCAAACCCAATAAGAATTATATATCCAGTAGTTTAAGATCAATATTAGCTTGTACAATTGATATCGATAAGATGCATAACATTTTAATCGCAGTCAATAATTTGTAAGCAAAATTTATCTTTTAAGAAAAAGCAATCATGGTGAGTATCTCTGCATTCTCAGGTTTCAATCTCCGTCTTCGATCACTCACCACAACACCATACTTGGGATTCATATTGGCCGTAGAACTTAAAATCTATGGAGAGGCCATATTTGAGCATGAGAAGGGCAGAAAATATTACCTCCACGTTGTGAACTGTGTTGCAACCATTTCTCTTTGCAAGAGTGCATGGAAGAAACAGATATGGCAGTTAAAAAGAAGATGGAATCCGAAAACAGTGTTTAAAAATTCATTATGAAAATTTCGCGAATATAACAAAAACTCTCCGGAATTCGTTGAAAATTTAAAATTTTCCGTGTTATTTCGCGTTATCATAGGATTTCGCTTTATTTCGCGATTCATAAATGCTTTTTTTGAGATTATGGGAAGTGTAGTTAAGAAATAGTACAAGAAAATGACAAAATTAGAGCATTTCGCGTTATTGCGACTCGCGAATTTCACGGATATCTAAAAATATGTCTTGAAATTCTTTTCTTGGCTTCTTCAACAATGATTTTATATCTTTAATTCTGTTTTTACCAAAATTAGAGATGTTTTACATAATTTATTCTTTCATTATTGATGTCTGATAGTTTGTTCTCTTATAACACTTCTTTCTTTTTTCTTATTCAGTATTGTGTTGTAACTAAATTATTTCAAAATGACTCGACGTTCTTTGACTGACAAAGACATTTTGGATAATGAAATATTTTTAGATTTTGAATTTGATGATAGTGATGAGAAAATGAGTGAAACAAAAGATGAAAATATTGTGCGTGAACAAGTTGACGAAGCAATTGTATTGCCTTCTGATGATGACGATGGCATTACATGATTATACCATCAATGATTAGATTTTGGTATTATCCTGAAACTATTGTTTCTACAAGTATCAATAATCAATTTGCATAAATGTTATCCGATTGAGGGTCTTTCCACTTTTCAGCGGTTGCCCTTTTACCAACCGGCTGCTGGCCCTTCACATCCACATGTGTCAATCACAGAGGTAGATGATCAACAGCCTGTGTAGGGGTGACATGTGGTTAGCATGTCGAGTCCCCCAGCCGTTATAGCTGGTTCTCAACCTGGAGCCGCTACTTATTGTAGCTACCCCATTGCCTCACGATGCTGGGTGGGCACCGGTCCCATACTGGCCGAAATACCATGAGAAAATTTCTTCCCCCATGGAGACTCGAACCAGCGCAAGTCCCGTAGCTCTGCGCCAAGGCTTCCTACCTTAACCGCTCGGCTACGGCGCGGGACTGCATAAATGTTATACTTACATTAAGACACAGTCAGTCCAAATATGTAATGTAATTAATGAAAACAAGATGTAAGTCAAATATTACATTCATAAGCATGACAATCTATAACAATTAATTTTAAAACAAATATGTTAAAATGTGTTAAAAAAATTACTAATATATATTGTTTAAAGTGGTGGTCGTAAAAGTAACCCCCCCCCAATTGGTAAGTGTAAGTTCTGTAATATGGGTTGGTATTGCTAGGGTTAAAAATTAAAATTTTATAAAACAGTGGTTGTCCCTCTCCTTTTGTATGGGAGTGAATCTTGGATTACCACTACCAAACAAGAAAGTAAAATCCAAGCAGTCGAGATGAAATTCTTAAGAGTAAAAGACTGCACTAGAATGGACCAGATAAGAAACGACCGTGAAGAACTGCAGATCTACTCCTTAAAAGAAAATATATTTAACAACAAGATACAGTGGTAAGAACATATAGAAAGAATGGAAGAAAGTAGATTACCAAATAAAATCTTCCATTATTTTCCAAGAGGAAGAAGAGATGTCGGACGTCCTCGGAAGAGATGGTCTTAGATCTATTAGTGAAGACGGAACAGGCAACTCTTGCCTAAACCAGGAAGTGAAGAAGAAGATTGCTACGGTCAATAAAATTAGAATAGGAAGTAACATTAATAATTTAATTTAATTTAATTAATCTGAGTCTGTCATCTTACCTCATAAATTGTTAAACGTTTATGAGGTAATATGGCAAACTGTTTATATTTTCTACGTGTTTAGTATAAATATTATAATTGCGTACATTTCAGAATTATTCTCATTGTGTAGACCAATTTAATAGACTGTGAGAGAACATGGTATTATATAGGTTTGATACAATTATGTATTATGAGGATAAAACTACATAATTTGCAGCTGGGACTATGAAATCGCCAGACATCCTGCGCCTTCAGGGACTGTCAATTCCCCGTTGGAAACCCTAATGACGTCACACGTGACATAGTATCTTCCTAATGGTCTCCGTGGGAATGGACTTCAGAGAGAAGTAGTTAAGGTTCCTTCACAACCTCTCGCCTCTTCTATACCATTCGTAAAAGATTCACAACTTCCTAAAATATTAACGTTATCCAGTGGCAAAGCAAACATATTTATCTTCATTAAATTTGAACACATTTGATACAAAGGAAGTAAAATATAAATTAATGTTCTTTATCCATTATCTGAGCAACACTAAGAAATTGGGGCTGGAAGTAAACATTAATAAAACTAAATATATGGTCTCTCATTTTCTACTTTTCTTGTTTCAATCCCCAACCGCTAATTCCCCCTTTTCTTTTCCCCCTTTCGTTGTAAGAAGGCATTTAAAGTCAATTTTGTTGACATTTGAGGCGGTCAGAGGACAAGGGATACAAGTGACATTTATTTAAAAAAAACAGTTAAGTGCAGAAATGGTTAGCTAATATGAATAAGCTGTTTGGTGCCCAAGAAATATATGCATGAGTTTAACAGATTCTGACATACAGTGGAGTCTTAGAAAACCACTTAGAAAAATAGCTCTTCTACTTGGAGGACAAGGAGTACGTCTGTAGTTACACTCCTTGGCTTCCAACAGTTAGGTGGTTACACTCCTTGGCTTCTAACAGCTAGGTGGACTCAAGCTTTAGAGCGTTGTATTTTTTTATGTTTCCAACAAATTTTACGTGAAGATTATTATTTAATACAGTGCTGGCGATTCCTCGAGGTTTATCTTCTTCTTCTTCTTCCTCCTTCCAAGTATTAGGCCAAGGCCTGTTACGATCCTATAGAAATTTTTCCCTCCAGTGTTTGATAGGACGGTCCAGAGATCTTCGTCCTCTTGGTATATAATTATAAACACCTTTGGGGATCCGATTTGAACTCATTCTTTCAAGATGTTTCCAATTTAGTTGGTACTGTTTAATATATTCCAAAATTGGCCTAGTCTTCAATTATTTTAAGATATCGGTGTTCTTTTCCAATCCAATCTGGTGTAACGCGTTATTCTGCGCATGAATCTCATTTCACAAGTCGTTATTCTACTTTCATGTTGTCGTTTTAGTGTCCATGCTTCACTACCATAGGTCAACACTGGTCTAGCCAAAGTGTTATATAAACGTAATCTGGTGTTTTTTGTACAAGGGATTGTTTCATAACTTGATTAATAATTTCCAAACTTTTGTTATAACTAGTAATTTTTTCAGGGATATCCTTTTCATCCCAGATAGAGAGATAATATCCAAGATATTTAAATTGATTAGATCTCTCTAAAATATTATTCTGGAGACAGATTTTACTTTGTATGGGGTCCTTCCCATGAAATGCCATAATTTTAGTTTTGTTAATTGATATTTCCATATTAAATTTGGCAGCTATTTTTTGTAAATTATAAATTGATCGTTGTAAATCATTTTCGGAAAGTGCCAGAAGCGCTAAATCGTCTGCAAAAAGAATAGCATCGAGTTTGAGGTTCCTATTGATGGGTATATATCCCCGTTGTGTTTTCCTCCATTCGTTTATTATTCTATTCATATATGTAATGAAAAGCATCGGTGAAAGTCCACATCCCTGTCTTACTCCAGTGTTGTCGAGGTTTATTGATTTATCAAATATTATTATGTCTGAATCTGAAGAAGATGAGAATGAACTTAACCTCAGCCTTCGTGGTAAGTAAAATATTGTAACTACTTTATTTATATTTTCACAATTGTAGGCCTATATTATAAAATAATAGTTTTTTCCCCCAATACATTTTGAGATAATTGGAAATTATTTAACAATCTAATGATGTACTCGTAATAAGATTTAGATCTACAGTATTTGCAATTTAATAATGTTTATAATAAAGGTATGATTTTTAAAATACGAAGATTAATAATTTGTATCGGTATTTTTTTTTCCTGATTGATTCCAATGACATTGAAGAACCCGGCATTACAGGGCCTACAGAAGAAGATGTTTTAATAATGCACGTTGGTAGAAAGATGATTAGTTAACGAGAAAATTGGATCAAAAATAAAGCAAAAAGCGGAATGAATGCAGCGAACAATATACAGACAGGAAGAGAAACATTTATGTGGAGAGGCGGGTGAGAGAATGTATTTATAAATGCGGCTTTAAGTCCAATGAACTTTAAGACTGATTTTTCAATTAATATTGTCTTAATATGTAACTCTTTGGATAAGTACGTATTTCCAGTCTTAATAAAAACTTTGGTATGAATCTACTTTTCTTGGATAATCTATTTCAAAATATTGCTTGGAGGAAAAGGGGCACAAGTAACTTAATGCGAATAAAAGTTATAGTATGGGCTAATGTATACATTGAATCTGTTTATATTTTACGGATAAATGGCCTCATATATAAGGAGTATAAAAACAATTTATGAGACTTGTCAGATGTTCCTGGATCTTTAAACGTAATTTTCTCCAAACTAATTTTTTGCGACTTGTAACCCTTTTCCTCTGACCGCCTCATTTAAAATGAGTACTCATGCAGCATTGGGCTAGAATGGAGCATCATGTTATTATGTTATGATAATTATGTATTATGTTAACAATTAATTTCATTAAACAGCTGTATAAGATGATATTTATTGATTTATTTCTCTTCTTTAAAACAACAAAATAAAAACAAGTTGTATTTTTTTAATATTCATAAATTTAGGCGCAGTACAGCATGGGTTAATGTTAAATATTGTAATAAAGTTTGATACACTATCAAACTGGGCCAAAAGGAAAAAAAAAATAGAGTATATGCATTGAAAACAGACGAATTTTATTTCCACCCCTCTAGACAAGGACGACCTTAATGGTAACACACAGAAATACATTATACACCTGGAAGGGGCAGTTAATGTCAAATGAGCGAAAGTTTGAAGAAGTGGCTGAATTCGAAAACCTAGGAATGGTAATTACAAACAATATTGAGGTGCATAAGAAAATTAAACATTGGCTTAATTCTGGAAATGCATGCTATTAAGCATTACAGGGGTTCTTGTCCCAACTTTTCTTAAAAAAAATTGAAATTATGAAAAACTGTTATTATACCAGTTATACTTATTATATGAATGCGAAGCATGGACTCTTACATTCAGGGAGGAGAAAATATTAAGCGTATCTGAGAATAAAATTCTTAGGAAAATTTTTGAACCAAAGACAGGTGAACAGACAGGCTAATGAAGAAGACTACATAGCAGTGAGCTATGCGATCTTTATGGAAAAACAGATATTAATAAGAACAACTAAGTCTCGTAGACATGTAGCAAAATACGGAATGAAAGAAGGTCATGGAAACTCATAGGAAAATTAGGGAGAAAGTGCCCAGTTGGTAGCCAGATGAAGAATGAGGTGGGAGACTAATGTTAATCATTATTTGAGGGAAGTAGATTAATTATCGTACCAATTTATAAGACAGGAGATAAAACTGATTGCAACAACTATAGGGGCATCTCATTACTTTCAACTTCGTACAAAATTCTAACAAATATATTAGTAAGCAGACTTACTCCCTATATTGATGACATTCTAGGAGATCATCAATATGCATTTAGAAGAAACAGGTCTACAACAGATCAGATTTTTAGTATAAGACAGATTTTATAAAAGAAATGGGAATATAATGGTACTGTACATCAACTATATGTAGACTTCAAAAAAGCATATGATTCAATTGAGAGGGAGAAGTTATATAGTATCCAGCTGGAGTTCGGAATTCCTAAAAAGTTAGTTAGACTTATACGAATGTGTCTAAATGGCTCAATGAGTAGGGTGCGTGTAGGCAAACAGTTTTCAGACACTTTTGAAATCCAGAATGGGTTGAAGCAAGGAGATGCACTATATCCTCTACTATTTAATTTTGTACTAGAGCATGCCATTAAATCTTTAGAGAATGAGGAAGGCTTACAACTGAATGGTATTAATAAGCTGTTAGTTTATGCTGATGATGTAGTACTACTGGCCGATAGCGAGGAGATACTAAAGACCAACACGCACACACTGTTGAGTAACACTAAGAAATCAGGACTGGAAGTAAATATCAGTAAAACTAAATATATGGTCACACGTAGAAATACATTATATAATGGAAATGGACAGCTAATGACAAATGAGGGAAATTTTGAGGAATTGGCTGAATTCAAATACCTAGTAACAATAATCACAAATAGGAATGAGATGCACAAAGAAATTAAACATAGGCTCAATTCTGGAAATGCATGCTATTATGCATTGCAGAGACTTTTGATGTCCCAACTCCTTTCAAAAAACGTTAAGCTGAAAATATATAAAACTATTATTCTACCAGTTATATTATATGGGTGCGAAACATGGACTCTTACTTTAAGGGAGGAAAGGAGATTACGAGTATTTGAGAATAAAGTTCTTAGGAAAATTTTTGGACCAAAGAGAGATGAACAGACAGGTGAATGGAGAAGACTACATAACAATGAACTACATGGTCTTTATAGGAGGCCAGATATAATAAGAACAGTTAAGTCCCGTAGACTGCGATGGGCAGGACATGTTGCGCGTATGGGGAATGAAAGACGTGCATGGAAACTTCTTGTAGGAAAGCCAGAAGGAAACGCCCAGTTGGTTAGACCAAGAATGAGGTGGGAGAACAACATTAACTATGATTTGAGGGAAGTAGAGTATACAGGGAATGATTGGAAAACATTAGCACAGGATAGGGATGTATGGAGGGCTTATGTACGTGCCGCCATGAACCTACGGGTTCGATAGTGCCAGTGAGTAAGTAAGTAAGTAAGATTATACAGGGAGGAAAGGAGATTACAAGTATTTGAGAGCAAAGTACTTAGGACAATTTTTGGACCAAAGAGAGATGAACATACAGGTGAATGGAGAAGACTACATAACAATGAACTACATGGTCTTTATAGGAAGCCAGATATAATAAGAACAGTTAAGTCTCGTAGACTGCGATGGGCAGGACATGTTGCACGTATGGGAAATGAAAGACTTGCATGGAAGCTTCTTGTAGGAAAGCCAGAAGGAAAACGCCCAGTTGGTAGACCAAGGATGAGGTGGGAGAATAACATTAACTATGATTTGAGGGAAGTGGGTTATACAGGGAATGATTGGAAAGCATTAGCTAAGGATAGGGATGAATGGAGAGCTTATGTCCGCGCGGCCATGAATCTACGGGTTCGATAGTGCCAGTGAGCAAGTAAGTAAGATTATACAGGGGATGATTGGAAAACATTACCTCAGGATACGGTTGTTTGGAAAGCTTATGTCCGCGCGGCCATAAACCTACGGATTGTGGGTGAAACTTTAAAGCGATTACGTCTAAAACCACAGTCTACCCGGACCATAATAAGAATCACAATGTGTAAATCCTGTCAAACGACAACAATGCATAAAACAAAAGCGTAATAATCAAATTGAGTTGGCGTTTACTTGATGAAAATCCATATGAAAATCAAATAAAAGTAAGTTTTATTTTTATTTAAAAGAGTAATAACTTACCACATCGATGATGTGATGCAAAGAGATCCCGAACACGACTTTAAGTGGTTCAGAGGAATTTTCAGCCGGGCGAACTGAAGGGTCGTAATTCGCCATGAGATAGCGTGTAAGTCGATATTCCTGTTCATCTCCCAACACTGAAATCAAACAGTCATAAAAAAGTTAGTTTTTCTTGTCATTGAATACACTCTTTAATATCAATATTTCACTAATCCAACTGAAATATAATCCCCTCAGTATATATTAAATGCCCAAGATTCTAAAGACGAAAGTAAATATAAACAACTAACTACAATACTGTTTCAAACTGAGTTGAATAACCCGTTGTAAGGGTAATGTTGTTGCAGTAACGTTAAGGGTCGAGTGAGCGTGTTCATACAGAAGTATTATACATTTTCAAAACATAGTCTACCACTTACAATAACACTGGTCAACATTATTTTTGTCTCATGAGTACCAATAGTTGTACTTAATGCAATTTTTTATCGTGTTTCCAAATATGTATTCGGAATTTCTCCGTAACCCACAGCTTTTTTATGTCAATTTCAATTAATGGATTTAAATAATTATTTTTTTAATAAACGTTCTTTCGTCCATTTGTCCATCGTAAAACAAAACGGGGAACACTTTCATCGGGAGATTTCAACTATAGAAAAGATATATCAAGGCAAATGTAATCCTAATATGCTGGTCGATTATTGTTGGACTATCAAGAGGGATGCTTCACAGGCGAAATATAACAGAAAATCGTCATTTATTACTTTCTAGGTGAGTCAATATGTTCAAATATTGTATAGTTACGAATGTAGAAAATATTAAAGTGTTTGAAATTATAAATTCCTGTCTCTCGGAAACCTTGCGTGATGTAGAAGAACCGATATCATATTTGAATTCACGAGAAAAAAACACTATCAGAATCACTTAATTTTCTTTCTGAGTAAAAAAAAAAACATTTTTTGTTGATCAGTGTTATTAAAGCAATTCTTTTAATTTTTCAAACTATTTTTCTCTACTTTCATAGACATATTTCAGATATGATAGCTGAAGTAGGGTTTCCCATTTGCATATCGTCCTCTTGAGTGAAAAATCCCATTATTGGATTTGAAATATTGTTTAAATAATTGAATGGGCGAGAACCTTAACTGTATAAGTGGCATTTTTGTAAAAATTGAGTTGAGTGTAGTTATCGAATGTTATTGGGTCGTACTTTCGAATACAAGTGTATGTTGTCGGGTACTGCTATATACAGAAAATGTTTAAATTCATTTTTCTCTAAAAAAAAGTCGCGTCACATGTTGTAAAGTATGCGGTTTGTAACAAAAATAGTGGCAACACTGCTGTAGAAGCGAAACCAGACGCAGTTAATTGTTGTAACTTCTGTCACGTGTTAATAGATGTCTGACACATCTTACAGTAAACGGACTTGTACATATGTACTATGTCTCAAAGCGCATGCGCTTTTGGAGAGAGGAATTTAGTTTCCTTTGATTTGCCCCTCTAAGATGTTATTTTTTGCCATGTTTACAAAACAGGAACAGCGATCTTGGTTAAAAAAAACCTGAGACCAGCGTTGGGAAGGAAGAGCCCACATTTTTTGCAGAACCCTCCAATAATTTTTCAGGATAATACACGGGCACACACATCAGACCCTGTAGCTGGTCTATACCGTAGCTGGGGGTGGGAAATGCTTTTCCATCCACCACATTCACCGGACTTAAGCCCCTGTCATTACGATTTGATCCCTAAGATGAAGAAACCCTTCGTGACATTCGATTCCACACTGTTCCAAAGATTCTGCTGGCATTAAGAAACATCAACAGGACAGGAGCTGCTACAAGGATACTACGACTTCCACATCGCTAGCAACGAGCTGTAGACAATGCTGGGCACTACATTGAAGGACTGTACAAGTTTCACAGGTCTGTCACTTGTACACTAGTAATAAATAAATAGTTGCCACTATTAAAGTTACAATCTAAGTACATTTTTTTTGTTTAGAATATTTCACAGTACAGTGTTTCTCCTTCAACCCAAAGTGATTTGTCGCCAGAGGTTCCTGTCTAAAACATCTCCCTCAAATCTCTAGCTTCACTCCATCCATCCATCGTTCTCTAGGCCTGCCTCTTCGACGTCTTCCATTAGCTTTCCAATTAAGGATCTTCTTTGGTATTCTCTCTTATTCCATTGTTATGAGGAGTCCATACCATTTCGAACGTTTTTCTTCTTTTTTATCCTATTTTTTAACATGCATAATTTCCCTTATTGTGCTGTTTCTGACCTTATCCCTTCTTGGATTTATTGTCGATCGCCTCCAAAAATCCATTTCTACTGCTAACAGCTTGATGACTTGTTTTCTACTCACTATCTTGGTTTCGGACCCATATAATAAAATGCTTTGTATCAGAACTTGAAATATAGTTTTCTCCGTTCTGTATATAATATCCTTTACTTTGTATTTTATTTCATAATTAGCAGCACGGTCAAGATTTAAATAGTTTGTCGTCTAGCTTTCTGGATCACGTATTGCGTACAGACGGACTTTAAAAGTTTGGAATGAAGACTTGAAGCTTAAAGACTCTCGAAAACCTGAAGAGAAAAGCTTCGTTTTCATGGAAGAGTGTGCGCACGTCGCGTCTTTGCGCATGGACGTACCATCCGTCTGGTAGTAAAACTTTGCCGTGATTTACTTAGAGTTTCGATGATTTTGTATGAAGAAAGCAATGACGTATTTTTAACATAATTTATCGTCAATAAGTTTGGAATCCGCTTTTGAAGAAATCTAATTCATGATATCGCGCTGTGGTCAACATTCAAATTTACCATCATTGAAAAAGAAGGTATTCATAAAACATGTACACAAATCACTAACGACTTTTCGTTCCTCTAATTTTAGTTGAATAACGTTAACCTCTATTCGGGATATTAAATTTAAAAAAAATCTTGAAATTGTATGCACATATAATTTACGAACATAGATTATTTAAATACTTCATACGAAGAATCCATGAAGTGAATAACGAATGGTCAACCTTAAAGGAATAACTAGCACTTAAACTAAAATTGGTTTTTGCAATCTACGGAATATGGAGATAACGGGCCGATGCTTTTTAACTCTTGCTGGAAGTGTTTGTTTTATTTTATATTTCATTGCTATTGCACAAATTTAGAATCATTGCAGCAAAATATAACATGAAAATCTCCACAAATAAAACCAAATCAATGGCAACATCCAAGGACCCACGACGTGTTAAATTAGAAATAGAAGGGAAAAGTATAGAACAAGTCATGAAATTCAATATTTAGGAATAGAACTTAATAGCAGCAACAGAATAACAGATGAAATCCTCCATCAAGCAAATAATGCAAGCAAAATATTGGGACGTTTAAACAATACTGTTTGGAAAAATAACATTTTAAGAATTTACAAATCTGTCATAAGACCAGTTCTAAACATATGGTTGAGAATGCCGAACAGAAACTCAAAAATCCAAACAAATCAATGATACAACCAAAATGAAATTTTTAAGGAGAATCGTAGGAAAATCGCTGAGAGAGAAAATTCGCAGCTCTGTTATTAGAGAAGAATGTGAAATTGAACCTATAAACCTCTGGATAAATGATAGAAGACTAAATTGGAACGATCACATAGATAGAATGGAGAACAGTAGATTAGTGAAGAAAGTACGTGACTGGACATCTCAGCAGAAAAGGCTTTTAGGAAGACCACAACTACGATGGAAGGACGTCACCATACCCCGGACCTGTAGTGAATGAACACGCAACAAGCTGCCAGCTTTCATGCGTAGAGGAAGAAGAAGGAGAGAAGAATTACTACTTTCGACATTTTAAAATCTTAGGTTACATCGTCGGCCGCGGTGGACTAGTGATTATGCTCTTTGCCTCTGGTCCCGAGGGTCGCGGGTTCAAGCCCGGCCGGGGTCGATGGATTTTTTTAGGACGGAAAAATCCAAGGAGCAAGTCCTCCGGGAGGGACTTTAAGCTGTGGGTCCCGAGTCTGAGGATTTTCAGGCTCGTAAAAAATCCTTAAACCTGAATGAAAAGGCCTCTAAGCAAAATTTACCGAATTTTCCCGTCCTAGTACTACCTTGGTTTCCTAGATGTCAGTATGAGGCGGAACGCTGATCACGGACCACTCAAATGACATCTACACGAAAACAAGTGTAACTAAATTAGTATGGTTCAAATTCTTCCCTGTAGGGGGAGAGCGCCTAAATCTCTGTAAAGGGAAAACATGGGCTTATAATAATAATAAAAGGTTACATCGTTTTTAGAATTTTTGGTATCTAGTGATAATTTTCATAGTTAAATAAGAACCGCCAACTATTACATGCATATTGAGCATAAGGTCATATTGGAACTAAAATTAGAGCAAATATAAATTTGATTTCTTTTAAAATAATTATCTAAAGTCCGGCAGTCACTTATTTTCCTGTGGTAGGGAATTCCATTTACAGAAAGTGGAGATAATGTTCTTAAGAATAATTTCCATTTTCTGATATTATTAAATACAAACAGTCCAGTGAAAAGTAGGTTTTGCATTAATAAAAACCAACTAACTCACTAGCACTATCAAACTCATCGCAGTCTACAAGACCTAACTGTTCTAATTAATCATATATCACATAAAGATCAAGTATCTCACTGTCTGTTCATCTCTCTTTGGTCCAAAAATGTATCTAAAAACTTTATTTTCAAATTCTCGTAATATTTTCTCCCTCTTAAAGTACGAGTCCATGTTTCGCATTCATACAACAGGGACAATAACAGTTTTATATATTTTAGTCTTTTATTTATTTTTTAGAGAAATTGGAAAGACACCAGTCCCCGAATGCATAATAGAATGCAGTTCCAGAACTGAGCCTATGTTTTGTTTCTTCCTACACCTGATTCCTGTTTGTAATTATTGTTCCTAGGTATTTGAATTCAGCCATTTGTTCAAATTTTCCTCCATTTGTTATTAACTATCATTTTATATTATAGGTTATACTGTATTTCTATGTGTGACCATTAGAGTAATACATTTTTGGACTTTTGTGAAATAAAATATTTCCTGTGCAATGAATGGGTAAACTTTTGCTTAAAACGATTGAAAAGGGCCTTCATTTCATTGAGGTGCAAGAAAAGGTCACCCCCAAATTAATATTAAATTTTTATATATAAATATATTTGGGGTGACCTTTTCTTGAAGCTCAGTGATTTTTCAATGGTTTTAAGTAAAAGTTCATCCATTCATTGCATAGGAAATACTTCAAATCCATTCATTGCACAGGAAATAATTTATTTCACAAAAGTTCAAGACGTTATAACCCTTAGTGACCATATTTTAAATTTTATTGATGTTTACTATAAGCCCCGATTAATAATAATAATAATAATAATAATAATAATAATAATAATAATAATAATAATAATAATAATAATAATAATAATAATATATGTATTCGATGAGGACAGAGACAAAACTAAGATTACATAACATCACATCAAAAGCTGCTCTAAAATACGGAAGTGAAATTTGGATTTTAAATAAAAGAAACTCTCATAAACTTCAAGTAAGCCAAATGCGCTTCTTACGATTACCAACAAGAATGGAAAAATCATCTGAGGAGAATGGCAAGAAATAGACTTCCAAAATTGTCATTCCAATATACCCCAACTGGACATAGGGACCAAGGAAGACCAAAACATCGGTGGAAAGATCAAGACCATCTTCGCTAGGTTTACCGAACAGGCCACATGGCCTAAAACGAATTTGTTCATGATGATGATGATATATGTATTCGGCCGATTTTATACCCCGAATAATCTTGGTATTTTAAAGTCTTATGTATGGCATATGTAAACATATCTTCATACCTTCTCTGTCCGGAATCCAACCATAAATTTATACGTATTTTTTTGGAATGTTATTTATTAAAAGTATTATAGTTGCACATGTGATTCTCGTGTTTTCATTTTGTTCAATTTACTATGACAACACAAACGCTACACAAAATAAAACACGCAATGTTTTCTCTCCTGCTATATATCGAATGAATACACAGTACACAATTACATTAACGAGAAAGTTCGGCATACTGGCAGGTTTTATTGCCGAACAAAGGTTCGTGCAGTGGGTATAAAATCGAAACAAGGACACTTAAAATTACAGTTTTAAGTTTATTGTTGTGTAGCTTGCACTTGTGCATGCGATAAGGGAAACCTTCAGAATGAAGAAGCTTTTATGCTTAGATTTATTCACATGGGCAAAATTAAGGAGACAATAAAATGTAATGACTTTTTTTAAAGAAGCCGAGAGCTTTTATTGGAAGTGCAATTCCAAATGTTACGATGTTGGTTGACCAGGAATAAAAGGTTTGATGATTGTAACGCTTAAAAAAATGGAGAAATAATGTTGGACATCAGTATTTCTTTGAGATTGCTTCTATGATGAAGACATTGCGATGAAAGTAATAATAATAATAATAATAATAATAATAATAATAATAATAATAATAATAATAATAATAATAATAATGATAATGATAATAATGATAATGATAATGATAATGATAATGATAATAATAATAATATTATTATATTATTATTATTATTATTATTATTATTATTATTATTATTATTATTATTATTATTATTATTATTATTATTATTAATAATTTAAACTATGTTTGGTGGAGCAAAAATATTTTAAAAAATAGAAAATTACAAATATATCAAACCATAATTCAGAGCATTTTAAAATATGGTGCTGAAGTCTGGCAAATTCCTACCAGGGAAATGAAAAGAATTCTAAGTACAGAAATGGATGTTTTAAGAAGATCAGCTGGAAAATCTAGAATGTATAGAATACGAAATAAAGGAATAAGGGAAATTATGGGTGTAGAAGAGGAGCCGGACATCATAGACATTATAGGAAATAAAATATTACAGTGGTATGGCCATGTCAAAAGATTGCCAGAGCAAAGATTGCCTAAAATTGTTATGGAATAGATCCCAATAGAAAGGAGGAAGAGAGGAAGACCGAAGAAAACTTGGATAGAAGGGGTACAAACAGCTATGAATATCAGAGGATTGGAGGAAGATAAATAGATGGACAGAGAGGAATGGCGTTTGGTTTCCGGAAGACGGCGGCAGCTGCCATGATACCGGATGAATAATAATAATGATACCGGATGACTAATAATAATAATAATAATACTAATAATAATAATAATAATAATAATAATAATAATAATAATAATAAATAATAATAATAAACAGCTAAATTAATTGTTCAATATGAAAACATAAGGTTACAAGATAAATCTAAACAAAAATCCAAACCATTATCTCGGAAGAAGAGAGGAAAAGATGATCAGAAAGAATAAACAAATACTGGGCACTAAGAAAGGAACAACACACACATACTTCTCATTCAATAAAATAGATTAATTCATTCATAAGAAAATAGATACTTAGAAAAACTAATCTAATTCTAAATAAACCCAAGAAAATAAATCTTAAATAACAAATAGACATGAATTTCATAATCTAGAATAGAATAGAATAGAATAGAAATGATTGATCCAACGCATTGTATCTGTTTACTAATGGAGCGATACACCTGGAGTGAGTACACTGATATGTGTGGGCCGGTGTTGTTGGGGACTGTTTAATAGGGACATATCTCCTACCTAGGTCATTAAATGACAGACACTATTACAATTTTCTCGCCAGAGTATCGCCAGAATTGCTGGAAGACGTCCCGCTCCCTACAACATGACGGGACGCCGGCACATTTCAGTCGTCGTGTGCGTCGATTCTTGAACCAACAATTTTCAGGAAAGTTGATTGGCAGAGGTGGTCCTGTACCATGGCCTGCTCGATCCCCAGATATGACCCCTTTGGATTTTTTTGTGTAGGGAGAGATACGCAACCTTGTTTACACAACTCATGTTGCATCAGAAAGGGATCTGGTTGCCCGGATAGTAGCAGCGGCAGGAGCAATTAACGATACTCCAGGAGTTTTTGCCCATATTAGACAGAGCATGATCCGCCGGTGTAACCTTTGTTTACATGTCAATGGAGGTATTTTTGAACCTCTACTGTAATTTAAGTAATTGCATTGTATTAATGTGTTGTCTCTTGGTAATAAAAAATGCAAAAGTGTTTGTTGGTTTAATTAATTTGCCGCTAGAGAAATCGTCCTCTACCGGTTTAAATAATCCTCATAGGAAAAAATGACATTAGGGAAAAATATTTGTTTTGGCGTCCCCTACAACCCCCCAGAGTTTGTCGGTTTAAGTAATTTTCACTCTGTATATTACATTGTCCAGGAAATATTAAATGAGTTTTTTTACCATTTTTGAGTCGACCACTCCTCGATATAGGAAGGGAGGGAATTTCAGATTCATGTAGCTGAAACAAGGAAGGTTGAGGATAGTGAAGTGAGATGTCCGATATAGATGTACAGCTAGAGTTAAATTTTGTCTCGATTGTGTGTTTAAGTTATGGTGGGAAGATAGTGAATGGAATCGAGTAGAAATATAAAAGGTGATGAAGGACATAAAGTGCTGTAAAAGAAGCAGAGGCAATGTATCTTTCCCCTGTCTTCCAATCGGAGCCAAGACAACATTTCAAATCCTGGAGTTATGTGATCTGATTTACAGAGATTGCGTACATATATATAACGTGTACAAGCATTATGAACTCGTTGCAGTCTTTGTCCTAATGTGATACCCATGTCAGTTAAGAGTAAGTCACAAATATTGAAATGCGGCATAATCAAAGTTGAGACAAGCAAATTTTTTCAATGAAAAAGGAAGGAAAATTTTCAAACGTTTTAGAAAACGAAAGATAGAATATAATTTTCTACAAGTTTCTTTTAAATGAACCTGCCAACTAAAATTTTGGCCGAAATAATATAGTCAAATTAAAAAATTCCATGACTAAGTTAATTATAAGGTTTTCTGTTTCTTTTTTAAATTTATGATTTATAACGTAATAATAAAATATATAGGTCTATATCAAATTATATTAGTCTCTAAAAATTAAAATCTGCAAAAAAAAAATTCTTTTTACCACGAATTTTATGAATGTGAAATATGAGTTTGAAACATGCTGTGTTTCATTAGCTGTATCTTTCTGCTATGAACGGAATTATTTTTCTCTAATGAATTCAACCTTTACATTTTACAATTTGTTCAAAATTGAGTCATTTATTTCTTCTATGATCACTCGCTTCGTTCATTCTGAGAAAGAGCTCAACCATAATGAAATATAACAGCAGATATTTCATTTAACAATTTGTCTGTCCTTTATACAAGCTTCTGGTATTTCTATTCATTAAGTTCTCTGTTAGCGAAAACCGTCACTATGGTGAATGAAGCGAACAATTCTTCTCAGAACAAGTGAACGTCGACTGGCTTTTTTCTCTGGTTATTGTAGTCGTTTTACGTTATAATATTCATATTGCAACTTTTAATCAATAGGAACTACAGTTCCTTCTTTAATATTTCTCCTCCAGTTCTTAACAGTTATACAGTTTTTTATAATGCGTGGTTTAAAAAAATAAAAACTGTTTTATTTGGGAAATGATAGACGTAGAAAAGTGCAATAAAACAGGGTAAAAATTATTTAAACCAACAAACTCTTGGAGGTTGTAGGGGACACCAAAATAAATATTTTTCCCTAATGCCATTTTTTTATAAGAGGATTATTTAAACCGCTAGAGGACTTATTACGCTCTTCAGTTGTCATGACTGCAACTGCTGTTGATGGTAGGAATTGTTTTGTCCACCAGTGTAATAGTGAATTGTATCTGTTTACTAATGGAGCGATACACCTGGAGTTGAGTACACTGATATGTGTTGGCCGGTGTTGTTGGGGACTGTTTAATTGACACATATCCCCTACCTAGGCCATTAAATTGCAGGCACTATTACAATTTTCTCGCCGGAGCAGAACTGCTGGAAGACGTCCCGCTCCCTAAAAGACTACGTATGTGGTTCCAACATGACGGGGTGCCGCGCCGGCACATTTCAGTCGTCGTGTGCGTCGATTCTTGAGCCAACGGTTTTCAGAAAAGTTGATTGGCAGAGGTGGTCCTGTACCATGGCCTGCTCGATCCCCAGATGTGACCCCTTTGGATTTTTTTGTGTGGGGAGAGATGCGCAACCTTGTTTACACAACTCCTGTTGCATCAGAAAAGGATCTGGTTACCCGGATATTAGCAGCAGCAGGAGCAATTAACGATACTCCTGGAGTTTTTGCCTGTGTTAGACAGAACACAATCCGCCGGTGTAACCTTTGTTTACATGTCAATACAACCTCCCAGAGTTTGTCGGATTAAATAAGTTTCACCCTGTATATTCAATCAAGGTCGAAACGAATAGTAATACATTATGTAATGGAAATTGATGGTTAATGACAAATGAGGGAAATTTTGAAGAAGTGGCTGAATTCAAATACCTAACTAACTCACTGGCACTATCAAACCCGTAGGTTACTGGGGCGTCAGCTTTCCATACATCCGTATCCAGAGCTAATGTTTAACATTCATCTCCTGTATAATCTACTCTCCTCTAATCATGGTTATTGTAATTCTCCCATCTCATTCTTGGTCTACCTACTGGGTGCTTTCCTTCTGATTTTCCTACAAGTAGTTTCGATGCTCTTCTGTCATTCTCCATTCGTGCCACATCACCTGACCAAAGCAATCCACAAGACTTAAATTTTCTTATTACTCGTATATCTAGTTTCCCACAAAGATAATGTAGTTCACTATTAAGTAGTCCTCTCTATTCACCTGGGAACAATAATTTCAAACAGGAATGAGGTGCACAAAAAAATTAAACATAGGTTTATTTCTGGAAATGCATGCTATTATGCATTGCAGGAGCTCTTGTCCCAACTTCTCTATTAAAAACGTTAAACTGAAAATATATAAAATTGTTATTCTCTCAGTTATATTATATGGATGCGAAACATGGACTCTTACTTTAAGGCAGGTGTGTCCAACCTTTTTTTTGGAAAAGGGCCACTGTCGTTAAGGTAAATTGGTTGACGGGTCACATGATCTGATTTTATTTACCGTATTAAATAGGACCTAAAGTGAACCAATTAATTTAAATATAAAATAGCTAATAAATTGTGTTATTTTTATTAAAATATTCGATTTGTTACCATATTAAATAATATCTAAGATAAACTAATTAATTTAAACATAAAATATCTAATATATTATGCTATTTTTATTAAAATATTAGTCATTAAAATTTTATTAAAATATTAATATATTATATTGCCACTACAACGTAAGCGAATAACTGCAAATTGAAAACTAACTTGAAATGTACAAAATGTAATGATAATAAAACATCTGACACACACTAGCCTTTGAAAGTAGTAACCGCTCGGTAAACAATGCATGGAGATTTCAAAGCGATGCGCCGTAGGTAGGATCATAAATACTAATGTGGGCTGAGTGTTTCTTAAAACGGATGTGATTTCTCCATGAGTTGAATAAGAGGGTGAGTAGGATGAACTTTCGCAAACACATGTGTTGGAAACAGAAAAAAGTATTGCTCTTTCAAGTTTATCTTATTCCAAATAGAATTACTTATTTCATAAACGATATTAGACTGTAACTTGCAATTATCACTGCGGGCCGAATCCGATGTGATAGAGCAAATATCATTGCGGGGCCGCATGCAATGAGATCTAGGGCCGCGGATTGGACACACCTGCTTTAAGGGAGGAGAAAATATTACAAGTATTTGAGAAAGGTTCTTAGAAAAACTTTTAGACCAAACAGAGGAGAACAGGTAATGAACTTCGTGACTTTTACAGGAAACCAGATATAAGTTGTCTCGTGTCAGCTATGGGCAAGACATGTGGCACGAATGGGGAATACTTACTTACTCACTGGCACTATCGAACCCGTAGGTTCATGGCCGCGCGGACATCAGCTCTCCATACATCCCTATCCTGAGCTAATGCTTGCCAATCATTCCCTGTATAATCTACTTCCCTCAAATCATAGTTAATGTTGTTCTCCCACCTCATTCTTGGTCTACCAACTGGCCGTTTTCCCTCTGGCTTTCCTACAAAAAGCTTCCATGCACGTCTTTCATTCCCCATACGCGCAACATGTCCTGCCCATCGCAGATGGTATCTTTACCTTGTCGTGGTGGAGTGGCTTGCGTGCTTAAATGATCCTGAGAGCTATGCCGGTGGTAGCATTGCTGCCGATAGGGTTACCCATGCCGGACTGGTCGAAGGTGATAAGCCAGATGAAAAAAGTATCTTGGGCGAAAGAGTGACGATCTTTCACTGTAAAAATACAACTGTCAAGAAATGCGGACATGGGTTCATCTGGGGTAAAAGTTTCCGGAGGTCAAATAGTCCCCCATTCGGTTCTCCGGGCGGGGACTACTTCAGGGAACCCATGCCAAAGGCTCAAACACGAAAGGGGAATGCATCTTGGAAATTACTTGTTGAAAAACCAGAGTGAAAGCGCTCAATAGGTAGGCCGAAAATAAGGTGAGAGAACAACATCACCACGATTTGAGGGAAGTAGATTACACGCCACACTTTAGTCAACGCAATCTTTATAGCCGAAAAGCTTATGTTAATCCCCAAACAAAAAAATAAAAACCAAATTCCAAACTAAGGAGACGAATATCACTCCGAAGTCGACCTAGACAAAAAAAAAAAAAAAAACAAAAACAAAGCAAAACCTATAGAAACGGGCCATGACTCTCAAGGGGTCGAATACTCAAATCTAGAGATAATGCTGTTTTCGAAGTCTATTACTTCATCTCATTTTACTTATTTGAGATCCTTCTGAAACCATCAAACTTACACGTTGTAATTCATTAAAACTCTGTCAGTTTTGAAGTAATTGGCTAAAGTGATGAATTGCTTGGTACACAACTGGGAATAAGGCAGGCGACGTTATATATATATATTAAATTGTGTTTATTCCATCGTTAAAAATCAATTTATGAACTACAAAAGATATGTGAGAAATATAATTTAAAAATTTCAGAACAAAAAAACAAACATAGTGGCCCCAAATGGGAGTCAATGACCAATCACGTTTCAATGATTTCTGTTTTACAACCAATCAGAGTCGTGTTTCACGAAGTATTTATCAGTGTTATATTTACCATATTAAAGAAAGTTCCTCCTTTTTAATATTCTGAACAGGTCTGACCATTATTTTGCAGTGTCTGAGCCTACAAGAAATGCGGCTACCATATTGTATATATAGTGCATATATGTCAACACATAGCTCTTCCAGGAGTTAATATAAAAACATTTGTAGCAATTTATTATACCACCAAAAATAGAAACCACTGTTTGCACTTTCTTAAATGTATGTTTTCCCAGGTAATAATCCAGAAAAATATAATTGTCATATTTACATCATATGACATCAGAAATGAATTAATATATAGTTTGATGTGCTTCATTTTTTCTCCACTAGAGAGCATTTTTACAATATTGCGTTTCTTTGGCAATAAATAATATGATCTGGTTGCAGTGATAAACAAAAGAAGCAGATGAAGCGTACCTATCGTTTCTCATTTGTTTTCAAACATCGCTGTTTACATTAAATATATACATATTTTAAAATAACTATACTTAAATAATGATTTGTGAGTAAACCACTTAATTTTATTCGTTAAATAGTCCTAACAAATGCCACTCTTGATTTCCTAATTCTCTAGATAAATTCACTCCTCACTTCGTGAGTCGTGAATTTATCGATAATTTGGAAATCACACGTGGGATTACTTATGAAAATATGTTCGTACACATTTAATACTACATGATACTCCATTAGAACAAGTTGCAAGTTTCAAATATTTAGGATGTGAGGTAATTTGTAAATATACTAAGCCAATGTAAAAATATGGATATACGTTTGATCGCATTTTGTGACGAAAATATTATTATTAAAGGAAACATGATGTTATCATTGGAAAGGGAATCCTTCAAATTACAACAATAGAACAAAACAAAACAAATCACTGCTCACGTGCAGCTTGGCGGGTTGATTTTTGTGGGCTAGCGTCGAACACCTCCACAATTCTCTTCGTTGTTTCTGCATCCGTGCTAATGCGAGACCTTCCAGGGGGTTTGATTTTATGCATCCTTCTCGTTTTCAACAGTCGTTTTCTCCACTTCCCCATAGTCGACGGCTGCAATGCTACGTTAAACTCATGTCTTGCCCGTATTGCGACCTCTCGATCATTACCATACGTTATTGCCCATGCAGCAATTGTAATTTGCTGTTGAATATTCAATGTCATTTTGACTAATGACGCAAGTTCTACACTATCTTGTTTTATTCCATTGTTGTAGGCCTAATTTGAATAATTGTCTTTCCAACGGTAATTTCATATTTCCTGTAATGGTAATATTTTCATCACATAACGCGATCAAACTTGTAGTCATATTTATGATTCAGCCCGTATATGCGGTACAATAAATAGAATGTTAAAATGAAACAACTGGAAAGAAAACTCAAAGTTCTGTACGGTGACAGCAATACCAGTTCTACTATGTGGATCAGAAAGTTGGATCATGACGTGAAATGACATTAACAAATTGCAGGCTTCAGAAATGAGGTTTTTGAGATCAGTTAAGGGTTGTACTAGGTTGGTGGATAAACTTACAAATGAGTATATAAGGAAGTAATTAAATGTAATATCATTAGAAAAAAGGATTAATAATTTTCCCTACAATTCCCCAGGTTGTCATTTCGACTTTTCTGGTGCGCTCTCCTGGCATTAGCGTAATTGTAACTCACATCTGAAGTTGGGGCGCCTGGAAGGCGGGGTTACGCTACCCCGATAATATGATAGTTGATGGTGATAGTAGTGCGCCAGGAGAGTCCTTAATCCTAAACTTAATCTAAGTCAAATATGAATGATAATGATTATGATGGACATGGTGTTAAGGACATTTGGGACTTAAATTTTCCTGACATTTGTCTTACAGGTGAGGAGATCCCTGAAAAAAAAACTCACCCAGGAAACTTGTCCCGACCGGGGATCGAATCCGGGCCCGCTGCATGACAAGGCAGCACGCTATCTCCAGATTAAAGCGGTGGACTACCATCAAACTTATATGATGTAATTTATTAAAACTCTGCCAGTTTTTAACTAATTGGCTAAAGTGATTAATTGATTGGGAATAAGGCAGGGGGCGTTATAGAATAGAATAGATTTATTTAGCCTGGTTATACACAGTGTGTTGCAAAAAAAAATTAACAACGGAGGTAGGTAGTATATTGAGATATGTTGACCATTTTTCAATAAGGTATCAATGTCCGGAAATGATGCGTTTTTACACTATGCTAGTTAACTATGTCTCAATATCAGTGTTAGTTCCAAGGATTTGAAGACTTTACTTGATAACACCTCACATGTACGGAACCTATGATACGTGACTTCGTAACGGAATGTGACTACAACATGGTGGAGCTCCGGCTCACATCGATGCCAATGTGACGAGACATTTGGATACCACGTATCCAGGTCGATGTATTGGCAGAGGGGGATCAGTCCCATGGCCTCTGACATCACCTGATCTTAACCCTCTCGATTACTTTTTGTGGTGCGACATGAAAAAGTTTGTTTATCAGACTCAATTAGAGTCACGGATCTTACAGCCCGAATCTGTGCTCCTGGAGAAATAATTAAAACGGTGCAAGGCATATCTGAACGTGTGCGCCGATCACTACACCGCCGATGTACGCTCTGCAATGAGATGGGAGGGGATATTGTGAAAACTTGATGTGACTGTGAGAATATTGTCAAGTATCGAGTCTTGAAATCAAACTAACGGGACTCTTGAGAAGTTAGCTAATCGAAGTGTGAAAACGCATTTCCGGACATTGGTACCTTATTAAAAATGATGAACATATTTCAATATACTACCTCACTTCCGTTGTCGGCGTTTTTTGCAACACCTTGTGTATTAATTTAATTGTGTTTATGCTATCGTTAAACGTTGGAAATATTTTTCACCAATTTTTATAGCTTCTAAAGTCTCGTGGTTATTTTAACCGAGTTATTATTTGATATCATGACTGTGTTGACTCTTCGTCAGTGTGGGAGTTACTTCTTCTTATTCTTATTCTTCCTTCCAAGTATTTGGCCAAGGCCTCTTACGATCCTATAGAAAATTTTCCCTCCAGCGTTTCATAGGACAGCCCAGAGATCTTCGTCCTCTTGGTATATAATTATAAACAGCTTTGGGGATCCGATTTGAACTCATTCTTTCAAGATGGTGTTTCCAATTTAGTTGGTACTGTTTAATATATTCCAAAATTGGCTTAGTCTTCAATTCTTTTAAGATATCGGTGTTCCTTTTCCGATCCCATCTGGTGTAACCCGCTGTTCTGCGCATGAATCTCATTTCACAAGCCGTTATTCTGCTTTCATGTTGTTTTTTAGTGTCCATGCTTCACTACCATAGGTCAACACTGGTCTAGCCAAAAGTGTTATATAAACGTAATCTGGTGTTTTTATACAAGGGATGGTTTCATAACTTGATTAATAATTCCCAAACTTTTATTATAACTAGTAATTTTTTCAGGGATATCCTTTTCTTCCCAGATAGAGAGATAATATCGAAGATAATTAAATTGATCAGATCTCTCTAAAATTTTATTCTGGAGACAGATTTTACTTAGTGTGGGGTCCTTCCCATGAAATGCCATAATTTTAGTTTTGTTAATTGATATTTCCATATTAAATTTGGTAGCTGTTTTTTGTAAATTATAAATTGATCGTTGCAAATCATTTTTCGGAAAGTACCAGAAGCGCTAAATCTTCTGCAAAAAAATAGCATCGAGTTTGAGATTCCTATTGATGGGTATATATCCTCGTTGTGTTTTCCTCCATCGTTTATTATTCTATTCATGTTACAAATCGCTTTAAGACCACAAATGTCAAAACAGTGAACCTGCCATCTTGAATGTCAGTATGTTCACATGTGAACAGCAGCATTTGCACTATTAATCTCTGACGGTCGCCATGTTATCAACTTAATCACCTGAGGCTCACCCAAGGGTCTCTTCATCACGTAGACACATGTCGCTTTCATGAGGATTACTATAAATTGTATCTTAACAAGCTACCATAAAGGATTGCAAACTTAAAACAAGAATGTATTAATAGTAGACCACTGTTTTATCTAACCACGTAACTACGCCCTTTAAAACGTAGGTCACTGGGCCGTAATTAAAACATGGGCGTTAAAGGGCCATCAAATTTTATACAGAGGTATTTTATGTTAGGCTTGAAGTCATTTAAGAAAAACTCCACGATACAAAGGGTCTAGAATGTCCATGACTTAAAAGGGAACCGTCAATCATTGCATGTAGAAACCTTCCTTGAAATTTCTCTCAGAGAAGCCTTTAACTGCGTGGAACTAAAATCCAGCGCCAAATCTCTCATTTAACTACAAGGGAGTAATACAACTCTGTACTTAGTTTATTGGATAACCCTCACATTCTGCCAACCGCTACCGCCACGCCTCACTTCAGTCCTCCCTGAACAAGCAGGAAGTCCATATTCTTCACACAGTGAGTTATTGCCCCTTTAGCGCTGCAGTCGTTCTTACAAAAGTTCACGCCTATACTCACACAATTCCACGCGCTTCCCTCCCAGCACTTCAAATAGCAGCCAGGATAACTTTCCGATTAGGGATGTTGCCAAATTTCCTCCAAACAGTGTCATGGATCTTGAATATTGAATAATGTAAGGTTAATTATTACTTCATATTTAAGTAGGTCTAATGACGCTGATTGACTTTTATTATTTGCTTAGTAATATTTCCTTCACCACTCTGTGCTACAGTGTTCATGTTGAGTTGACAACACTGGACTGCAAGTGTCCCGCAAGAGGGCTCAAAATGGTGAGTAGTGGGAGGGGCGAAAAAAAGAGAGAGATAGGAATGCAGGGAGGGAAATGATTTGAGTCAGAAAAGGGATCAGTGTTTAGTTCGCATATCTTTCGGGGCACAGATCGGATTGCTGGATTCTTGCTTTTATTTCTGTGCCTATGACGCGTCACACTATTCAATCTAAACCGTCAACTGAACATACTTAGAAGTAATTAAACTATTAGATTAGATCAGAATATGGTGCGATGTGTACTTTGGATATAGATGTAATCGGTACTGGAATAGTAGCTACCATCCTCGCCCTCTGTTACGAGTTACAACAATTCAAACCAGCCGGGGTCGATGGATTTTTGAGAGAGTAAAAATCCTAAATATGGTTTCCTTCGGAAGGAAATAAAATCATACGTCCTGTATTGCACATTTACGGTATGTAAAACCACCGCTGTGGTCTCGAGGTAGCGTGCTGCCTTGTCACGCAGCGGGCCCGGGTTCGATCCCCGGTCGCGACAGTTTTTCTGGGTGAGGTTTTTATCGGGGTTATTCCTCACCTGTAAGACAAATGTCAGGAAAACTTTAAGGCCCAAACGGTCCCCGAAATTATATGGCCATCGCAATCATCATCATTCATATTCATCTTAGGTTAAGCTTAGGATTAGGGACTCTCCTGGCGCACCACTATCATCATCATCACCCATCATATCATCGGGGCAACGTATAACTCCGCCTTCCAGGCGCCCCAACTTCAGAAGTGGGTTACAAGTACGCCATGCCAGAAAAGAAACCAGTAATGTCGAAAGACAAACCTGGGGCATTTGAAAAAAAAAATATTACCAGGCCTGTAAAAAGAGGCCTATGAGGAAAATTTGCTAATGAGCGTCGTCAAACAAAATATCACTGCGCATGGATGCAGATGGAATACATTTTAAACGTTTGTTTCTGAGAAATCTCCCTAAGCAACTCTGTAATTCACAAGAAACAGCATATGTTTTTCATTTTCCGTTTACAAGTAATAATTATTTATAAAATGTTCACTTTTATATGGATCGCCCTGTATATGACCATTCAACTAAGAAAACATACCTATCATAAAACTGAATACCAATAACTATTATTGAGTATTATTGTGCTTGTGTTATATTAACAAACTCACTGGCACGATATAATTCAGAAGTTCATGGCCACGCAGACATAAGCCCTCCATAGGTCCCTATCCTGAGCTAATGATTTCCAGTTAACCCCTGTATAATTTACTTCCCTCAAATCAAGGTTATTGTTACTCTTCCTTGGCCTATGCACTGAGGGATTTCTTTCTCATTTTCCAACAATAAGTTTTCATACCCCTTTTGCACGCCGTAGCGTAGATGTTAAGGCACTGCGCTACAAGCCGGCATGTCAAAGGTTCAAGTCCCGGTGGGGGTCAGGATTTTTAAACTGACCCAAACCTTCTGACCGCACTATGGCCCTGGGGTCGACTCAGTCTCTAACGAAAATGAGTACCATACTCTTGTTCTGGGGTAAAGGCGGCCGTCACGCAGGGCTGAAAACCCGGTTGACAACAAGTGCCGACTGCCTAGAAAAAGTGGGAGCCTTAACCTCCTACTACCCCTAGGTCCTCCTGAGGCTTTTAGTGGGATCACTTTACTTTTACTTACCCCTATTTTATTCCCCATTCGTGCCACATGCCCTGCCTATTGCAGTCGTCGGAACTTAACTGTACTTATTAATCACACGGAATGAGGTGCCTAAATTAGGCCTATATATATATATATATATATATATATATATATATATATAATATCTATATATACAAGCGTTACTGCTATAAAGTAAATATTCTCTTTAAAAATTTGCTTAACTGTTATGTTAGCCACCAGATGTCAGTTGGAACAAATTTCCGCTACCTCTTGTGTGAATTGAGAATACTACATGTATAAGAAAATTGTATGTTTGTGTTGGAATTCTTGGGTAGCTCAGTTGATTAGACCGCTAAAGGTACAGACTTTAGAGACTCGAGTTCAAATCCCGACTCAAGCATTCATTTTTCTTTTCATATCATATATATATATATATATATATATATATATATATATCAGAGAGTCTAAAGAAGCGGTGTGATAAATAAGTAGGTGATGATTTTTTATAACATTTTATTTTCACCATGTTCCATCACAAAGAAAGTAATACTACATGCTTTAATATACAAAATTATTTACATAAAATTATTTACACAATTTTCTTTTGTTTTCACTAATGATCTATTTGTTTCACTTACCTTACTCAATATAACATTAAATATTTCATTGAATTGGCTTTGTTTTCCTCTATAATCTGTCTAAATCTATTGAATTAATGCATGATATTAATTCAAGTGTGTAATCCTGTAATAGTTTTATTTTATTGAATGTCCATTTACCATATTTGTTAATCATGTTGTTCTAAATAACTATATTTTTGTTTCTAGTTTTGTACATTTAAATAATAGATGATCTATCGTTTGTTCTGCGTTTCCGCATGTATACAAGGGGCTGCATTTTATTTTAAAACGATAGCAATAACTGTTTATTTTCCCGTGCCCTGTTAGGAAAGTAGTTATTTTTCCAGTTAAAGATAAGTTTAATTTATCTTTCCTTTACACTAGGTAAAAAAAGGATTTTGTCACTTCACTTTTTGTGGTGTTTTTCCATTCATTTTCCCACTTATTTGCACTTATTTATTGCAATAGATGATGATATGTGTGTATTTTATAGAGGAGAGATAAGGAATTAACAGTTCTACGATCTTGTAGACAAAGCCATGACTACTGTCCCAGGGAGGGTGTAACGTCATCAAATATGCGATCAAATTTAGTATGTTTAAGGCTGTTCGAGTGTGGAAAAATAATACAAAATTAAGCACAATGTTTTGAAAATCACACAACATAAATATCCATAATTCCTTCTTAATATCGCAAATATATGAAATAATATTTATTGCAATATTAGGTTTAATACTCATTTATATATATATATATATATATATATATATATATATATATATGGTATGATAAGAAAAATAAATGCCTGGACGGGATTCGAACCCGGATCTCTGAGTCTGTACCTCAGTGTGATATCCATTACACCACCAGGCGAATCCAATTCAAACATTTATTTTTCTTATATATGTATTATATTCCCCATTATTACTAGATGTCGCGAGAACTCGGTCTTCACTGCCATCTAGTAGCTGACTGTAACAAGTAAGCAAATTAAAGAGAACATTTTTACTTTATAGCAGTGACGGTTTATCGATGTTATAATTAAATATTTAACATTGGGCAATGCAAGCTTAATATGGTATGATAAGAAAAATAAATGCCTGGTATATATATATATACAGGGCAAGTCAAAATGTTGTGCAGGTTTTCAGAAATTTATTATGTGAAATGTAATGAACATATAATATTGTGAGACATATTGTATGAAAGGTAAACTCTCAAAGTTTTTTTTTTAAATATTCACAGATGTTCTATGTGAGCGCCTTTTGTTACACGACAGATGTCAAGCCGATATTCAATCTCCTGCCAAACTTTCTGTAGCAGTCCGCGGTCGATATCAGCAATGGCTGCTGTGATGCGGGCACGCAGTTCATGCAGTGTTGTTGGAAGTGGTGGTACGTAAACATGATCCTTTACAAGACCCCACATGAAGAAATCACACGGGGTTAGATCTGGTGAACGAGGTGGCCAATGAATGAGTTGTTGATCACCCTGAGATGCACGGCCTATCCAGCGTTGTGGTAAAGCCGTATTCAAATGGTCTCGAACACTGCCATGGTAATGTGGAGGGGCACCATCCAACTGCAGAATGAAATCTGGACTATCCGCTTCAAGCTGCGGAAGGAGCCATTGTTGTAGCATATCAAGGAAAACATGTCCGTTCACAGTACGTTCATGAAAGAAAAAGGGCCCATAAACCTTTGCATGGGAAATGGCACAAAAGACATTCACTTTCGGAGAATCGCGTTGATGTTCCAGAGTTGCATGGGGGTTACCAGTTCCCCAAATCCTTACATTGTGTCTATTCACTTTTCCTGAAAGGTGGAAAGTCGCTTCATCACTGTAAACTACCCTCTCATGGAACTCATTCTCTTCCATTAATGCGAGAAAATCAACACAGAAGGACGCTCGCAAAGCATAATCGGCGGGTTTTAAGGCTTGAACCAGTTGCAAGTGGTAGGGTTTCATCTGTAAACGTTTCCGGAGAATCCGCCATACAGTTTTTTGTGGTAGTTGAAGTTCTGTCGCTCCCCGGTAGGTGGATTTCTGTGGACTCCGCACGAAACATGTGCGAACGCGTTCGACTGTCTCTTCACTCGTCGACGGACGGCCAGTCGATTTTCGTTTACAGATACAGCCTGAATCCCTAAATTGTGTGTACCACTTACGAATGGATCTCCCATCCGGCGGGTCTTTATCGTATCTGGTACGGAAATGTCGTTGAACACTAGTCACAGAGTTGTTTACATGGTAATCAAGCACACAGAAAGACTTCTGATCCCCAGTCAACGCCATTTTCCTTTACTGCTCTGCTGTTGACATCTTGCGGGTGAACGCGGAACTTTAGAAGTGGACAACTAAACTTTGAGAGTTTACCTTTCATACAATATGTCTCACGATATTATATGTTCATTACATTTCACATAATAAATTTCTGAAAACCTGCACAACATTTTGACTTGCCCTGTATATATATATATATATATATATATATATATATGTATGACTTATGGAGCACTTAGGTACAATGCTGCATACACTAAGGCCCAACATTATTCCCTATTCGCAGGCAAGTGTATCAAGTTCCTTAAGATCATCCTTGTATTATCCATCCATCTTTGTCATCTTAATGAACGTCTCCCCAAGTGTTTCCCAATCAAATTTTTTAAAAGATTTCTACTTTCATCCATTCGAGCTACATGGACTGCCCATCGCAATCCTCTAGAGTCTAGACTCTAACAACCCTGAAATTATGAGTACGAGGAGAAAAATGTAGTCTGATACGGGAGCTAGTGATGGGAGCGGAGGGGACGAGGGACGCGAGCGAGGCGAGAGAGCGAGGAGCGCGAGCGAGCGAGGAGCGAGCGAGCGAGCGAGCGAGCGAGCGAGCGAGCGAGCGAGCGAGAGAGCGAGCGAGCGAGCAGAGCGAGCGAGAGCGAGCGAGCGAGCGAGCGAGCGAGCGAGAGAGGAGCGAGCGAGCGAGCGAGCGAGCGAGCGAGCGAGCGAGCGAGCGAGCGAGCGAGCGAGCGAGCGAGGCGAGCGAGCGAGCGAGCGAGCGGGGAGCGAGAGCGAGCTGAGCGAGCGAGAGAGCGAGCGAGCGAGAGGAGCGGAGCGAGCGAGCGAGCGAGCGAGCGAGCGAGCGAGCGAGCGAGCGAGAGCGAGCGAGGAGCGAGCGAGCGAGCGAGCGAGCGAGCGAGCGAGCGAGGAGCGAGCGAGCGAGCGAGAGAGCGAGCGAGAGAGGAGCGAGCGAGCGAGCGAGCGAGCGAGCGAGCGAGCGAGCGAGCGAGCGAGCGAGCGAGCGAGCGAGCGAGCGAGCGAGAGAGCGAGCGAGCAGA
>JASPKZ010000001.1:1677500-2007500 GCA_030220185.1 Diploptera punctata
TATTGTGTTGCTGATCTGAGCTCATTTGTACATTCCTTTACTCGAGCACAAGCATGTAAAATACGAGTGAGAAGTTCCTCTCTTGTGTCCACTCTGTGCTTGTAGACTTCGCTCTTAAGTCAACCCTACAAACAGTAATCAAATGGGGTTACATCGGGTCACCTCGATTACCAAGCAATTATTCCATTGTATCACACTTTTTTTTTCATTTCCTTAATTGCTAGTTCAACTTGTTTCTTCATTTTCTGATACGTCTTCTTCATTTTCTAGATCCAAGTTAACCGGACGATTTCTTGTCTCATATAATTCTTCTACATATTTCTCCCACGTATTCATAATTCCCTATTTGTCCGTTATTTCTTCATTATTTTCGTCCTCAATCAGCTACATAGTTTTCCTGCTCTTTTTTCCATTGTACAAGCATTTAACTTCTTGGTACATTAAATCATATTTTCCTTTCCTCTCTAGATTACATAGTTCTTCACATTTCTGCTTAATCCATTCTTGTTTTGCTTCTAAGTTCGTTATTTAGTTTCCTGTAGTTTCTTTTGGCTTCTTCTGTATTGCAGTTTTTCCATTTTCTTCTTTCTTCCATCTTCTCCAACATTTTTTCTGTGGCTCAAGGTTTCTTAATATCCTTGTTCTCTTTCTATCTCATTGTTTCCTCTGCAATTGTCTGTATAGAGTTTTTCAAATGACTCCAGCTTTTCCTTGGTATTGCCATATGAGTTTTTCAAGGTAGAGGCTTTCTCTTGAAAATGTTGTTGGGATTTTCTCCTTTCCTCTGCAGTTTTAAGTTTGTCCAAGTCAAACTTCAATGTTGTATGTCCCCCTTTTACCTTTTTCAGGCAAATATCTACTTCGCCTATTAGTAAGACATGGTCTGAATTGATATCTGCTCCTGGTAGCGCCTTCGCATTTTTCAAGCAATTTCGGAATCTTTGCTGTATCAGTATGTAGTCGATCTGGTATCGTTTGTTGTCCATAGGGCTTATCCACGTGTATCTTCTTCTTTTATGCTGTTGAAACATTGTATTTCCAGTTATCATTGAATTATATTTACAGAAACTCACCAGTGATCCGCCTCTCTCATTCCTTTTTCCTAATCCATATCTTCCAACTGTACTTCCATCCTGTCCTTCTCCAACTACAGCATTCCAGTCGCCCATTATTGATAACACATGCTCCGTTCTTCACACACACACTCTCTCTCTCTCTCTCTCTCTCTCTCTCTCTCTCTCTCTCAACAATCTCTTCTATCTTGTCATATCTTTCCTCCACTTCTTCATCTGCTAACCCACTATGAGGTATGTAAATTTGCACTATCACCAAGTCCATTTTCTTCCCTTGTAACCTCACCATTATCATCCGATTATCCACATAGGACACTGATATCACTTTTTCTTTCACATGTGGTCTTAATACTACACCGACACTATGATCTCCTTTAGAATCACCACCGGAATAAAATATTCTAAATTCATCACTCACTAATTCACTACTTTGTTCCCACCTCACTTCTGATATTCCCATCACATCCTTGCTGTTTCTTCTCATTTCTTCCTTCAAATTGTCCAGCTTCCCGGCTTGCAGAAGAGTTCTCACATTCCAGGATCCAATCCTTAGCCTTCTTTTCTTCTGTTTTTTTGACTGCATGATGTCTCCTTCCGCAGTATCCCCCTCCCGGACATCCGAATGGTGGGATAATTTACGTCCGGAGTCTTTTACCGTGGAAAGACTCATCATGCCATGCTTGCAGCTTTACTAGGGAAATATAGGTGTGGTAGCTTCCCGGTATGAAACTAAATGTATTAAAACATAGTTATGTTAGCCATTGCCTACAGACGACTTACCCGAAAACATTAATTTCCTTATAAGGTTCGTAGTTAGGTGATTTTCAGCGAAATCCAATCGTAATTCTTTCTCACAATATAATTACTCCTATTAAATGTTGTGAACACAAGTTTCGCTTCTTATCGGGAACTAGGGGATTAACGAGAGGATAATTCCACTCCGATGGCTGGATTTGATTCTAAAAAAATATATAACTAACTCACTAGGACTATCGAGTCCATTGGTTCATGGATGCATGGACATACATTCTCCATATACCCCTATCCTGAGGTAATGTTTTCCAATCATCCCCTGTATAATAAATATCCCTCAAATCATGGTTAATGTTATTATCCCACCTCTTTTTTTGTCTATCTACTGGTCGCTTTCATTCTGGTTTGCCTACAAGCAGTTTCCAAGTCCCTATTTCATTCTCCATTAGTTGCCACATATCCTGCCTATCGCAGTCTACGAGATTTAACTGTTATTATATTTGGTTTCCCATATAGATCACGTAGCTCACAGTTATGCAGTTTCCTACATTCGCTTGTCTGTTCATTTTTTCTTTGGTCCAAACAATTTAGAATACGTGATTTTTAATCTTCACTTATATTAATATATTATGTCAGATTATTGATTTTATGTTTTCATTTATTTCGCTGAGGTGATGGAAAGATAAACGTAACTATTTTTTAACTATTTTTTTTATTTTATGATTAACTGATCCAATTATTTTCATTAAAGGAATAAATTACCTTAGGGATAACAGGGTAATTTTAATTGAGAGTTCACATCGACATTAAAGATTGCGACCTGGACATTGTGTCCTTCGTCTCCTGTGTTATCTTCTGCGGTACCTTATCTTAATTAATTGTATCGATTACCCTATCAAAATTCTTATCACAAGTCCAGGGAGGACCTGTCTAATGTGTCGTTTAGAGTTATTCTCCTGCCCAAAAGCGACTCGCCCTAAAAATTGGAATGTAAATCCAGGGTTGGAAGTCTTAAAATAGAAGGGAGAGTAAAAATAAATTATAGTTAAAAAAACTAAAACAATACGCTTTGTTAGAAAACCGAACTAAAAAATAAAAAAAAATAATTTTAATATCCAACACGCTTGGGATAAAATTAAAGTGGTCAACAAAAAAAAATCACTAACACATCTAGAATAAAACAAGAGTTATCTACGAAAAAATAATTTTACCATCAAAAGCGTGGGGTCCTTTTTATGGTTTTTATGTTTTCTTCTTAGAGACTTTAATTTTACCAATATATGTTTATTATCAAATATATTAATTGTTATAGAGCACCCCACGCTTTTGATGGTAACATTATTTTTTGTAGATAACTCTAGTTTTATTCTAGATGTGTTGGAGATGATTTTTGTTACTTACTTACTTACTCACTGGCACTATCGAACCCATAGGTTCATGGCCGCACGGACATAAGCTCTCCATACATCCCTATCCTCAGCTAATGCTTTCCAATCATTCCCTGTATAATCTACTTCCCTCAAATCATAGTTAATGTTATTCTCCCATCTCATTCTTGGTCTACCAACTGGGCGTTTTCCCTCTGGCTTTCCTACAAGAAGCTTCCATGCAAGTCTTTCATTCCTCATATGTGCAACATGTCCTGCGCATCGCAGTCTATGAGACTTAACTGTTCGTATATCTGGCTTCCTATAAAGACCATGCAGTTCATTGTTATGAAGTCTTCTCCATTCACCTGTCTGTTCATCTCTCTTTAGTCCAAAAATTTTCCTAAGTACTTTATTCTCGAATACTTGTAATCTCCCTTCCTCCCTTAAAGTAAGAGTCCATGTTTCGCACCCATATAATATAACTGGTAGAATAATAGTTTTATATATTTTCAGTTGACCACTTTAATTTTATCCCAAGCGTGTTGGAAATTAAAATTATTTTTCATTTTTTTAGTTTGGTTTTCTAAAAATGTAAATATCTTTAAATTTGATACTATTGTAGTATGAGCAAAACGTAATTCTCTTCTAAAAATCACCCGGGTCGGATTTCAACCAGCGACCTATGGATTACTGAAATTATATACCACTACAGTCCACCACTCTACCAACTGAACTACCATAACGATAGACTACTAAGTCGATACGTCCGCAACCTATTTATACCGGTCTTTATTTTTCTATGTCCTGATGATCCTGGCCAGGATCTTAGAAACAAATCATGAAATTATTGTATTGTCATTGGTCCTTTACAAGTATACAAAGTTTCAAGTCGATCCAATGTTTTAAGTGGGTGAAAATAGTGTTGAAAGATTCCGTTACATAGATAGATACAGGTCAAGCTAATATAAAGCGTGTAATAATTAAAATCAACAAGAAAAATGATCGATAAACGTGAATTGTACACTTTCATCTCAGATTACATATCGGAGCTTTAAAACAAATTCTATCTTCAGTATACAAAGCAACCAATTGTAAATATGCAGATTTGTAAATGCGTATCTTAATTAAATAGTCATCACGATGCTTTGCAATGGAATTAAAAACACACTCTTTGCTGCGATAATATGCACAACCTGGCTTCTGTAAACAAACAGTTTTACGTATTTGCTCATGCATTATAAATAACTGGCCTAACATGGATTACAATGATTAGCTAAAGAGTAAAACATTTTGTTACTTTGGGAATTAGATTATGTGGTTTCAATTTTAATTATTTACAGTTTACACAAACACATCTCGATTTATGTATATCGTAAAATGCACTGAACGATTTGATTTGTATATTTCCGCATACATATTGCTATGTAAACGATATATGTTTCCTTTTTCTACGTTATGGAATTAGGCCATAGACTTGTTTCCACTTCAGGAGGCTACATCCCTCCATCTACTTATGGGGCACCCAATATTTCTTCTCCCTTTTGATTTGGTAGTGAAGCAAAATTTGATAGATCTTGAATTTTATCCATAACACTGTAGATATTTAATTCAGTTCTTATTTCTTCATTATATTTTTATCCTACGATATATAGCCTGCTACAGAAAGAAATATATTTTTTATTTAATAATAACTACAAAGAATAAATTATTAATCTGGGGGCACGCCGTAGCGTAGTGGTTAAGGCACTGAGCTACAAGCCGGAGGGTCGAGGGTTCAAGTCCCGTTGGGGTCAGGATTTTTAAACTGACCCAAACCCTCTGGCGGCACTATGGCCCTGGGGTTGACTCAGCCTCTAACGGAAATGAGTACCAGACGCTTGTTCTGGGGGTAAAGGCGGCCGTCACGCAGGGCTGACAACCCGGCCGACATAAAGTGTCGATTGTCTAGAAAAAGTGGGAGCCTTAACTACTACCCCAAGGGCCTCCGGGTCTGTTGTGGGATCACTTTACTTTACTTTTACTGAATGAAATAAATTTGCATTCAGAGGAAGAAAAATTGAGAGAAATCATTTTATAAACACTATTTTGCACGCTGACGATCAGGTACTTATCGCTGAGACAGGAGACAAACTTCAGTGTAAATGTATAAATTTAATGAAATATCAAAGAAATGTGATTGTGAAATATAAACAGATATTGCCCAACAAATGGCTTTTAATGGAAAAGATCTGATTAAATCTGAAATTGTAATAGATGGAATTAATATTGAAGGAAATTTCACATTTTAACTATCCTGGAAATCAAATTTCTTACAATTACGATAAAGACGTGCAAATAAAAGTCACGTGTTTTCAAAGTATATGTGGTACAATCAGAAGAACATTAAAAAACAAAACAAGAAAGGACGCTCAATTAAAATTGTATAAAACAATGGCTGTGCTATCATTTTATATGGCAGTGAATGTTGGGTGCTGAAGAAAAAGGATGAAGGAATAAATGCTTCGGAAATATATTTCTTGTTGTTGTTGTTGTTCTTCTTCTTCCTTTTATGCGATAGACCTAGTGGTCTGTTACGGTCTCAATCCAACGTTTGAATGGTCTGCCCAAAGATCTTTTGCCTGGTGGCTGGTAATTTAAGATCTGACGTGGTATTCTTGTTCTGCTCATTCTTCTTACGTCAGATTTCCAGTTGTTTCTATATTTTTGTACATATTCATGATTGATTCTGTTTGTAATTCTTTGAGAATCTCAGAATTCCTTTTATGGTCTGTTCTTGAGTATCCTGCAGGACGTCTCATAAATTTCATTTCTGCCGCAGTTAGTCTTCGTTCATCTACACTGCGAATTGTGCAGGCCTCACTGCCGTAACATAATATGGGTCTGGCCAGTGTTTAAGGTGGCAACCCCACCACTGAACTTGCTCATTTCAGGCTAGTAACCTATTGTGAGGACTTATCTTACTAAAAATGTCTCAAATAAATTAATGTTTTAAGAGCAGTAAAGGGATGCTCACAGATTAGGAGTGAAGATATACGTAAATAATTACAAAGTAATCCCCTCTTAGATAAAGTTAGAACTTGTAGAACAAAATAGATTCAACTTCTAGATAGAATGGACGAGAGCCTGGAAATATGTACTTGTGGAAGAGATCCAAAGGATAACCAAGAAGGTGGTGAAATCAAGAGCCTGAATAGATCAGAAGGCCTATTTCGTGAAGTTTATGATGATTATGAATAACTAGTAAAGTAAAGAGATCCCACTACAGGTCTCAGGAGGCCCTTCAGGGTAGTAGGTGGTTAAGGCTCCCACTTTTTATTGACAATCGGCACTCGATGTCAGCCGGGTTGTCAGGCCTGCGTGACGGCCGCCTTTACTCCCAGAACAAGTATCTGGTACTCTTTTCCGTTAGAGGCTGAGTCGACCCCAGGGCCATAGTGCCAGAAGGTTTGGATCAGTTTAAAAATCCTGACCCCACCGGGACTTGAACCCCCGACCTTCCGGCTGTAGCGCAGTCCCTTAACCACTACGCTTCGGCGTGCCCCCTCATGAATAACTATAAATGTAATTCTACAATTTATAATAATTATACTGTTGAATAAAATTAATTATAAACGTTTATTTGGCTTTACATTTACAATATTTAGCACTTCTATAGAAAATTGTACATGACGGAAACATTTAAATGCATTCACATATTTACAAACTAAGAACAACAATTTGATCTTTGGAAGAATTTTCATATGAAGTAACCTATTGAGTCGAGTTGTATTTCTGTTGGTCTTCCTACTATGGACGGACAATTATATTTTTCTTTTCTTTTCTCTCTCACATCTACCCCCTTGGGTGTCGTGGTTAAGAATTAGAGAGGCTGTATTGCTTTGTATCTCCTGGGTACAACAGTCAAGTGATTTGCTCGCAGTCCCTATAAAAAGATTTAAGACTTTTTCTCTATCCTATTAAAGTGAAACGAGGAGACTCAACCTTCTTCACCTTCATTAAAATACAATTATATTTATTTCATATATTAAATGTATGTATTCCTGTATTAACAAATTCATAATCAAGGTGGGAATATAATCTAATATATAAAAATCAATGTTTGTTTGTTTGTATGTTTGTTGGTTTGTTCGTATTCTATGCGCGGCCATACCGTTGATACGATTTTGATGGGTTTTTTTGCAAAATGTTCAGAGGATTCCCGGGATGAACATAGGCTATAAGAGAGTTGTGATATTCAACCCCTTCACCCCTAAAAATCACCCTATGTTCTGAAAAATGTGAAATAAAGTCCATATTTTGACGCTTAAATGGTTTACGCTGCCTAAACCATAACAAATACACCAAATTAATGTACACAGAATTTAACATCTCAAAAAAAATCTACAAACAAGTCCACGACAGCATATGTTTATTTTCTACGGATAACTCACAATAACAATATTTGTCTTTCACTGATGCCAAGAATATAAGAATAAGCAGATTCCCGAACAGTGCACGGCGGGTGGTAAAAACGTATTAGCATTTATTTATGAGTAGCAGCGCACGCCGGGTATTAGCTAGTGTAATATATAAAAATGAATGTTTGTTTCTTTGTTTATTTTTTTGTACTTTATGTGCGGCCATACCGTTGATCCGATTGTGATGGGGATTCTTGAAAAATGTTCAGATGATTCCCGGGATGAACATAGGCTATACTCAACTCCTACACCCTTAAAAAAACCCTTTGTAGTGAAAAACGTGAAAAAGTCCCTTTTTAAGCTTAAATGGCTTACGCTGCGTAAACCATAACAAATACACAAAATTAATGTACACAGAATTGAATATCTGAAAAACTCTACAAAAGAGTCCGTGACAGCATATGTTTATCTTTTACAGAGAACACACAATAGCCATTTTTGTCTTTCATTGATGCCAAGAAGATCGGGATAAGTAGATTCCCGGGCAAACATGTGCTGCCATACAATTCATCCGATTGAGGTATTCGAAAAGTAAGATTGCCCATAAAACGGATATCCTGAGAGTCCTTTATAGAATGAATCATGGGGTTTTTTGCAAAATGTTCAGGATTTTCCTGGGAAGGTTATAGGTTATAAGAGAATTTTAATGCTCAAGCCCATCACCTTTGAAAATCGTGAAAAAATGTCGTTTTTTGTAAGCTTAAATGGCTTACGCTGCCTAAACATAACAAATACACAAAATTATTGTACACAGAATCGAATATCTCAAAAAACTACAGAAAAGTCCGCGACAGCATATGTTTATCTTTTAAGGATAACTCACAATAATCATTTTTGTCTTTCATTGATGCCAAGAAGATCGGATAAGTAGATTCCCGGCAAGCATAGCAGCGCACGGCAGGTATTCTTTTATGGGTAACCAAAATAACGAATTTTGTCTTTCAGCTCATTTATGCGTAAATTCCCGGGCAACGCCGAGTAATCAGCACGGGGTATCTAAAAATAACAACGATATAAACTTATATTTATTTTTCCTTTTACTTATTCAACAAAATGCAAAAACTCATAATTTATTTACGTGTACCAGCGCACGCCGGGTAATAGCTAGTACATTATATTTAAATTATCATATTCATCTTCATCATAAATCCTATAAAATAGCAATACCATTTTTTAAATGTTTATGTGAGATGATTGTGCCAATTTAACAAAACAGCAAAAGGATATAACATGGTTACATCAAACAAAAAACAAAAGCAATGCCATTCTGATGATTCCCCATAGGATGTAAACTGGTAGTACATGAAAGCATAATAAGCAAGTGTCAAATTGCTGTTTCTTGGATCTAAATGTCACCAGCTATGCAAGTTTAAAATATGAAGTTATTAATCAAATAAATAGAAATTTGACCACAAAAACAAAAAAAAAAGGTATTATACACACAATAATAGAAAGTATACTCACATATGGATCAGAAAACTGGACAATAAATGAAAGGATGCAGAAAAGAATCTTGGCGACAGAAATGGATGGATTACGGAGAAGTATGAGAATATCCAGGCTACAACATATTCGAAATACATATATCAGACAAGAAATGGATGCACAAGAAACTGTTATCGATAGGATAACAAAGAGAGCTCTACAGTGGTATGGACATGTACAACGGATGCCGGAAGACCAGTGGCCTAAACAGCTGTTGGATTGGATGGTACCAGCCAGAAGGAGGAGGGGGAGAAATAGAAGAGCATGGTATGAGGGAATATATGATGCCATGATGAAGAGGGGTATGGAAGATGGACAATGGGAAGATAGGAATCTCTGGAAAGCAGGAATCAAAGACAAAGTGCTGTAAAGTGGAAAAAATAAAATAAAATAAAAAAATTAATCAAATAAATAAAGCCAATAGAGTTTCAGACTGTTTAAAATAAACCATTTGGAAAAATAAATATTTAAAAAAAGATGCTAAAACTATAAATCGGTTATCATACCACTTTGTATATATACATCAGAAACTAGACCAGAAACAGGTGACTTGTGAAATGAAAGTTCTGAGAACAATAGAAAACACAACATTAACAGGTCATATTAGAAGTGATAAGAGAACATTACAAATAGAACACATTTCAAATTGGATAAACAATAGAAAGGAAGAATCGAATGAACGTATAAATAGAATGTCAAACGACAGTATAGTTAGAATAGCTATGGATAAATTCCCAACTGGGAAAATAAATATTGGATGCCAGAAGAAAAATATGGAAAGATACAATTGAGACAGTACATCGAAGAAGAGCAGGCATCTTGTCTAGATTGGATGAAAGAAGAAGAAGAATGTTATTAATATTTTTTCTTTGGTTTTATTATCTTCCTTGAGTTTTTTCTGTGTATTTTTTTTGCTCCTTTTTATATAAATTCTTATCATGCAATAGAGGTGTACTTCCTATCAAACAGGTCTACTGTATTCCCAGTGAAAGAAAGTTCCCGTGCGGGGATGATGGTCTAATGCGAAACGGGGGGGGGGTGTTAAATTTACATACAGATGGATTCCTAGAATACCATTGGCTAATGATGACGTGGTGACTGTTGTACCGTTGTACTATACATTAGAAATAAGATTGGTTAGTACAGATACCTGCTATCGAGCAAGATTTATTGTGTTCATTTAACTATTACACTCATATCAGGTCACACTAGTTTTAACTGGTAGCCTATATTAGTTTTTAATTTGTGCTAACAGAGAATTGCCAAAATATGTTTTCGAAGTGTACAATACAACATAGATTCGCATGGCGTTCGTTCAGCGCCGCATTCCTTCTTGGAACTTTCTTTCTCTGATAGTACAATACGGCTCGAATCTATGAACGCATTAGGCCGTAAAAGTCGTTCTCTGCCTGTACTCTGCTGAGAAAGTTGTATCAAAATAAGTTTTTGCGTATTCAAAAATCTGTTCATGCGATAATAATTGTTGAAATTCCTAAGCTACCTGGCGAGGTGACTTAGGAGAGAAAAGAATCGTGAGAATCCCGAAGGGAACCGATGGTAACCGATGTAGTTTGAAACCTTACCGCATATCTTGCTGCTTTATCCAAGATGTCGGACCTTGAAGACTTCGATTATATTTTTGGTATACGCGGAGAAGAGGAATTTGATAGAGTCTACCAAAGAATTCAACTGGAAGAACAGGAGAATCGGCGTAATATTGCTCGACGCAGACGTCGTCGTATACGGTATTATTTGCGGGACGCAAGCGTAAATGCGTTCCTCTAGCAAACGAAAATAACGGAAGTGGTTGTATCGCTGAGAGTTCTGGGTAATTTCTTACCAATATTACGAAAACGACGACTTTCATGCATGACCAGTTAGTGGGTAGCTAATTCCATCTTTGCATTTGATCACGGAAAGTCAGCTCACCAGTGACTGGAAGTAATTTGAGTAGAGACTAATGTATTTGCATGCGGCCCTACGTCAACTCAGAATGTTTACTTGTGTCTCTGAATACCTTTTTCTCATTCATTATATTATATTTTGTACTCAATGCTTTAAATTATCATTAAATAATGATTTATAGCACGTATCCCATTAAATTTACTGTGCTAATCTAAAAGTTATATAATGTGCAAAATCAGAAATATAATCTGGTAGATAATTATGTTTCTTTTATCTAAACCAATTTTCAAAGTTTATCATAATTACTGTATCTTGATAAACAACTTAATAGCTTAACTAAATTTCTGCATTTTAATGAGTCTCCATAATGACCACCATCCCTCAATAAAGTAGACTGTAAGAATATTATATCAAATAGACTGATGATAGCCATTATCATAAGTAATGCTATGAGTGATTTCCAAATTATCGATAAATTCACGACTCACGAAGTGAGCAGTGAATTTATGTAGACTATTTAACGCATGCCCAAATGGGAGTCAATGACCAATCACATTTCAATGATTTTTTATTTACATACAACCAATCACAGTCGTGTTTCGCCTAAAATTTACCAACTAAAGTTTATCATAATAAAGAAAGTACCTCTTTTTTAACATTCTGAAACAGGTCATAGCATTATTTTGCAGTGACCGACTCTCGAAGAAATACGGCTACCAGATTGTATGTATATATATATATATATATATATATATATGTGTGTGTGTGTGTGTGTGTGTGTGTGTGTGTGTGTGTGTGTGTGTGTGTGTGTGGATATGGAGAAGAATGGAACGTATAAAATGGACAGACAAAGTAAGAAATAAAGATGTGCTAGACAGAGTGGGTGAAAGAAGAATAGTGCTGGAACTCATAAAGAAGAGGAAAAGAAATTGGATTGGCCATTGCCTAAGAAGAAACTGCCTGCTGAAGGATGCTCTAGAAGGAATGGTCAACGGAAAGAAAGTTAGAGGCAGAAAAAGGCATCAGATGATAGACAATATTAAAAATAAATGGTTTGTACGCAGATACAAAAAGGAAAGCTGAGTTAAGGAAAGAGTGGAGAATGCTGAGTTTGCAGTGAAAGACCTGCTCTTGAGCAGAACACTATGAATGAATGAATATATATATAGTGCATGAATGTCAACACATAGCGCATGCGGGAGTTGATATCAAAACCTTTGTAGCAATTGATTATACCACCAAAAAAAAAAAAAGAAACACTGTTTGCACTTTCTTAAATTTATTTATTTTTTTCCGTAATAACATTCCAGAAAAATATAATTGTCATATTTACATCATAGGACATCAGAAATTAATTAATACCTATATCGTTGGTTATAAATTTCTCCACTAGGGTGCATTCTTACAACATTGCGATCATTTGGCAATAAATAATATTAAGACCTGGTTGCAGTGATGAACAAATGAAGCAAATGAAGCGTACCAATCGTTTCTCATTTGCTTTCAAATATCGCCGTTTACATTAAATATATAAATATTTTTAAATAACTATAGTTAAATAATGATTTGTGAGTAAACAGCTTAATTGTTTACATTAAATATATAAATATTTTAAAATAACTATAGTTAAATAATGATTTGTGAGTAAACAGCTTAATTGCATTCGTTAAATAGTCCTAACAAATGCCACTCTTGATTTCCAAATTATCTAGATAAATTCGCTCCTCACTTCGCGAGTCGTGAATTTATCGATAATTTGGAAATCACTCGTGGCATTACTCATGATAATTTGGAAATCAAGAGTGGCATTTGTAAGGACTATTTAACGAATAAAATTAAACTGTTTACTCATAAATAATTATTTAACTATAGTTATTTTAAAATATTTATTTATTTAATGTAAACGGCGATGTTTGACAACAAATGAGAAAAGATTGGTTCGCTTCATTTCCTTCCTTTGTTCATCACTGCAACCAGATTATAATATTATTTATTGCCAAAGGATCGCAATATTGTAAGAATGAACCCTAGTGGAGAAATTTGTAACCAACATTATATGTAATAATTAATTTGATGTCCTATGAAGTAAATATGTCAATTATATTTTTCTGCAACGTCATTTCCTGGAAAATAATTCGTTTAAGAAAGTGCAAACAGTATTTTTTTTGTGGTATAATCAATTGATACAAATGTTTTTATATTATCTATCGCATACGCTTTCTGCTGACATTCGTGCACTATATATACAATCTGGTAGCCGTATTTCTTAGAGGATCAGTCACTGCAAAATAATGGTATGACCTATTCAGAATGTTAAAAAGGAGGTGCTTTGTTCATTATGATAAACTTTAGTTGGTAAATTTTAAGCGAAACACGACTGTGATTGGTTGTAAATAAAAAATCATTGAAAAGTGATTAGTCATTGACTCCCATTTGGGGCATGAGCTCAATAGTCATGCTAAAGAGCTCTAGACATTGTTTAGAGAAAATTAAGATGATATCATAAACTGCATCCACTGTCGGAAACAATACAATTAGATCAAACTCTTTTAATGTATATAAAATTCAACATAAATTTAGAAATGAGAATATTTGAGAGGAACTAAAATTAAACCACTTCCTCAACAAATAGAATAAATTAGGAACAATTGGACAGAGTACCTGAAAAGAATGACAGAATACTATACCAAATATGACATTGATGTATGATACTGGAGGACGAAGATCGATAGGAAGACCAAGAAAACGCTGGATGAAACAGATGTTAGATCGGAACCTAATCCGTGAAAGAAGAAGAAGAAGAAGATGATTCAAAATAAATTAATTGTGCTTATAACATATTCCTGCTGGAGTTCGGAATTCCTAAAAAGTTAGTTAGACTTATACGAATGTGTCTAAATGGCTCAAAGAGTAGGGTGCGTGTAGGCAAACAGTTTTCAGACACTTTTGAAATCCAGAATGGGTTGAAGCAAGAGGATGCACTATCTCCTCTACTATTTAATTTTGTACTAGAGCATGCCATTGAATCTTTAGAGAATGAGGAAGGCTTACAACTGAATGGTATTAATAAGCTGTTAGTTTATGCTGATGATGTAGTACTACTGGCCGATAGCGAGGAGATACTAAAGGCCAACACGCACACACTATTGAGTAACACTAAGAAATTAGGACTGGAAGTAAATATCAGTAAAACTAAATATCTGGTCACACGTAGAAATTCTGTATATAATGGAAATGGACAGCTAATGACAAATGAGGGAAATTTTGAGGAAGTGGCTGAATTCTAATACCTAGGAACAATAATCACAAACAGGAATGAGATGCACAAAGAAATTAAACATAGGCTCAATTCTGGAAATGCATGCTATTATGCATTGCAGAGACTTTTGATGTCCCAACTCCTTTCAAAAAACGTTAAGCTGAAAATATATAAAACTATTATTCTACCAGTTATATTATATGGGTGCGAAACATGGACTCTTACTTTAAGGGAGGAAAGGAGATTACAAGTATTTGAGAATAAAGTACTTAGGAAAATTTTTGGACCAAAGAGAGATGAACAGAAGGTGAATGGAGAAGACTTCATAACAATGAACTACATGGTCTTTATAGGAAGCCAGATATAATAAGAACAGTTAAGTCTCGTAGACTGCGATGGGCGGGACATGTTGCACGTATGGGGGAATGAAAGACGTGCCTGGAAACTTCTTGTAGGAAAGCCAGAAGGAAAACGCCCAGTTGGAAGACCAATAATGAGGTGGGAGAACAACATTAACTATGATTTGAGGGAAGTAGATTATACAGGGATTGATTGGAAAACATTAGCTCAGGATAGGGATGTATGGAGAGCTTATGTCCGCTCGGCCATGAACCTACGGGTTCGATAGTGCCAGTGAGCAAGTAAGTAAGTATAACAACATATAACTAACTAACTCACTGGAATTATTGAACCCAATGTTTCATGGACGCTCGGATATGAACTCTCCATAAATCCCTGACCTGAGCTAATATTATATGCTCATACATAATACCACCTATACATAAAATCAGATAATGAAACCATAATACTGATTTCATAAGTTATTACTTCTATATTTAATGAACGTAAAGCATGGTATAGATCTCGGCACACTTTCTAGGGTACATACTATATAAATTCCCCGCGGAGCTAAGGTAGATTTATAGTCTGCTCACTGGAGCAAGGACTCTGCCATTTCTAGCATGTCTGCGTTCAAGCTCTTAGAGCCAGTAATGCAAAAACAAACTATGAACTAGTAGAGGGAAAAAGTTTTAATTGAATTAATGTCAAATTTCATAACTCTACAGGATATCTTCAGAGGAATATTTTTAAACTACATAATATATGTGAACAATATAATCTCAAAATATCCATAGAAAAAACTAAGGTAATGGCATTCCAAGGGAAAAATCAAATCGGATCCAAAGTAGTATTAGGAAACAAAATCGTAGAACAGGTGAACCATTTCAATTATCTAGGATGTGACATTTCATTTAATTATGATAATGATATAAATAATAAAATAGCAAAATTCCAGGCAATATGTGGCACGATAAAACGAACACTAAATAACAAAACAACAAGAGAGACCCAATTGAAATTTTATAAAATGTTGGCAGTACCGGTACTGATCTATGGTTCAGAAGCCTGGATACATAAAAAACAAGATCTAAGTAGGATAACTGCAGCAGAAATGAAATTTTTGAGATCTGTTAAAGGGTGCACTAAGGAAGACAGAATCAAGAACACAGAAATAAGACAGGAACTTGAAATATTTGCAATAACTGATAAAATGGATACATATAGACAAAAATGGAAGCAACACATAGACAGAATGAATGAAGATAGATATCCAAAACAAATAACAAAATACAAACCTGAAGGCACCCGAGATGTGGGCAGACCTAGAAAGAGATGGGCTGAAGTCGGAACGGGTGAACAGACCTAATCCATGAATGCAGATGATGATGATGATGATCTACATAGACCTACACCTAAACTGGAAAATCTAGGTGAATAATACCTGTAAGAAAGTGTTATCAATTCTTTACTCCTTAAATAGATTTAAAAACTTCCTTCCCACGAAATTAAAAACAAATACTTATACAGACTCCTGTAATGCCACACTTTGATTACTGCGACATATTAGTGAATAATCAGACAACCTGATCTATCTGACAGACCATAGCGTGCTTCTAATGCGTGCATTCAATTTGTGTTCAATCGCCTTCATTATGACTACGTATCTCCTTCATTTCAGGCATTATCGTGGCTACGCCAAATGACAGAACAACTCTACACTCACATTGTTTGCTATTCCAAAATCTGCACACATATTTACCAAGTTATGTATCAACTCCGTCTTTGATCCGAGGCTTCATCCTTGGGACTGCGAGCAATGTATAAGATACACCTTGAAGTGGTATTTAACACCTAGATAATTAAATAGAACATGTATCAGAATTTAATTATTTAGGTGTATTAATAACAAACACTTCCGATTGAGGGTCTTTCCACTTTTCAGCGGTTGCCCTTTTACCAGCCGGCTGCTGGCCCTTCACATCCACATGTGTCAATCACAGAGGTAGATGATCAACATCCAGTGTAGGGGTGACATGTGGTTAGCATGTCGAGTCCCCCAGCCGTTATAGCTGGTTCCTCAACCTGGAGCCGCTACTTATTATAGCTACCAATTGCCTCACGATGCTGGGTGGGCACCGGTCCCATACTGGCCGAAATACCATGAGAAAATTTCTTCCCCCATGGAGACTCGAACCAGCGTAAGTCCCGTAGCTCTGCGCCAAGGCTTCCTACCTTAACCGCTCGGCTACGGCGCGGGACAATAACAAACACTTACAAATTTAATAAAACAAGTAAAAAAAAACAAGCTGATTAAGCAGCACAAATATCAGGATATATGAAAGATTTAATATGGCGCAACAAACATATGTCAATAGAAAGCAAACCCCGCATATACAAAACGATAGATCGACCAGTTATTTTATATGGAGCAGAAACTAGGGCTGATACAACAAAAACTAAACAAATAGTAAGCACATGTGTAATGAAAATCTTAAGAACTATTCAGGAAAAACATTATTTGATAAAATACACACACAGAAATTACAGACAAATGTCATATTCAAGACATAACCAAATTTATTATAGATAGAAAAAATATTGGAAGGGTCATATAGGAAGAATGGAAGAAAACCGGCTTGCAAAAAGAGCTAACGAAGATAGATCAATGGACGGGAGAAGAACAAGAGGAAGACCAGCTAAAAGATGATAAACAGTAGATGCACATTCAATACGTCTTTCCTCCAAGGAGTGATTTTGGAAATAAACAGGATGAAAATCCTACAAATTAAGTTTAAGAAGAAGTATCAATTCGTTTTCAAAATGTATTGACTCATCACAATTTAGGATCAAGATCAAAGATACTTCTTTACTGTCTATATAGCAAAGCATTTATACTCTGAATCTTACACAATATCTATTACTAAAGCATGGAACTCATGGATTGGCAGGCACTGTCAATCACTATCATCATTATAACCAAACTAACAAGTATCTTAAGTTTCACACAATGAAAACATTAACTACATAACAATATTCAGTATTTTGTATACTAACTCCTGACACTATATCGAACCCGTAGGTTCATGGCCGCGCGGACATAAGCTCTCCATACATCCCTATCCTGAGTTAATGCATTTCCAATCACTCCCTGTATAATCTACTTCTCTCAAATCGTAGTTAATGTTATTCTCTCATCTCATTCTTGGTCTACCAATTGGGCGTTTTCCCTCTGGTTTTCCTACAAGAAGCTTCCATGCACATACTTCATTCCCCATTCGTGCCACATGTCCTGCCCATCGCAGTCTACGAGACTTGACTGTTATTATTACATCTGGCTTCCTATAAAGACCATGTAATTCATTGTTATGCAGTCTTCTCCATTCACCTGTCTGTTCATCTCTCTTTGGTCCAAAAATATTCCTAAGAACTTTATTCTCAAATACTTGTAAACTCCTTTCCTCCCTTAAAGTAAGAGTCCATGTTTCGCATCCATATAACATAACTGGTAGAATAATAGTAGCCTATATATATATATATATATATATATATATATATATATATATATGGTATAAGAAAAATAAATGCCTGGACGGGATTCGAACCCGGATCTCTGAGTCTGTACCTCAGCGTGATATCCATTACACTACCAGGCGAATCCAATTCAAACACTTATTTTTCTTATATATGTATTATACTCTCCGTTATTACTAGATGTCGCGAGAACACTGTCTTCACTGTCATCTAGTAGCTGACTATAACAAGTAAGCAAATTAAAGAGAATATTTATTTTACTTTATAGCAGTGACGCTTTATCGATGTTATATCGATGTTATAATTATATATATAATTATATATATAATGTTATAATTATATATATATATATATATATATATCCATTTTTACCTTTTTTAAAGGAGTTGGAAAGTCAAGAGTCTCTGTAATGCATAATAGCACGTTAATATAAAATTATGGAATATTCACCTGAAAGGTCCGTCGTGAATATTCCATAATTTTATATTAATTTTGAATAATACCTCAAGGGAACACATCATGAATCTTTTAAAAGTTGATAATAGCACGTATTTCCAGAATTGAGCCTATGTTTAATTTCTTTTTGCATCTCATTTCCGTTTGTGATTATTGTTCTTAGGTATTTGAATTCAACCACTTTCTCAAAATTTCCCTCATATATCATTAGCTATCAATTTCCATTGTATACTCTATTTCTATGTGTGACCACATATTTAGTATTTTGTATACACCTATAAATACTCATCTATGAAGCATTTCTTACTTTATTTTATTTTAATCCTTGTTTTGTTAGTATTCACATTTGTATTCTATCTTCTTTAGTCTATATTTTAATAACATTTTAAAATTGTAATAAGTATGTAATTTTTGTGATCTCATTATTCACTGTTTGAGTGGAAGAGAAGTCCTTATGACCTTAACTGACAGCTTAAATAAAGCATCACCATTGCTCAAGCGGGTGTTAGTTCCTTTATCCCAAAGCTTCCACGTTTATATTTTATAAGTCAGTAAACATTACATATTGGGAGAATTTAGTAAAGAAAGTTGAATCCTCTTTGCCTCTATGGGCCCGGGCAAAGATGTCACAATTTGAACAATCTATGTTTTCCAATCAAAATAGTTATCAACAATAACGGTTTGATCCAGCACCTATACGGTTGCAATTTTACGAAAAATTTTGCAGCACTTTTAGGGACAACCGTTTAAAAAAACATTAATCACCGTTAAAGTCGTTGTTAAATATTTAAAACAATAACAATTGTACCTGTGATGATAGTCTCCTCAATTGATTAATTTTTTTAATAATCAGCTAGGCCTTTCGGAACTATTTCATTTTCAAAGCTGTTCTATTGAGTTTTGAAACATTTTTCGTACCGTAAATCTAGGATATTCACAACCTTCAACCTACTTCCCTTCAGAATAAAGCGTTACTAGAAAATTGTACGATTTCATCTTTCATCAATTCGTGGTTTCAGGATTCGGATGAGAAAGTCCACCGACACAAATATCGGATGGATCTGTATAAGGAAAGTACGTATGGTATTTTTTTCCACTCACTGAACATTTAGGCCTAGATGTTCGAGTCTGCATAAAAAAACTCTTTATCATGCACAACAGAATGCAATATGATGCTATGGCGCATGATGTTACATGTCCGTAGAAGACAAGCGAATCGATTCGCAGACATATGCAGTGTCAGTGAACTCGACGAATAAAGAACTGGGTTAATATTTAAAACCAATACAGAATTATCATGCATAATAATAATAATAATAATAATAAATAATAATAATAATAATAATAATAATAATAATAATAATAATAATAATAATAATCCATCCATAGTAATTCTGCCCGAAGGCAGGTCCTTCACTGCAATCATAGCATTTTCATGCTATGCTTGCAGCTTTACTAGGGAATTGTGTAGGTGTGGTAGCTTCCCGTTGCTTTCCACACCGGTGAAGGATGATGATGATGATAATGATAAGGATGATCATGATGATGATGGCCATATGATTTCGGGAACCGTTTGGGCCTTAAAGTTTTCCTGACATTTGTCTTACAGGTGAGGAAAAACCCCGATAAAAACCTCACCCAGAAAAACTGCCCCGACCGGGGATCGAACCCGGGCCAGCTGCGTGACAAGGTAGCACGCTACCTCGAGACCACAGCGGTGGACTAATAATAATAATAATAATAATAATAATAATATTAATAATAATATATTTTTTTGCAAATGCCCCAGGTTGTCTTTTCGACATTCCTGGCTTCTCTCCTGGAATGGCGTATTTGTAACCCACTTCTGAGGTTGGGGCGCCTGGAAGGCGGGGTTACACTTTTAGGTATTTAATTACGTTGCCCCGATATGATGGGTGATGATGATAGAGTTCCTAATCCTAAGCCTAATCTAAGATGAATATGAATGATGATGATTGCGATGGCCATATGATTTCGGGGACCGCTTGGGCCTTAAGTTTTCCTGACATTTGTCTTACAGGTGAGGAAAAAACCCCGATAAAAACCTCACCCAGAAAAAACTGCCCCGACCGGGGATCGAACCCGGGTCCGCTGCGTGACAAGGCTGCACGCTACCTTGAGACCACAGCGGTGGACCATAATAATAATAATTCAATTTCATAAATAAAACGAACAAAACAAAGAACGTGAAGTTTAGCTAGCGTTTTACTATACATAAATGCAGATTCCCTTTTTTATGTATACATACTTTCAACAGAGAAATATAAATAATAATAATATCTCTGGCGGCTCCGTAGCGCAAGCGGTTAGACGCTCGCCTCTCTCCACTTATGTCCCGAGATCGAGTCTCGGTTACCCCATGTGGGTTTCGCGGTGGACGAAACTGAGTTTGGGCAGTTTTTTCGGGGTTACTCCCGTTTTCCCCTGCCACAATTTCATTCCACCAGTTTCTCCATACTCATCTCATCCATTTCATTTCATTTCATTTCGTTCACCAACTCCTGTGATGGTGCGTCAGGAGTGGTCGGTCGGCACCCTTGTCATTCACAAACCTCTATATATAGGGATACATCTCACCTCACCCCTCGATTCGACCCTGAGTTGGATACGAGTTGCGGATATTATATTAATACCAGCTCTACTACATATTGTGAAAAGTTAGATAAATCCAGTAGATGTTAAACTTGTGCTAGGCACAGGGTATCTTCTTCTTCTTCTTCTTCTTCCTTTCCAGGATTTGGTCAATGTGACCCGTTCCGGTCTCAAGTCCATCATTTCCTTGGCCGTCCCAAAGATCTGTTCCCATGTGGTTTGTAGGTGTTGATCTTTTTGGGTAATCTTGTATTGTCCATTCTGTCTAAATGTTCTTTCCATTGGTATTTGTGCTCTTCTAGTTTATCAACTATTGAAAATATCTCCAGTTCATTTCTTATTGATTCATTGTGTAATCTTCCGTGCGTGTACATCCTTTTACAGATCTTAAAAATTTCATTTCAGTGGCTTGAATGTGTGAGATATCTTTTTTTTTTTGTAAGTACCCAAGATTCAGATCCATATAAAAGAACAGGAACAGCCATAATTGTATGAAACCTGAGCTGAGTTTCTCTTCGACGCTTTTGGAGGGTTCTTCTTATGGTGCCACCCATAATTTGATATCGGTTTAATTTATTATGTATATCCCAATCGTAGCTATATGTTATATCTGAACCAAGATAGTTAAAGTGTGCTATCTGTTCTATTATTTCATTATTGATCACTATTGTTGCTCTGACTGGCACTTTGCCCTGAAAAGCCATAATTTTAGTTTTTCAAGTTGAGACTTTGAGATTATAATAGAGTCCTAATTGATTCAACATGTAAATGGCTCTTTGTAAATCATCCTCTGACTTCTGTATAATTACCAGATCGTCTGCATACATTAAAATATTCATATACATTTCCTTATTCATTTGTATTCCTATTGGACTTGATTTTTTCCATTTTCGTATAACATCGTCAAAATATATATTAAACAATGTAGGTGATAAAGTACACCCTTGCCGAACTCCTTGAGGGTCTCTTAATAATGAATATATTTTCAAAACGTTACATAGCTACTTTTTGCACATTTTCATTCACGAATTGTTTATTTATTTGTACTGGTTTGAAATTGAGCTACGCGATCTTTAAGGCAAACCAAATATAATAAAACAGCTAAATCTAGTAGACTGCTATGAGCGCGAATGGGGACTGAAAGAGGGGCTTTGAAACTCCTTTTAGCAAATCCAGAGGGAAAGGGTCCGGTAGGTAGGTCAAGAATGGGGTGGGAGAATAACATTAAGCATAATTTGAGGGAAGTGGAAAATATTAGCTCAGGATATGAATGTAATGAACAGCTTATGTCTGCGCGGCCATGAACCTACAGGTTCTATAGTGCCCGTGATATAGCTAGTTAATTTCATATATGGTTGTATCAATACATTTTTATTAATGATGACATTGATTTAAAACCCGATTGGATATAAAAAATATATTAAACATGAAGTCTTTTTTTTTCTACTTTCTGATTAAAAATTGATCTACTTACTTCTATATCATCATCATCATCATCATCATCAAGGATTAAACCTAAGGTCTGTTCCGATCTCATGTTAGAATTGGTCTGTCCATCTTTTACAGAGTCTTCCGGCATTTCTTTGTCCTAGTGGTATGTAATGAAGAATCTGTTTCGGAATTCTATTGTTATCCATTCTATTGATGTGGTCTATGCTTTCATCTATGTACTGTGCAATTCTAATAGTTTGAATATATTCAATTCACTTTGTATGTCTTCATTTCATTTTCGATCTGTTATTGTGTAGCCAGCCACACTCCTCAGAAACCTCATTTTTGACGTTTCTATTCTTCGTTCCTGGTTTTCGGTTAAGACCCAGTGTTCCGATCCATATAGTAGGTTGGAACTGCCATTGTTTTATAAAAAATTAAAAGTATCTCCTTTCTAGTTCCTTTGAGACTTCGTTTTATGGCACCACATATATAATTAAATTTATTTATTTTGTTTTCAATGTCTTCACTTTTTTATTTGACACACTGTATCCCAGGTAATTAAAATTGCTCACCTGTTCTATTATTTTATTTTCTAATTGTATGTTTACTCTTAGTGGCTCATACCCTCGAAAAGTTAAAACTTTTGTTTTTAGAGTACATATTTTCAAATTGTACGTTCCGCATGTTTTACTTAATTTGTAAATTGCCCGTTGTAAGCCCATCTTCTGTTTGCTACTATATATTCATGCTCTTCTCATATCTGAAACGTGGCTAAATCCCACCATTACCTCTTCTTTAATTAACATGGATGGTTATACTTTTCTTAGACACGATCGTGTTTACAGTCGCGGGGGCGGTATTGGAGCCTTCGTTAGAACAGACCTTACTCCTAAAATTGTGTATCTATCTAATAACGAACCAATCTGCCGAAATTATGTTCATAGAAATATTTGTCAGTTTCAAAAAATGTCTTCTCTGTGTAGTATACCAACCTCCTAAAATAAAAGCCATCGCTGAAATTGAGTCCACTTTACAAAACGCGCGAATACAATATGAACATGTTATCGTTATGGGCGACATTAATATAAATATACTAGACACTGATAACAGACATACACAACAACTGATGGCTACGTTCCAGGCTTGTGATATGACACTCCTACCCCTACGACCTACACATCACACTCATCACTCTGAGACGTTACTTGACTTAATTGACAACTACTAATCCATGACAGAGTACTTACTGCACGGGCACCTGCCATCCCCGGGAATATCAGCACATGATATTATATTCTTAGCATATTCACTGCAGTGCCCTAAACCGACTCGAAAGACTATTACGTATAGAGACTTAAAACATATAGACAATGCAACCCTAATTGAAGAAGCTATGCAGATGCCGTGGCATTCAATATGGACGCTGCATTATGTAGATGAAAAAGTTGAGACACTAAATGACTTTATACTACAATTATACAACAGACATGCCCCACTAAAAACTAAACTCGCGAAACGACGCCTTGCACCCTGGATGACTCTTTCAATTCGTAACTTGATGACTGATAGAGACGTAGCACATAAGAAATATAGACTCAACAAAACAGACACAAGTCTCACTAAATATAAACAGTTACGTAACAAGACAAATCAAGCTATAAGAAACGCCAAACTTAGACATTTATACAACCTAACAAATACCAATACTTCAGAAATCTGGAAAAACTTGAATAGAATGGGAATTGGGAGAAAAGACACACAGGTAGACAAATTACCTGTTTCCCTGGACACACTCAATAATCACTTCACAGGTATAACTACTACTCCAAAGGATAAAGAACAAACAATAAATGAATTATCACTGACAAATCAACCCGACAGAGAACATTTCCACTTCTCATATGTTACAGACTACGACGTAAAGAAAGCCATAATGCGAATAAAAACCAAAGCAGAAGGAACTGACCGTATAAATATTACTTTACTGAATAAATTATCGAAGCTACACTACCTACTATAACTCATATTTTTAACTCCTCACTACAAACTTCTACATATCCCTCATTGTGGAAACAAGCCCTCGTACGTCCACTGCCTAAAGTTAAAACGCCCTCAACCCCGAACGACTTTCGACCCATTAGCATTTTACCTACTCTTTCAAAAGCTCTGGAACGATTAGTCCATAAACAACTGACTGAATACCTAAATGATTACAACCTTCTAGATCAATTTCAGTCAGGCTTCAGGACAGGACACAATACAAATACTGCTCTACTAAATATTTGCGAAGACATACGCGAAGCTGCTGATAATCGAAAACTTACCATTCTTACATTACTGGACTTTAGTAAAGCATTCGACACGGTAGACTTGGACTTATTGTTGCATAAACTTAAAAACCTCTTACTCTCTGATAGTGCCACGAAATGGTTCAATTCCTACCTTCATGAGCGCCAGCAATCTGTTATAGGAAATCATACATTATGTTCTTCTTGGTCCTTCCGTAAAGCTGGGGTTCCACAGGGTTCGGTACTTGGACCTTTGCTTTTTTCAATCTACATAAATGACATATCTAACTCCCTAAAGCATTGCAAACATAATTTATTTGCAGACGACATGCAAATCTACATCCACACAGACAAATATTCACTAAATGACGCTGTTGCCAAAATTAACGAGGATCTTGACTCACTAATGACTTGGACAGTTAAATATGGACTGCAATTAAATCCTAAAAAGTCACAATCAATCATTATGGGTCATCAGAGACTATTATCTACAATTAACCTAAACACAGTTTCGCATGTGTCACTAAACGAAGTTCAAATCCCTTATAGTGAGACAGTAAAAATTCTAGGAGTATTTATTGACAAAAACTTAAATTGGAATACACAAATAAACCATACATGCAAAACAGTCTTCTCAATAATACATTCATTAAATCGTGTACGAAATTGTTTGCCATTCGCCCTTAGGAAAATGTTAGTAGAAACACTTGCAATGCCCCATTTTGATTATTGTGACACTCTTTTACAGACTTAAATATTATTTCCACTCAAAGACTTCAACGTGTTCATAATTCTTGCGCACGTTTTATTTGTGGTATTCGCAAATTTGACCATGTTACACCGTCCCTGGAACAATTATCGTGGTTTCGTCTAAGAGATCGTAGAACTGTCCATTCCCTATCCCTTCTCTATAAAATACTTCACACATCATCGCCTAATTATTTATCACGCCGCTTCATCAGACTATCCGACCACACATAATCTTGACACTCGATCCCATCAGCACATTGTCCTTTATATCCCGCCTCATCACACTGTATATTATTCATTATCTTTTACGGTGTCACTTACCAAACATGGAACTCCCTTCCACCCTATGTCAGAGACTGTCAAACTATAACATCCTTCAAAAATAAACTAAAGAATTATTTAATAACAAACTAACTTATACACCTCACTGATAGTATTCTTTTAGCAATATTAATATATTTAATTATTTATGTAAATAATATTAAGAATAACAAATATTTTTATTTGTTTTGTTTTAAATATTGTATAATCGTAAAATTAGTTTTCTATATCTCATTATTTTCCTGTTTTTTATATAAACTAGACAGGGACAATTTAATATGTCTTGCTTGTATACATTTTATTATTAGTTTTAGTCTTAATTTTAACTAATATTAACTGGTTGTATTATAGATCGTAATATGTATATTAGATATTATCTTTTGATCAAATTTTTACTTAGTGTTTAATATTAGAGTTAATTAAGATTGTTATATTCTTATGTAATATATGTTTGTCCTGGTGAGTGGAAGAGAAGGCCACATGGTCTTAACTCCACCAGGCTAAATAAATCTTAAATCTTAAATCTTAAATCTAAATATAATTAAAACAATAAAAGTTGTACCTGTGATGGCAGTCGTCCTCAACAAATTAAAATTGTTTAAAATAATCAGCTAGGTCTTTGCGAAACTATTTTAATTTTCAAAGGTGTTCTGTTGGGTCCTGATTGTGTTTAACGAGCATGTTGCCTAATGGATTGATATGGCAGGGTGTGTTTTCGTTCAATAGGTTATCGTTTCTTGTTTCCCTCATTATTTATATTTCCTCTAATATGTTTCTCTTCCGGTTATCATTTTCTCTATGGATTTTTGGGGGGGTGTTTTATATTGTATATATTTACTCACCCTATAAAAAAGATTATTCTTAAACTTTCAGATAAATATGGAACAAAAAAATATTGGTGTAAATATAATTATATACAGTAAAACGTGTTTAATCCGGAACGTGAATAATGCGAAAATCTGTTCAATGTGAACAAATTTATTGGTCCCGGCGAAATAATAGTAATTTTACGTGTATTAATTTTGCATAAAACGGAATGTGTCCAACGCGGAAACGGAAGGATATTTCTACACAATTCATAAAAAAAATGTTTATAAGGCGGAAAGATAGAGATAAATAGATTACTTTTATTTCATTGAATTCCCGTTAGGCGAATTAACAATTAGTGATGATTACTGTCGCCGAGTGCATTACAGATTCTACCTGTACCTGAAATTTAATTCGGCCTCACTGCACACCCGTTATACGAAATACAGATACATGTCTTACAAATAACCATTGCACTGTAATATCTTAAATTAGTTTAAGTTCCGAGACCGGTATTACACAGGTAGCGTTCTGAATTTACGAAATAAAGATGGCTAAAATGTATGTATCATTCTTATTAAACGAAATCTGAAGATGATTGAAGATAAATCTCCAACTTTTCGAACCGATGCTCTAAAGTCAAGTTCTTGCTAATTCCCTAGGGAATCTATCCATAGTAATTTTGCCCGAAGGTCCTTCACTGCAATCATAGCATTTCCATGCTATACTTGCTGCTTTACTAGGGAATTGGGTAGGTGTGGTAGCTTCCCGTTGCTTTCCACACCGGTGAAGGATGATGATGATGATGATGATAATGGTAAGGATGATAATGATAAGGATGATGGCCATATGATTTCGGGGACCGTTTGGGCCTTAAAGTTTTCCTGACATTTGTCTTACAGGTGAGGAAAAACCCCGATAAAAACCTCACCCAGAAAACTGCCCCGACCGGGGATCGAACCCGGGCCCGCTGCGTGACAAGGCAGCACGCTACCTCGAGACCACAGCTGTTCTCTAGGGAATAAATGATTTCAAAGCATCTTCAGGTTGGCTGAACTGTTTTAAAAGACGACAATGTAGTGTGGAATGAAATTTGCAGGGAATCAAAGGATGTGGACGAAAGTGTAGTTAATGAGCGAAAACCGTAAATGCATACTTTAATTTAAGGATACGCGCCTAAGAGACATTTTTAACACTGACGAAAAGGTACTGTTTTTTTTTTTTCGCGCGTTACCGTCGAAGTCGCTCATATATACTATACTTCACTTTTCAAAGGCAGCGGAACTACAATTTATACAAGGTACATAAAAAGACGTAGGGTACTGTATAATCTAAGAATAGGACTATTAATAAGCTTGTTTTTTATAATGCGGAATTTTGTCTAATGTGGAAAAAAATGGTCCCTTGTGATTCCGCTTCGAGTAAGTTTTACTGTAATAATGTATGAGGAATGATTTCGTTTACAAATTTGGAAACACATGACGGCGTAACTAAAATGAAGAATATGTTTATAATTTTAGACATTCCTGATATAATTGAATGCAACATTTTAAGAAAGAATTTTAATTTGTTAACTTTGTAGTTGAAAAAGAAATTACTGTGGGATTTGGAGCAGCAGAGGGTGTGCTCGGTCATTGACTGGGGCAAGGCGTGGCTCTTCAGCACGGAACCCACAGAAGATACGCGTAATTCCCTCAAGAACGATGTTATAGATCTGTCCCTTGCAGTTTACATGTGCACAAGTTTTTATAGTGTAAACTTTTTTAAACACAGTTCAGTACTAAAATCGTCATATAAATTCTCTATACGAAGAAACTAAAATGTGACTCTGAATATGAAAGACAGTTCACATTTAGATTTTCTGATGAGCAGAAATAACACACATCTTGATAAAAAAAAAACTGTATAGCATGTGAATATTTCATGGATCCATCCATCCATCCATCCATCCATAGTAATTCTGCCCGAAGGCAGGTCCTTCACTGCAGTCATAGCATTTTCATGCTATGCTTGCAGCTTTACTAGGGAATTGTAGGTGTGGTAGCTTCCCGTTGCTTTCCACACCGATGAAGGATGATGATAATGAAATAATGATAACGGTGATGATGATGGCCATATGATTTCGGGGACCGTTTGGGCCTTAAAGTTTTCCTGACATTTGTCTTACAGGTGAGGAAAACTCCCGATAAAAAACCTCACCCAGAAAAATTGCCCCGACCGGGGATCGAACCCGGGCCCGCTGCGTGACAAGGCAGCACGCTACCTCGAGACCACAGCGGTGGGCATATTTAATGGATATTATACTTAAATGTAGATTAATGTATTTCATAATTAAATGGGATTTGTAAGATTCCTGATTCTTAATACGATGTTTCAAGGAACATGGTTTTTTGAACATGAATTATACAGGGTGATTCACAATAAGTATTACAGACTTCTAGGGGTTGAAGACGGGACTTAGTAGATAACGTTTTTATAAAGAACCCATGTCCGGAAACGAACCATTTTGATGTAAAATAGGTTTGAAGATGGAAACACAACGGACTGATATCGCGTGTCTTGTGGTTCAAAATAAGTATTACAGACTTTTAGGAGTTGTATTATTACCCGTTTAAGGAGTAAGCGCAGTTGTTGACGGAGGGCGCTACAGTCGTGTTTGTGCAGGAATAGAACACGTGACACTGCTATCTATGAGTGCAGAGGGGAATGGGACGTGGGACGCTGACAGTGTACACTGCCTTATATGACGTCACGTGTAGCAACAAACAGAGCTTCCTGATTCTACCGCCTGCAGAGATATTTTGAATGACGAATACAAGTGCGTTTCCATGTGGCGACCCTGTTGTTCTTTGCACAGTGTACATGTGACGCATGTTTTCATACACACGCCCGACAAGAGATGGTGTGTGTGCTCATTAATTCTGCTGCCGCCAGAATCCGTGCAAGAATATCTTCCTTCAACTCAATAGGTTTAGTATAACCCTTAAAAGACTGTAATACGTATTCTGAAACACAAGACACACGATATCAGTACATAGTGTTTCGATCTTCAAATTTATTTTACATCAAAATAATACGTTTCTGAACACGAGTTCCTTATCAAAACTTATCTACTACATCCCCTCTACAACCCATAGAAGTCTGGAATACTTATTGTGAATCACCCTGTATATTGCAGCTCATTTGACATTAACTTAAAAAAGGAAAATTCCTTTGATATTAATTTTGATAATATTAAATTATGATCATTTTAGTTATATACTATTTCTTCTCTAACTCACTGGCACTATCTAACTCTTAGGTTCATGGCCATGCGGGCATAAGCTCTCCATACATCCCTACCCTGAGGTAATATTTTCCAATCATCCCCTGTAAAATCTACTTCTCTCAAATCATGGTTAATGTTATTCTCCAATCCCATTCTTGGCCTACCAACTTGGCGTTCCCTCTTTCATTTCCATTCGTGCTGTATGTCCTGCCCATCGCTGTCTGAGAGACTTAACTGTTCTTATTATATCTGATTTCCCTTAAAGATCATGTAGCTCACTGTTAGCTAAATTAATTATCACATGTCAACGAAAAAAAAACTTCCTATGTTCGTAGCGTAGTTGGTTAGGTCAGTACGCTACAAGCCGGAAGCTGTGTGATTTGAGTCCCTGTGAGGTCAGGATTTTTAAACTGACCTAACATTCTGGCGGCATCGTGTACTTAATGCAGTTTTTTATCGTGTTTTCAAATATGTATTCGGAATTTCTCCATCACCCACAGTTTTTTTTATTTTATTTTCAATTAATGGACTTAAATAATTATTTTTAATTAACGTTTTTTTCGTTCATTTGTCCATTGTAAAATAAAACCAAATGAGCTAACTCAGGAGATTTCAGCTATTGAAAAGAGATATCAAGGAAAATAGCATCCTAATATGCTGGCCGATTATTGTTGGACCATCAAGAGGGATGCTCCACAGGCGAAACATAGCAGAAAATCGTCATTTCTTACTTTCTAGGTGAGTCCGAATATTCGAATATTGTGTAGTTACGAATGTAGAAAATATTAAAGTGTTTGAAATTATAAATGCCTGTCTCTCGGAAACCTTGCGCGATGGAGAAAAACCGATATCATAGTTGAATTCAGGAGAAAAACTACTGCCAGAATCACATATTTTTCTTTCTGAGACAAAAAAAAAAAGTTTATTTTTTGTTGCTCAGTGTAATTTATATATATATATATATATATATATATATATATATATATGACAGTGCGAGCAGGATCTCCTTCAAACAATTTGATATTATCACAATCTATAATGATCTTACATTTAATAAAAGTTTTTCTTCTTCTTTCTTTCATGGCTTAGGCCGAATGCCCAGTTCCGGCCTTATTCCACCCCTGTCGTGATCGTTCAGGATATAGTCATCCCCATGGTTTATATGGCAATTATCTTCGGTATTCACCTATCGTCCATTCTTTCCAAATGATACTTCCATTTCATGTCTATATTAATGTATTTTTTAGTTATTGCATTTATAGGCTATATATACTTATAGGGGTCTATATTTGTAATGAAGAAGATCAGGACGTCCACTCAAAAGACTTCTAGATGGCGTTTCTCTTGAGGCCGAAACAGATCAACAAATGGCCTAAATTCGTGAATGTACTATGATGATGATGATATTTGTAATTTTCTTGATTTTTTTTATTTTGTCTAATTTTGTACATCCGAATTATGATTTAAAAACTCTCATTTCTGACGACCTTTAAAACATGTTCATCATCATCCAGAGATTAAGCCTGTTGGCTCGTTCCGGTTTAACGAAAGCTAGAATTGTTAAAACTGTTCACACCATCTTCTGTGTGGGCGTCCAACATTTCTCCTTCCGTGCGGTTAATAATTTAGCAATAATTTTGGAAATCTTTCTTCTGGCATTCTATTAATTTGTTCTTTCCAGTCGTTCCTATATTTAATTATTCGGTCTGTAAATTTGAAAATATTTAGTTCCTTTCTTATACATATTATATATATTGTACATATTATATATTTAATTCGTTAAATTTAGAGTAAATCAAAATACATTATAAATATTAATTGTATTGTATTCATAACTTGTAATCGTTTATATATATATATATATATTGTAATTTAGATTTAAGACTATTTTTTGTTTGTATTTTTTTAAACCTGGTTGAGTGGTGGACAAGGCCTTAAGGCCTTAACTCTGCCAGGTAAAATAAAGCTATTATTATTATTATTATTATTATTATTATTTATTATTATTATTATTATTATTATTATTATTATTATTATTATTATTATTATTATTATTATTATTATTATTATTATTATTATTATTATTATATCTTCATTCCTTTTCTTATCCAGCAGAGTATATCCTGCTATATTTCTTAAAAATCTCATCTCAGCTGCTTCCAATCTTTGTTCTTGTCTTTTAGTGATCGTCCAACATTTTGATCCATACATCAATAGAGGAACAGCCATTACTTTATAAAATTTACTTTTTGTTTCTTCTCTTGTGTTTTTAAGGTTTCTTTTAACAGTGCCACACATTAGATTAAATTTATTTATTTTGTCGTTAATATCTTCAATTTTAACATATGATGTGTTCTGATACATATTTAATTCATTTGTCACGTCTAGATCCAAATCAAAAGTAACGTCACAATCCAAATTGTTAAAATATTTGTTTTAACAAAAATTCATTTTAATTGAGGAAGACATATAACAAGTACTTACGTTTACATTTAAAAAAATGTTAATAAAATGTTATTGCACACTACTGAAAATCATTATAGTATATCTTGGTTATAAATACCTCAATTAATAAAATAATAGAATATAACAGTAAAACTATCTTATATTTTCTGATGCCTGGTGAATTAAAGCACTGATTCCCAATAATTAATTGGATTTGTGTAAGCTTCTAAATAACAAAACACTCTTGTTTGTGACGTTTCACGAGACTTCTCCAAGTCTCATGAGACATTTGAATTAACAGTTTCGGATCCAGGTTTTCCCAATGCGGAAGCTTGTCCCAAAGCTTTCTTACAGAGGGTACTTTCTTAATGTATCTGCTGTAAAATGTGTTAATCCTTAACAAAGTAGCAAATAGCACAATCAAAGACTCCAAAAACAAGTTCCAGGACATGACGTAATTAAAAATATAGTCCTGATGTACTCGATAAGATGATATAATGAATTAAAAATCTCTGTAACCTAGCCTACATTTATGTAAATAAATCATTGAATTCCATTAACTCAGTTTAACCTCTTCCCTTATGGATGAGCCTACCTTTCACATGTCACACGCCATCCGGACCTTACAATGGTGTGACCATTCGGGAGAGGAATTTTAAACTGTGGATCACACATATCCTTTTTAGACCACAAAAACACATGGAGGGCCTCTCCGAATGAGGGGTCATTTTATAATAGTATTAAACAAAACAATTTGCGAGTTTTGTAAAAACACATGACGACACACAATAGATATGTACACCCTTAGACAACAAAAAAAATGAGCCATCTCTTGATTCTATCAACCGATCGGGAAACTTCGTGAGCACTCGCAGAAGCCTTATTCACATAAACACGTTTTCAGTAAGTGTACTGTGTTGTTTGCTAGTTAACGCCCTTAGACAACAAAAAAAATGAGCCATCTCTTGATTCTATCAACCGATCGGGAAACTTCGTGAGCACTCGCAGAAGCCTTATTCACATAAACACGTTTTCAGTAAGTGTACTGTGTTGTTTGCTAGTTAACGCAGTGCACACTCAAGTAACATAAAAGAGAGAGCTTGCCTTTGTGTGTTTCCGTGGTCGAGAGGTTTAACACACAACATCTGTGTTCGTGACATCACGGGTTCGATTCCCGTTCTACTTTTTTTTTTACTGAATGTTAGGATAGCATTTCACCTGTAATATAATTTCATATTTAATTTTATATTTGAGTTTTATGGCTTTAATTCACACACAAAACACATAAATGAAAACCTTATAATAATTAAATGAAGAAAGAAAATAATATATTCTAAAATGAAAACTTTAACAAAATTAATATCGGGTGTATGAACCCTCAGCATCTATTACCGCCCTCAATCTGCGGGGCATTGATGCAATCAAATTTCTGCAGTCACGTGGACTTTCGGCTAGAACATCCCAGATGTCCTGAATTTATGCCCATAAGCCATCTTTCGTCTTTCGTGCATGTGCAGGACAATTAGAGTTCATTATAAACAAACTTGTTAGAGGCTGTTGCTTTTGCGCAGAACGTGTGCGCATCAGTCTATTAAAATCAATAAATTGACATCATCTAGAACAAACCCTGAATGTGGTAAAATAATTGTTACAATAACGACATTAACATTGATTTAGTTCAATTGCCAAAATAAAATGTATTTAATTCATGAAACATTTTAATACAAATATCACGAAAAGAAACTACATAATTGAGGACGCGAACCTGCGACCTTCATTAACAGAAACAGTGACTGCATGCTTTACCGCTGACCTAACAGGGCACGTAGGAATATCTTCACTCAGTTCATGCCACATAACGCAGTAGCTCAGGGCCAGAACAATTATGACTAGTTTACTAGTGTGAACCCAGCGCTGTGACGAGTAGGACTTAGAAGAAATATGCGTTCAAGAGATGACTCATTTTTTTGTCTAAGGGTGTACAAACCTAGACATTATATTAACTTAGATGTTAAAGCGTCTATAGTAATAAGGGATTATAAAGACTCGCATATGAGGGGATTCTATCCTAGGTGTTTACCTGCATTAATGGGGAGGTTCGAGTGAGAAAATGGCCAAGTTAGTGTAAGTTTGGGAAAGTGTAGCGTTCATTTTTTGTTAGAGTGCTTTTGTGATAAGTTTGCTTAGCCATCCATCCATCCATAGTAATTCTACCCGAAGGCAGGTCCATGATTAATGCATATTTTACATTATAAATATGGTGATTTTGGGTTACTTTCAGCTCAATTTCTAACTTTATTTTAAGGAATTTCTCGCATTTTTGGGGGGAAAAATATACAAAAAACAAAACACGCACGCGCACACGCACACGCGCACACACACACACAAACACACACACACAAACACACAAACAAACACACACACACAAACCCAAACACGCAAACACACAAACACACGAACACAAACACAAAAACACACACACAAACACAAACACACAAACGCAAACACAAACGCACGCGCGCACACACACACACACACAACTACACAACTACACACCTAACTACCTACCTACCTACCTACCTACCTACCTACCTACCTACCTACCTACCTACCTACATTCATACAGAGTGTTCTGGCCAAGAGCAGGTCTTTCACTGCAAACTCAGCGTTCTCCACTCTTTTCTTAACTCAGCTTTCCTTTTTTTTATCCGCATTCAAACCATTAATTTTAATACTATCATCTGATGTATTTTTCTGCCTCTAACTTTCTTTCCGTTGACCATTCCTTCTAGGGCATCCGTCAGCAGGTAGTTTCTTCTTAGCCAGAGACCAATCCAATTTATTTTCCTCTTCTTTATGAGTTCTAGCATTGTTCTTCCTTCGCCCACTCTGTCAAGCACATCTTTATTTTTCATTTTGTCTGCCCATTTTATATGTTCCATTCTTCTCCATATCCAGATCTGAAAAGATTCCAGTCGCGTTTCCTCATTCCGTCGTAAAGTCCAAGTCTCTGCACCATATAATGCTACACTCCACACAAAGCACTTCACTAGCCTCTTCCGTAAATCTTTTGCCGAAAGTCTGCAGAAAATGTTTCTCTTCTTGTTAAAAGCTTCTTTTGCCATTGCTATCCCATGCTTTATTCTTGACCGAAGTTCATGTTAGTACTGATAGTACAACCCACATATTTGAAGCTGTCCACTTGCTCAATGGCCTCATCTTTAATCCTCATGTAATTATTCTCATAGAAAAATAAATAATGCGTTTTTAGTTATTTTATTTGAATTTATTTAGGTGATGTGGTAGCATTGAATTACCGAAAATTTCATCCCCTGTAGGGACGCGAAAAAGCGCAAGTCCCGTATCTCTGCATCAAGGTATTATGCCTTAAATAACTCGGCAACGGGCGGGACATGGCTTACTCATATTTTGGTAAAATGGGATCATCCTTTATATATATATTGCACTATACTGTAGTACAGTGTTTCACTTTAGGCCATTTCCTAAGACATAAGGTACTGAAATTAGGTAGGCTGCAGTAAAAAAAAATAAATGAATGTTACTTATAGTGACCAAAAATATCCTTTCTTAATTATATTTAACTGAATTGGTGACATGATTATGTTGACAACACTGATATACTGTATATCTCTAATCAGTTAATGGTAGCTTGTGTTAGGTGCGTGTCTGGACCATTATTCTTTTCATTTTCTCAAAGCAGCGGCCATATTGAATCGTTAGAACCAATCTGATAGCTTCGATCACGGAGATTGATGGTATATACGAACAAAGTTCATCCTGGATCCGTTTAGGTGCAGCACTCAAACTTTTTGCTGCTTCTTGTTTTAGAAAGGTTGGAAACTCTACCATGTGGCCAATATTCTCACGCTGTTTTGTCGATGACAGGACTGGAAATCGGATCCGACTTAACCTGACAGACAGTCAGCAACGCTCTACTTCTAGTATTATCTATAGCGTATTTTTAAAACATTTATGTCAAAAGCATAGGTTATTTACAGTGACTATTTAACTCATGCCACAAATGGGAGTCAATGACCAATCACATTTCAATGATATTTTTATTTACAACCAATAACAGGCGTGTTTCGCCTCGAATTTATCAACCAAAGTTTATCATATTAAAGAAAACACCTCATTTTTAACATTCTGAATAGGTCATTCCATAGTTTTACAGTGACTGACTCTCTAAGAAATACGGCTACCAGATTGTATATATAGTGCATGAATGTCAGCACATAGCGCATGCGGGAGATAATATAAAAACGTTTGTAGCAATTGATTTACCACAAAAAAAAGAAACCACTATATTGACTTAGACTTTCATGGCCGGAGTTACTATGATTATCTTGTAGAAGATTTCCGGGCTGTTGGCCGTTATCTTGAGGCTTGTAGTTCCCCAACGTTCCGCCAGAGACTGCGTCTCTCAAATCGTCAAATGTATCTGTTGATTTCCTCCCCGTAGAGGCGACTAATATATTGACTTAGGCTTTCACGGCCGGAGTTACTATGATGATTTTGTAGAAGATCATCAAGACAACCCTTGAGGATGCCGGACGCAGTCTCTGGCGAAACGTTGGGGAACTACAAGCCTCAAGACCACGGCCAACAGCCCGGAAATCTTCAAAGTTCATCAAAGAAACCACTGTTTGCACTTTCTTAAACGAATTATTTTCCAGGAAATTACGTTGCAGAAAAATATAATTGACATATTTACATCATATGACATCAGAAATTAATTAATACCTATGACGTTGGTTATACATTTCTCCACTAGGTTGCGTTCTTACAACATTGCGATCCTTTGGCAACAAATAATATTATAATCTGGTTGCAGTGATGAACAAAATAAGCAAATGAAGCGTACCAATCTTTTCTCATTTGTTTTCAAACATCGCTGTTTACATTAAATATAGCTATGCATTTTTTTAAATAACTATAGTTAAATAATGATTTGTGAGTAAACAGCTTAATTTTATTGTTTAAATAGTCCTAACAAATGCCACTATTGATTTCCAAATTCTCTAGAAAAATTCACTCCTCACTTCGTGAGTCGTGAATTTATCGATAATTTGGAAATCACTCGTGGCATTACTTGTGAAAAACCATGTCAAATAATTGAATGGCTCATCAAACGCACCATGTGTTAAGTGGTGAAGTAATGATATAGTAACTAATTCACTGACACTATCGGACCTGTAGATTCGTGGCCGGCGAGGAAATAAGCTCTCTATGCATTCCAATCCTGATCTAATGTTTTCCAATCATCTCCTGTACTTCCACAAATCATGGTTAATGTTAGTTTCAATCCCACTCTTGGGCGCTTTCCGTCTGGTTTTCCTAGAAAAGTTTACATCCCTCTCTTTCATTCCCCATTCTTGCCACATGTCCTGTCCTTCGCAGTATACGAATCTTAACTATTGAACTTAATTATTTAACGTTAATAATAAATCAATTCCTAAACTTTTCTTAATTAGCATTTGTATTACATAATAATATAATGTAATAACTATTAATAATTCTAAACCAAATCTAAACAATGTGTTGCCTATGCAGATGCCATATTGATAACAGCAAGGAACATATCAACATTTATTATTGAAACTTTCCAGTTACTGAAAGAAAAATCAGTTGAATATGGATTAATCTAATATATAAAAATGAATGTTTGTTTGTTTGTTTGTTCGTACTTTATGCGCAGCCATACCGTACATCCGCCATGGGGCTTTTTGTAAAATGTTCAGGAGATTCCCGACGAGATGAACATACGTTATAAAAGAGTTGTGATACTCAACTCCTACACCCTAAAAATCGCCCTTTGTAGTGGAAAACGTGAAAAAAGTAGCTCTTTGGACGCTTAAATGGCTTACGCTGCCTAAACCATAACAAATACACAAAATTAATGTACACAGAATTGAATATCTCAAAAAGCTCTAAATAAAGTCCGCGACAGCATATGTTTCTCTCTTACGGATAACTCACAATAGCAATTTTTGTCTTTCATTGATGCCAAGAAGATCGAGACAAGCACGTAGATTCCTGTGCAAGCATAGCACCATTTGATGGGTATTCTTTTACGGTTAACTCACAATAACGAATTTTTTCTTTTAGCTCATTTATGCCAAGAAGATCGAGATAAGTAGATTCCCGGGCAACACCGGGTAATCAGCACGGGGAACTTAAAATAATTACAATATAAATTTATAATTATTTTTCATTTTACTTATTCAACTAATCATAAGAAGTACATTAATTTTTGTCTTTCACCTCATTTATGCCAAGAAGATCGGGATGAGTAGATTCCCTGACAATACCGGGTAAACAGCACGGGGCATCTAAAAATAATTACGATATAAAATTTCCATTCCACTTATTTAACTAAACATAAAACACATTAATTTTCGTATTTCAGCTCATTTATGTCAAGAAGATCGGGATATGTAGATTTTCGGGCAACGCCGGGTAATCAGCAGTGGGTATCTAAAAAAAATATAAATTTATAATTATTTCTCCTTTTACTTATTCAACTAAACATAAATGCACATTAATGTTCATTCATTTAGGCGTAGTAACCAAAACAAAGTATTTAAAATGAACAACAAAAACGAAAATATAAGTAATTTGACCATCAATGATTTAAAAACAGAAGAAGTAAAATCATTTAAATATGTTGGTTCAACTCTAAATGTTAAAATTAAGCTGTATAATACAGTAATCACCGGTTGTAAATTATGGCTGTGAAACATGGGTACTGAAAGAATCTGATAAACAAAAACTATTAATCTTTAGTAGGAAAATCTTACGAAGAATTTTTGGGCCAATTAGAGAAAGGGATGGCCATGGCGTATACGAATGAACTCCGAATTAAATAATTTAATGCAAAATAAAAATACAGAAAATAATATTATGTACCGTACAAATGGAAACCAATATGTACCAATATGTGCCTAATAAATAGATAGTAAGATGACATCGTAAAAGATATAAAAAATACAATTAAAATACTTGTATTCTGTATTCTGAATAGATTTATATAGATAAAATAGTGGAGAAGGCAAACTTTCATCGAAGTTGTAGTCGTCTACTAGAAGAATAATTTTAATTTCCAATACGCTTGGGATAAAATTAAAGTGGTCAACAACAAAAAAATCATCTCTAACACATCTAGAATAAAACTAGAGTTATCTACAAAATAATAATAATTTTACCATTAAAAGTGTGGGGTGCTTTTTATAGGTTTTACATTTTCTTCCTAGAGACTTTACTTTTACCAATATCTGTTTATTATCAAATATATTAATAGATATAGAGCACCCCACGCTTTTGATGATAAAATTATTTTTTTTGTAGATAACTCTAGTTTTATTCTAGATGTGTTGGAGATGATTTTTTTTGTTCAACACTTTAATTTTATCCCAAGTGTGTTGGAAATTAAAATTATTTTTCTTTTTTTAGTTCGGTTCTCTAATATAGCGTGTTGTTTTAGTTTTTTTAAACTGTTATTTATTTTTTTAATTTTTAGGTTAATTGATTGTCATAAACCGGAATCCCATGAAAATTTAGTCGCTTACGATATTTTTAGTGTCTAGGCACGAATATAATTATATATTTTTAAAATTATTTTTATCTAACATTATTATAATATTTTTTAATATTTTAATATACATAAATAGTTGCAGTTAATCGTATCCTTCGCATATTTTTTGGATAAATTACAATGTGGTAAGTTTACAAAATTGTCATTAATATTTTACAGAATAAGATAAAAATGTAAATATCTTTAAATTCGATACTATTATAGTATGAGTTAAAAATAATACTCTTCTAAAAAAACATTCCGGACCGAATTTGAACCACGGCCTATGGATTATTGAAATTATATACCACTACAGTCCACCGCTCTACCAAATGAGCTACCAGAGGATATAATATCAATTTCTTACAACGATGTACTAAACGTCGATAAGTCTGCAACCTATTATACCGGTCTTTATTTTTTTTTATGTCATGATGATTCTGGCCAGGATCTTTGAAACAAATTATGAAATTATTGTATTGCCATTGGACCTTTACAAGTATACAAAGTTTCAAGTCGATCCAATGTTTTTAAGTGGGTGAAAATCGTGTTGAAAGATTCCGTTAGGTAGACAGATACGGGTCAAGCTAATACAAAGCGTGTAAAAAGATTGATACTCCTAAAATTAAGATACATTTTGATGAAGGGAAATTATAAAGATTACACTGATGTAATTTCAGTTCCTCTCACTGTAAATTTAATTGGATTCATTTTGTATTATCTTCAGTTTTGAGATAAAAATAAAATGATTTTCCATCACTGAGAGAAAGAATTTCCTGTCCTTTTGAAGGCAACCGATGATTGGTTTGTGTGAGGGATTTGAGAAAATCTCAAGCGCCATTGGAACTCGGAGATTAGATTGGAAGAGAATTTTATCACTTGACCCGACTGAGTAGTAGGTTGTTGTCCACAATACCCCATTGATCCTTAGTTTTCAAGGACTCTCAATGTGAAAGTATATGTAGCAAAATCAACATTCCTTCTATTATAAATTTCCTCATCAAATCTAATATATAAAAATGAATGTTTGCTTTAATTATACTTTATCTCTCTAAAATACAAGTTAAGAATATCTACATCTAAAATAAAAACATTAGCTCTGAAAGGAAAATGTGCAATAAGAACAAAAATAATGATAAACAGTGTAATTATAGACCAAGTTCAGAATTTTAATTATTTGGGATGTCATTTAGGCAATGACAGAAATTTAGATAAACACACTAAAATACAACGATTCAATTATCTATGTGGCACAATTAAACGCACTTTATTGAATAATACTAGAAAAGAAACTATTTTGAAGTTTTACAAAGTATTGGCAGTTCCATCTCTTATCTATGGATGTGAAACCTGGACATTAACAAAGGCAGACAGTAAACAAATAGAGGCTGCTGAAATGAAGATGTTGAGAGCAATAGCAGGATACCAAAGGACCGATAAAAAGAAAAACGAAGATATAAGAACAGAACTTAATATATTTAATCTATGTAAAATAATAAAATATTATCAAAATGCTTATCTTCAGCACGTATTACGAATGAATGAACAGCGCATACCAAGAAGAATGTATAATTAAAAACCAAAAGGGAGAAAATTTTGGGAAGACCATTGAAGAGATGGAAGAACCAATTCGACCTATAATGAGATCGGAACAGGCCATTGGGCTTAATCCTTGTTGTTGTTGATGATGATGATGATGATGATGAATGTTTGCTTGTTTGTTTGTACTTTATGCGCGGCCATACCGTTGATCCCATTGTGATGAGGTTTTTTGGAAAATGTTCAGGAGATTCCCGGATGAACATAGGATATAAGAGGATTGAGATACTGAACTCCTACACCCTTAAAAGCATCATTTATAGTGAAAAACGTGAAAAAGTCCCTTTTTTACCCTTAATTGGTTTACTCTGCCTAAACCATAACAAATACACAAAATTAATGTACACAGAATTCAATATCTCAAAAAACTCTACAAAAAAGTCCGGGACAGCATAAGTTTATCTTTTACAGATAACACACAATAGCCAATTCCAAGGAGATCGGGTTAAATTGATTCCCGGGCAAGCATGTGCTGCCATACCATTCATCCGATTGTCATGGGGTATTTTGCAAAATGTTTAGGATTTTCCCGGGAAGGTTATATGTTATAAGAGAGTTTTAATGCTCAAGTCCTTCATCCTTAAAAATCACCTTCTCTAGTGAAAAACGTGAAAAAATGTAGCTTTTTATAAGCTTAAATGGCTGCATAAACCATAACAAATGTACAAAATTATTGTACACAGAATTGTATATCTCAAAAAACTTTAAAGAAAAGTCCGCGACAGCATATGTTTATCTTTTAAGGATAACTCACAATGACCATTTTTGTCTTTCATTGATGCCATGAAGATCGGGGGATAAGTAGACTCCCGGGCAAGCATAGCAGCGCACGTAGGGTATTGTTTTATGGATAACTCAAAATAACGAATTTTGTCTTTCAGCTCATTTATGCCAAGTACATGGGGATGCGTAGATTCCCGGTAAACGCCTGGTAATCGGCACGAGGTATCTACAAATAATAACGATATAAATTTACATTTATTTTTCCTTTTACTTATTCAACTAAACGCAAAAACACATCATTTATTTACCGTAGATGTAGCTGCGCTCGCCGGGTATTAGCTAGTATAAAATAGATTTTATTTATAAGATATGAAGTGATTCACGCTACAGACCTTAGGAGGACCTTGGAATAGTAGAACGTTTTGGAGTTTCGGCTCCACTTTTATAGACAATCGGTACTTGATGTCAGCCAAGTTATCAGCCCTGCGTGACGGCCGCCTTTACTCCTAGAACAATCATTTGGTAAGCATTTCAGTTAGAGTCTGAGTCGACCACAGGATCATGGTCCCACCAAAATTTTAGGTCAATATAAAAATCCGGACTCCATCGGAGCTCGAACCCTGATCTTCCGAGTTGTAGCTTATTTCCTTAGCCAACAAAGATACGGCGCGCCCTCTGAAGATACTAATTCATTAACTCTATCGAACCCGTAGGTTCATGGTCGCGCGGTCATCCCTACCCTGAGTTAATAGGATAATCCAATCATCGCCTTATAATCTATTTCCCTCAAATCGTGGTTAATATTACATTTCCATCTCATTCTTGGCCTACCTATTAGGCGCTTTCCGTCTGATTTTCCTGGAATTTCCATGGCCCACTTTGATTCCCCATTCGTGTCACATGTTCTGCCCATTCCAGCCAACGAAACTTAACTGTTCTTATTATTGTATACGGATTCCCATAAATATCATATAGCACACTGTTACGTAACCTCCATTCGCCTTCTATTCATGTCTTTTTGGTCCTCAGGATATTAAACTAACTAACTGGCTCTATCGAACCCATAGGTTCATGGCCGCGCGGACATAAGCTCTTCATACATCTCTATCCTGAGATGCTTTCCTATCATTGACTGTATAATCCACTTCCCTCAAATCATAGTTAATGCTATTCTCCCACCTCATTCTTGGTCTACCAACTGGTTATTTTCCCTCTGGTTTTCCTACAAGAAGCTTTCATGCATGTATTTCATTCCCCATTCGTGCCACATGTCCTGCCCATCGAGTCTACCTCAGGATATTAAGTGAGCGAAATGTTTTCATTAAACTTATGGCCAAATAAGACCAACATGTGACATAGAACTCTTTCAAATTTCAGAAAAACTCAAACATAGCTATATATATATATTCAAATTATCTAGAATTTTATTTTTTTAATCAGAATTCTTGTATACGTCTTCCTCCGAGGAGTGATTTTGGAAATAAACAGGATGAAAATCCTACAAATTACGATTAAGAAGAAGAAGAAGAAGAATTATTGTAACCTTTGCACTGTATTTTTTCTTAATCTCAAATTTCCGATTGAGGGTCTTTCTACTTTTCAGCGGTTGCCCTTTTACCAGCCGGCTGCTGGTCCTTCACATCCACATGTGTCAATCACAGAGGTAGATGATCAACAGCCAGTGTAGGGGTGACATGTGGTTAGCATGTCGAGTCCCCCAGCCGTTATAGCTGGTTCCTCAACCTGGAGCTGCTACTTATTGTAGCTACCCAATTGCCTCACGATGCTGGGTGGGCACCGGTCCCATACTGGCCGAAATACTATGAGAAAATTTCTTCCCCCATGGAGACTCGAACCAGCGCAAGTCCCGTAGCTCTGCGCCAAGGCTTCCAACCTTACCGCTCGGCTACGGCGCGGGACAATCTCAAATTTACTGCTCTATATTAAATGTATTATTTTGTCTGTTTTTTTTTTTCAACTATTTATTTTTCTGTCATTTTATTTCCTCTCGTAATTTTTTACTATTTTTAAAATCTTTCCATTAACTTTTATTATTCAAAATGATAAAAACAAACTTGAATTTGTTTCAGTAAATATTATTTTCTTCTGTCAATCTGTAATATTTTTTTTCTCGGCTAATTTAATTCCCGACCTAGTAAGATATTCATAAGTAATGCCACGAGTGATTTCCAAATTATCGATAAATTCACGACTCACGAAGTGAGGAGTGAATTTATCTAGAGAATTTGGAAATCAAGAGTGGCATTTGTTAGGACTATTTAACGAATAAAATAAAGCTGTTTACTCACAAATCATTATTTAACTACAGTTATTTAAAAATATTTTTATATTTAAAGTAAACGGTGATGTTTGAAAACTAATGAGAAACGATAGGTAGCCTACGCTTCTACTGCTTCTTTTGTTTATCACTGCAACCAGATCATACTATTTATTGCCAAAGGAACGCAATATTGTAAGAATGCTCTCTAGTGGAGAAAAAATGAAACACATCAATCTGTATATTAATTCATTTTTGATGTCGTATACATTTAAGAAAGTGCAAACAGTGGTTTCTTTTTTTGGTGGTATAATCAATTGCTACAAATGTTGACATGTAAGCACTATTATATACAATCTGGTAGCCGTATTTGTTATAGGCTCAGTCACTGCAAAATAACGGTCAGACCTGTTCAGAATATTAAAAAGGAGGAGCTTTCTTTAATATGGTAATTATAACGTTGATAATTATTTCGTGAAACACGTCTCTGATTGGTTGTAATACAGAAATCATTGAAACGTGATTGGTCATTGACTCCCATTTGGGGCATGAGTTAAATAGTCTAAATAAACAACAGATTTCTAAACAAAACAAATGTTCAACGTTATAAGGCACTGGATAATATTAATTATTATCGTAAAATTCAATATGATTTAGAACTAAACGATCAAAATCATTTTGATAGAATTATTCAATATAACTGTATTTTTTCAACGTTAGTTCCGTCTACTGTAATTGTTATTATTGAATGCTGCGATGCAAGTATCTCTAGTTTACAGTTAATATTATTACACTTTTCTCACATCAATTATTCTGTTTTAATTATTTTTTCTATAACTGCAGCACTTCTTTCATTCTACCAAAAATTCCTGTTTCGTCCATATTTTTCCATCAAATCCACTCTATCCATACTCTTCCTGATCCCGTCCATCCATTGTTACTGTGGTTTTCCTCTCTCCTCCTGCCTTCAGAATTTCATTTCGAAATAATTTTCAAAATTCTGCCTTCTCCCATTCTCTTAATGTGTCCAAACCATCTCAATTTTCATTGCATATTGTGCAAGTTTCAGCTCCGTGTGACATTACACTTTGCATACCAATTAGTTTTACCTATTTTTTTTTATTTCGGCTGAGCTTCTTCTATAAGTTTGTAAAATGGATCCCAAATATTTAAATTTATTGACTTGCGAATTTCTTCTTCTTCAATCTTCAGCTTTTCATCAACTCCATCTTCAGTGTTAAATATTACTATTGTTACAATTATTATTATTATTAATTATTATTATTATTATTATTATTATAATTATTCTCATCATTATCATTATTCTCATCATTATCATTATTGTAATCATTATCATTATTGTCATCATTATCATTATTGTCATCATTATCTTCTTCTTCCTTCCAAGTATTAGGCCAAGGCCTGTTACGATCCTATAGAAAATTTTCCCTCCAGCGTTTCATAGGACGGCCCAGTGATCTTCGTCCTCTTGGTATATAATTATAAACAGCTTTGGGGATCCGATTTGAACTCATTCTTTCAAGATGGTGTTTCCAATTTAGTTGGTACTGTTTAATATATTCCAAAATTGGCGTAGTCTTCAATTCTTTTAAGATATCTGTGTTCCTTTTCCGATCCCATCTGGTGTAACCCGCTGTTCTGCGCATGAATCTCATTTCACAAGCCGTTATTCTGCTTTCATGTTGTCTTTTTAGTGTCCATGCTTCACAACCATAGGTCAACACTGGTCTAGCCAAAGTGTTATATAAACGTAATCTGGTGTTTTTTGTACAAGGGATGGTTTCATAACTTGATTAATAATTCCTCATTATTGTCATCATTATCATTATTGTCATCATTATCATTAATGTCATCATTATTATTGTCAACATTATCATTATTGTCATCATGATCATTATTGTCGTCATTATCATTATTGTTACCACTATCATTAATGTCATCATTATCATTATTGTCATCATTATCATTATTGTCATCATTATCATTATTGTCGTCATTATCATTATTGTTACCATTATCATTATTGTTGTCATTATCGTTATTGTCATTATCGTTGTTGCTATTATTATTATTATTATTATTATTATTATTATTTGTCACATATGGAGCTGAGGTTTGGAAATTCAACAAAAACTTGGAACAAAAACTTATGTCAATGGGGTTTTCTTGAAGAGAGCACCAATATGTTCAAAATTAGAAAAAATAGATACAAGCAAACCAATTTGTATGAGCATGTACAACGAATGCAAGAAGAAACGTTACCCAGAAAAACATCGGAATGGTGTCCAACTAGAAAAAGAAGGAAAGGAAGACCTCGAAACTCGTGAATGCAAAAAATAAGAACTGGAATTAGAACAAGAGGAGTGGATGGATAGAGACGAGTGAAGAAGGAAAATAAAACCTTAGGAACAGAAATATGTGTAAACATTGAAACTGTGTACACAAATAAATTATTATTATTATTATTATTATTATTATTTTAATGTATTGGATATTAATGTTTTATTTAATTAATTTAATGTAGGAAACAAGAGAAGGTGATAATATTAAAATAATCACAATGATATTAGGTAACTTTATACAGTTATTTAATTCCACATAATGCAATTAAATATAACTAAAAATTACTCATTTGAAACGTTATATTTTTTAATTAATATTGGTCAAATTTAAATCAGTACTATAGTTACAGTCTATGGTGCGTTCTTTGTGAAATAACTATTGCTATCGTTTTCCAATAAGCATAATAGTGTAATGATATTGTGAAAAGAAAAATTAATGTCTGAACCAGGAATCGAACCGTGGATCTCTAGTTTTCCTGTCTAGTGTGCAGGAAAGAATTGTTAATGTTTGTGCCAAGTCTCGATCTGAACCAGGAATCGAACCGTGGATCTCTAGTTTTCCTGTCTAGTGTGCAGGAAAGAATTGTTAATGTTTGTGCCAAGTCTCGAATGGTGTAGTGGGCTGCACACTAGCCTGGAGAACTAGAGGTCCACGGATCGATTCCTGGTTCAGTCATTAATTTTTCTTTTCACAATATCATTATAATATTATAATATGATCCATTATTGGAACTGCCGTAGCGTAGTGGTTAAGGCACTGAGCTACAAGCCGGAGGGTCGAGGGTTCAAGTCCCGTTGGGGTCAGGATTTTTAAACTGACCCAAACCCTCTGGCGGCACCATGGCCCTGGGGTCGGCTCAGCCTCTAACGGAAATGAGTACCAGACGCTTGTTCTGGGGGTAAAGACGACCGTCACGCAGGGCCGACAACCCGGCTGACATAAAGTGCCGATTGTCTAGAAAAAGTGGGAGCCTTAACCTCCTACTACCCCAAGGGCCTCCGGGCCTGTTGTGGGATCACTTTACTTTAAGGGGGCATGCCGTAGCGTAGTGGTTAAGGCACTGAGCTACAAGCCGGAGGCTCGAGGGTTCAAGTCCCGTTGGGGTCAGGATTTTTAAACTGACCCAAACCCTCTGGCGGCACTATGGCCCTGGGGTCGACTCAGCCTCTAACGGAAATGAGTACCAGACGCTTGTTCTGGGGGTAAAGGCGGCCGTCACGCAGGGCTGGCATAAAGTGCCGATTGTCTAGAAAAAAGTGGGAGCCTTAACCTCCTACTACCGCAAGGGCCTCCGGGCCTGTTGTGGGATCACTTTACTTTACTATGTCAAAATAACAGTATTGGAAAATGTTAATTTCCAATAAGCAGTAATTGTTAATCAATAATATCCGTAAGTCCACCGTTTTGGTCTCGAGGTAGCGTGCTGCCTTGTCACACAGCGGGTTCGGGTTCGATTCTCGGTCAGGACAGACTCCTGGGTGAGGTTTTTTCGGGGTTTTTCCTCACCTGTAAGAGAAATGTCAGGCAGCTTAGGGCCCAACGGTCCCCGAAAATCATCCGGTCACCACCACCATCATCCTTCACCGGTATGGAAAGCAACGGGAAACTACCACACCTATAATTTCCTAGTAAAGTTGCAAAGCATAGCATGAAAATGCTATGATTGCAGTGAAAGACCTGCCCCCGGGTAGAATTACTATAAAAATCATCCATAACGAAACAGAATATATATATATATATATATATATATATATATATATATATATAGGGCTGTTCAGAAAGAAGGAACATTTTTCCTCCAAACTATAAAAAATAGAAACACAATTCCAACATTCCTGGAAAGAGAAACTTTTAGGTTACTATCACGGCCGCAAACATGTTGATTGTATTAAAATCGCGACACAACAGGACGTTGGATTAGAAGAGGAGGAGCAGAAAATCAACTTCATTACTGGTAGCTTCCCAGGTCACCAGATCTAACGCTGTGTGATTTTTGTCTGAGGGGTTACGTAAAAGGCCGTGTTTTTATCCCCCCCATGCCTGATACTCTTGAAATTCTGCGTCATCGAATTGTTGAAGCTGTGAATTCGATAACTAGAGACCAGTTGATTCGTGTGTGGCAAGAAATGAGCCACCGTTTTGATATTTGCCGTGTAACACATTATGCTCATACTGAATGCATAAAATGGTGAAATCTGAACATTAATTTTGTGTATTTGTTATGGTTTAGGCAGCGTAAGCCATTTAAGCGTCCAAAGAGCACTTTTTTCACGTTTTCCACTACAAAGGGCGATTTTTAAGGGTGTAGGAGTTGATTATCACAACTCTCTTATAGCCTATGTTCATCCCGGGAATCTTCTGAACATATTGCAAAAGCCCCATAACATCGGATCAACGGTATGGCCGCGCATAAAGTACGAACAACAAACAAAGAAACAAACATTCATTTTTATATATTAGAATGTATATTACTATACAAGATATAATTCTCATAAATTCTAGTGCATTTTATTTTCCTCGTTTTCTTTTGCTCTATTTCGTGTTTCCAATTAGGCCTACATACGAAAATCAAGTCAATGAACAACACTTTTATCATAAGTAATGAATGCCACGAGTGATTTCCAATTTATCTAGAGAATTTGGAAATCAAGAATGGCATTTGTTAGGACTATTTAACGAATAAAATTAAGCTGTTTACTCACAAATCATTATTTAACTAGGCCTATAGTGATTTTAAAATATTTATATATTTAATGTAAACGGCGATGTTTGAAAACAAATGAGAAACGATTGGTACGCTTCATTTGCTTCTTTGTTCATCACTGCAACCAGATCACAATACTATTTATTGCCAAAGGATCGCAATGTTGTAAGAATACACCTTAGTGGAGAAATGTATAACCAACGTTATAGGTTTCTGATGTCCTATGATGTAAATATGTCAATTATATTTTTCTGCAACGTCATTTCCTGGATAATAATTCGTTTAAGGAAGTACAAACAGTGGTTTCTTTTTTTTTGTGGTAAATTCAATTGTTACAAATGTTTTTATATTATCTCTCGCATGCGCTTTCTGTTGACATTCATGCACTATATATGTAATGGTAGCCGTATTTCTTGAAGAGTCAGTCACTGCAAAATAATGCTATGGACTATTCAGAATGTTAAAAAAGGAAGTGTTTTTTTATTATGATAAACTTTAGTTGATAAATTCTAGGCGTAACACGACTGTGATTGGTTGTAAATAAAAAATCATTGAAATGTGATTGGTCATTGACTCCCATTTGAGGAATGAGTTAAATAGTCATAAGTAATTGTTAGGACTATTTAACGAATAAAATTAAGCTGTTTGCTCACAAATCATTATTTAAATATAGTTATTTTAAAATATTTATACATTTAATGTAAACGGCGATGTTTGAAAACAAATGAGAAACATTTGTTATGCTTCATTTGTTCAGCACTGCAACCAGATCATATTGCTTATTTGCCAAATAGGATCGCAATATTGTAAGAATGCACCCTAGTGGAGAAAAATTGAAACCCATCAAACTGTATATTAATTAATTTCTGATGTCCTATGTTGTAAATAGGACAATTATATTTTTCTGGAACGTTATTATCTGGGAAAATAATATGTTTTAGAAAATTTCAAACTGTGGTTTTATTGTATTTGTGATATAATCAATTGTTACAAATGTTTTATATTATATCCCGCAAGCACTATCTGGTTACATTCGTAACTATATATATATCCATCCATAGTAATTCTGCCCGAAGGCAGGTCCTTCACTGCAATCATAGCATTTTCATGCTATGCTTGCAGCTTTACTAGGGAATTGTGTAGGTGTGGTAGCTTCCCGTTGATTTCCACACCGGTGAAGGATGATGATGATAATGATAATGGTAAGGATGATAATGATAAGGATGATGGTCATATGATTTCGGGGACCGTTTGGGCCTTAAAGTTTTCCTGACATTTGTCTTACAGGTGAGGAAAAACCCCGATAAAAACCTCAACCAGAAAAACTGCCCCGACCGGGGATCGAACCCGGGCCCGCTGCGTGACAAGGCAGCACGCTTCCTCGAGACGACAGCGGTGGGCTCTATTGTAGATTTAGGATCATTTAAAAAAAAACACAGTATTTGCAGCGCTCCCTTCCCAGTAAAATAACACTACACAGAGGACAGGAAGTGGCAATATAGTAAGAGAAGGAAGATAATCAACACCACATTCCTAGCATATTTTCTGCGTGCACATTTAACTCGGGCGAGTAAAAACATCTTACACTGCTCAAAAAAATTAGGGGATATTGTAGAATAACCTATTAAGACTATGTTTTTAGGAACAGTATTAGATGCAATCACTTTCTATTAATCCAAAAGAATGTAAACAAGAATTTGAAGTCATTACGGTGGACACTATATATACAATCTGGTAGCCACATGCATTCTAGAATTCTTACATCTTGATATATAAACTGTTATATTCAACGTATTTCTTAGAGAGTCAGTCACTGGAAAATAATGGTCTGACCTATTCGGAATGTTAAAAAGTAGGAGCTTGATTAAAGTAGAATAATTCAATTGATAAAATCGAGGCGAAAAAAGACTGTGATTGGTTTTTAATCAAAATTCATTGAAATGTGATTGTCCACTGACTCCCATTTCGGGCATGAGTGTAGTCCGGAAGAATTCCTTTGTGAGGCAAAATGTATGTATACTATTTTTATCGTAAGAATTTCTGCTCCAAAATTTGTGTATTTGTATTTATTCCGCTACATACTCAATATTTTTATATAAATTTATTTGTGAATAATTCACATGTAATACCAAAATGTAAACTAGACACTCGGAAAGTTTTATCATTGAAGTACCATTATATTAACAAAGCTTGTTTTGATAAAGTGTGGTTTGCGAACTGATCAAACAATGTGGAAAGCACTTGAAAATGAACACTACACAGTTATTCAACCTCTGAAAGAACAGAATAAAACACCCATTTGCTCAAACATTCTTCTTTTAGTTAATATTGTTAGTACAGCCGAGGGCGAAACAAATGAATAATTGCACACACGTATAAATACACACATTTACAAACAAACATTTCAATTTCTAACTGAAACATTTTATGTAAATTGGAATTCGCTCTATATTATTTTTTGCACTATGTAAGTAATATTGTATAGGCCTACTTACTGTTACTGTTGATGTGCATCGTAATTTGACATTCCCACATACAATCTTTGTTGCTATGAAAACAAAAGAAATCTCAATGCTTTAAAAATGATCAAAAGCACTAGTGCAGTAAGTAAAAACATTTATTTTGAAATGTTGATAGTGATACTGCAATTTGTATTAATTTCGGTATTAATTCATCACATCCAGCTTTCCACGCCTCTTCTATTTAATCATCACTGCACACATCGTCTAAAACTTTCTCCGTAATCAGAAATGAATCCCAAATCAAATTGGTTTTACAGTTTTAACAAATATAAGATGGCAACATGGCCAACAATACTTATTATTTCCCCATAGCAAAGCATACAGCCGATTCACCTTCTGAAATCTAACATTATTCTTCAATTCTTCTTCTTCTTCCTTCCAAGTATTAGGCCAAGGCCTGTTACGATCCTATAGAAATTTTTTCCTCCAGCGTTTCATAGGACGGCCCAGAGATCTTCTTCGCCTCTTGGTATATAATTATAAACAGCTTTGGGGATCCGATTTGAATTCATTCTCGTCATAAGTTTGATCCTTCCGGGAAATTCTCGTATAAGACTTGAAAGCATAATAATAGTCCCTTCGATTGGTTGCTGGCCAAAGGAAGGCAAGACCAGTGATGGGGCTGCCATCTTATAGCCTCTGGCCAGGCTTTTCTGGAGAAGAAAAGAAAATAGAGGAAAGAAGAAATGGAAGAAAGGAAAGACTGCCTAGCCCTCGGATGCCCTAATAGCGTCGGGGTCGAAAAAACAAGAGTTAACCAAAAGAGGTTAGATAGTAAAGTTAAAAGAGTGAAAAACACAAGTAAGTGGAAGAAATGTTTTGCTCAGTTTGGGCAGCTTGTGGTCGCCATCCACATATCCCCTAGATGAGGATCGCTGAGGTCTTCTTCAATTATATTTATTAATATTTTAGCTAATATCTTAATTACTTAAATAAATAGGCCTACACATAATGCAAAAATAGTATGCAATACTCATGTGGTAAACACATAACGGAATCTCGGAAAATTTTGAAAAGCTCGGCGCGAGTGCCTCATTTTTTTAAACTTTCCTCGATCCGTATCAAGTGTTTACCATACTCGTATCACAATATACTATTAATCAAGTCAGTCATTTACTATATTTAAATCCAAACGGATTTAATTGTAGTGTTTAGATAGAGTGTGTTATATTTAACGAGGGTTTTTTAACAGCTCCGGATATTAGAAAAACAATTCAAATACAGGGGTAATACGATCGACCTCTTATATCAGGCTTGAAGTTCTTTTACATGCTGTAATTCTAACACACATAGAAACTAAGGTTTTATTACTCGCCCAAGCAAGCGGAAAATACGTTAAGAATGGGCTCTCGATTATCTTCCTTCTCATTCTTTGTTACCGCTTCCTGTCCTCTATGTTATGTTATTTGACTGGGAGGGGAGAGACTGCAATTACTGTGCTTTTTTAAATGACCCAACACCTTAAGTAATCGTTCACCAATAATCCGTCTACCATATTAGTATTGGATAATTAGCTTTTCCTCCTTTTCCTTCCTCATTATGTATTGCCAATTCCCGTCTCCTGTGCTGTATTATGGTAATAGAGAGAGATTAAAAAACACTGTGTTTAAATGATCCGACACCTTCAGCAATCGTCGACCAAATTACTAAATTGACAACATTGTAATGATCTTTCACATGTGTTTAGGGATTCTCCCTTCCATAGAGTTGTACGTAGTTTGGTGGCACTAGCGTTAACACACTTCTCCTTCCATTCTTATACTTATAGTTGAATCCCGTAGTTTGCAGTATTCCAAGCTTAAATAAAAGTGTATTTTATTATTAAGATTTTCCTCAGTAATATACAAGATGATTTAAAGACCATGTTACACAATTTTGAGGATGATAAAATATACAGTAAAATAAACTATCATATATGGATATTATAATATAATATATAAAAATCAACGTTTGTTTGCTTGTATTCTATGCGCGGCAATATCGTTGATCCGATTTTGATGGTTTTTTTGCAAAATGTTCAGGAGATTCCCGGAATGAACATAGGCTATTACGGAGTTATGATATTCAACTCCTACACCTTTAAAAACGACACAATATAACAGTTATGGTTGATTTCGTTCTCACTGCGGTCCGCCACATTTAAATAACTGACAAGATATTAGTGTCTTTAAGTCATTAATTTTCCTCGAGGTCCGTGACTCTAGATAATATACCAAATTTGTTCTCATTCCCACCAACTCTTTTTAGAGACTTTAGAGATTCCCACCAATATTTGATCACCGACCACAGGCCACCTCCTAATTCCAGCGGCTCTACCCGCCTGCCGAGGATCCAGATCCTCGGTGAAAATCAACACTGAGCCTGGCCAGCGAGGGATGGGTAACAACTATTTACAAAATTAAACACTAAACTCACACTCATTAATCACACTCAATAATAATCAACAACACTACTCCAACCTGCACCGGGACCGGCTTTGTTTCTTTGGGCTCATACACCAATTATACTTTTTTATCACATCATCTATGATAACCCAGCTGATATGTGTGTGTGTGTGTATATATATATATAACTTATATATATGACATGCCTGTGAGAGGTAAAAATATTTCAAAAATGAAAATCAGCTCCATCTATTGGACGTAAAAGCAACTTCAGCCTGGAAGAACAACTTCTGAGTAAAACTGTAAATGTTCGTTTGTTCAAAATCTGAAATCTCCAAAAGTTCTTTACCGATTGCTTTGAAATTTTGGCACAAGGCTGCATTCGAATATTCGCGTGTTTATATATATATATATATATATATATATATTATAGATGACATACCCACCGCTGTGGTCACGAGGTAGCGTGCTGCCTTGTCACGCAGCGGGCCCGGTCGGGGCAGTTTTTCTGGGTGAGGTTTTTATCGGGGTTTTTCCTCACCTGTAAGACAAATGTCCCCAAAATCATATGGCCATCATCCTTATCATTATCATCCTTACCATTATCATCATTCACCGGTGTGGAAAGCAAACGGGAAGCTACCACACCTACACAATTCCCTAGTAAATCTGCAAGCATAGCATGAAAATGCTATGATTGCAGTGAAGGACCTGCCTTCGGGCAGAATTACTATGGATGGAGATGACATACCTGTGAGAGGTAAAAAATAAATAAAACATGAAAAACAGTTCCATCTATCGGATGAAAAAGCAACTTCAACTCGGAAGACCAACTTAAGAGAAAAAAATGTAAATGTTCGTTTGTTCAAAATCTCGAATATCCGAAAATTCTTTACCGGTTGCTTTGAATTTTTGACACAACGTTGCATTCGAATACGCGCGGGTTTACATATACATATATGTGGTCTTACCTGTGACATGCTTACAACCTTTGACATATCTACACTTCCAAACATTACTATAAATAATATAATTATCCTTATTCTTCTTCAGTAATAGATCTTGGACTACATCTAGACGCAAATTTAACCTGGCAAACACAAGTGAAACACATATGTAAAAAGACTTTCTCCATCTTACATTATCTTAGACGTTTAAAGAATTTTCTCCCAGTTTCGTTAAAACAAATCCTAGTGCAGAATCTTGTGTTACCACACTTCGATTATTGTGACATTATATATAATGGTCTAAACTATGCCTTGTCGCAGAGACTGCAGCGTGTTCATAATGCTTGCGTTCGATTCATTTTCAATATCCGCCGTTATGACCATATTTCCGAACACTTTAATAACCTCTCTTGGCTCCGTCTTACTGACAGACGTAAATTGCACTCTCTTTCACTACTTTTCAAGCTTCTGAATTCCTACATTCCTACTTACCTGGCGTCCAGATTTGAGAAGTTATCCTCCTACCACAATATTGTCACTAGGTCACAAGATAGCAGCCTGCTAACAATTCCTCTTCATAGCACTTCCTCCTATTCTACTTCCTTCACAGTAGCCTCTTCCCGCTCCTGGAATCTACTTCCTGAAGATATCAGGGGTTGCCGCACACTTGGCACCTTTAAGTCACGCTTATACGGCTACCTGTTGTCTAATAATTAATTCTTCTCTATTTATTTAATGTTATACTATGTCATTAATCTTTTCGTCGTTTTTTATGTATATTGTATATATTATATATTTAATTCGTTAAATTTAGAGTAAATCAAAATACATTATAAATAGTAATTGTATTGTATTCATAACTTGTAATCGTTTATATATAGGCCTATATATATATGTTTGAATTGGATTCGCCTGGTAGTGTAATGGATATCACGCTGAGATACAGACTCAGAGATCCGGGTTCGAATCCCGTCCAGGCATTTATTTTTCTTATCATACCATATATATATATATATATATATATATATACATATTGTAATTTAGATTTAAGACTTTTCTTTTGTATTCTTTTAAACCTGGTTGAGTGGTAGACAAGGCCTTAAGGCCTTAACTCTGCCAGGTAAAATAAAGCTATTATTATTATTATTATTATTATTATTATTATTATTATTATTATTTTACATCCACATAGCATAACTGACATGTAGACATATGCTTTCTCGAAAAATGAAAAACAGCTCTATCGCTTAGACGTAAAAGCAACACACTATACAACATATTTTACGGCAATGAATAACAATATTTCCATTTAACCTGACTTAGCGACAGCAACGTGTGGCAGAGTACAGCTAGTATTAATCTAAACATTTCATTTGTTGATACAAACTTTTATCTGTTAAATACACATGAAAGTCTGAAAAACTAAAATACTAATAACTATTATTACAAGAACTGTTAGAAATGTCATCCAGCAGCCTCAATACAGGAGTTACAGTGTCGCAATGAACGAAATTCCATGAGAAAATGTCTTCTCCCAATTTACCAAACTGTCAACACACACACACACAAACATAATGGCATTTAGCTATCAAACGGTACACTTTTGGATACTCTTTTCTATGTTAAATATATTTCAAATTATCATTCATAATCGAGTATGTAATATATACTCATGGGAAGATAAAATATAAAATTTGGCAAAACTGTGGTGTTTCTTTTTTTTCCTGAACCCATCTTTATTGTTATTATGAGCATCAATACTTTTGTTTTACAGTTCGATCCCGTACCGGTAAATTAAGGAATTCAAAATGGGAGCCAACAACACAAAATTCTGGCACAGCAACATGATGAAGACAGAAGCCTTCACTCTGAGGGGCATTAGAACTAATTATGGGGTAAGTGTAAGAAATTCTAAGTCCTAAATTATTATTCTATCAATTATATTCTGACAATTATAGTCTACATTTTGAATAAATTAATCTGCTACATACAAATTTTATTCACCTTTTATCTCAACGATCACTGATAAGAGAAAGAAACTTTCCCAAATCCAATCAAATCAAATTAAATCAAACTTACATCATAACCTGCTAATTAGTTTATAGGGCTCAAGTTTCCATTAAGCGCATTGTGATTTTTTTTTTTAAGTCCGAGGCAGACACCACGCGCATGCACCAACAGGGTATTTATTATTTTCAAATTATTTCCCACCACTTACAACAAATTTTTAATGTTTTCTAACGATTATTTGAACATATTTTTCTATGATATTTAACTATATAGGCCTACGTAACGTGAAGACGTGGCAGCCATATTGATTTTTAAGAATATTCTATACAACAACAGTGCAGTCAACATAGGTTATGTACTTCAGAATTTGAGAACTTACTATTTATTCCTGGGCGTTGCATTCTTTCACAGGTTAGAGTGCTTAAATTGCGTTAGGTTAGCTTTTAGGTTGGTCTTTCATAGGTTAGAGTACTTAAATTGCATTAGGTTAGCTTTTAGGTTTGTTAAATAGCATGTATAATGTTGGCTGCATCGCGATATTCCATAGAGTAAACCGCGTCGCGTTTCTTAGTACATGCGGGTGGTGTCTGCTTGGGACTTAGAAAAAATTCCCGCTGCGCTTAATGGAAAGATTATCCGTTTATAGCTATGTTAATATGTTATTTACATACGCTCTTTAACAACTCAGCTCGAAATTAAAGTTTGGGAATTAAACTTAATCAGTTAGAATTGCTTAAATAAGCAAATTTCTCAGCAGATCGAATTTATGGCTCGATTTTGCTGGATACGAAATATATATATCCGATTGAGGGTCTTTCCACTTTTCAGCGGTTGCCCTTTTACCAGCCGGCTGCTGGCCCTTCACATCCACGTGTGTCAATCACAGAGGTAGATGATCAAAGCCAGTATAGGGGTGACATGTGGTTGGCATGTCGAGTCCCCCAGCCGTAATAGCTGGTTCCTCAACCTGGAGCCGCTACTTATTGTAGCTACCCAATTGCCTCACGATGCTGGGTGGGCACCGGTCCTATACTGGCCGAAATACCATGAGAAAATGTCTTCCCCCATGGAGACTCGAACCAGCGCAAGTCCCGTAGCTCCTACCTTAACCGCTCGGCTACGGCGCGGGACTAATATATATATACTAAATTAAATCGCATATCTTGTTACGATGTGAGAAAACAAATATGGCGGCCTCTAAAGAGATTTTAAAAATATGGCTTTCAAGTAAATCCCAGTCTTCAACAGATGTAATAAGAGCAGTTAAGTCTCGTATAGATTACGATGGGTAGGACATGTAGCACTAATGGGGAATGAAAGAGAGGCATGGAAAATCAGAAGGAAATTGCCTTGTAGGTAGGTCAAGAATAAAATGGAGAAGAACATTATCCCCGATTTGAGGGAAGTAAATTAAAATAGGGTAGGAATGGATAGGAATGTATGGAGAGCTTATGTGTAGGCGTCCATGAAGCTACAGTTTCGATAGTGTCAGTGAGTTAGTAAGTTAGTGATCGGATTGCACTGATATTTTGGAAAATATCATCCTCATTTTATTTCAATCTCATATACCGAGTTTAGTTGCGAAAAATTGAAAAGTGGCTATTTATGTGTTTCTGCTTCGCTCCTAATAATCCGATTTTCGCTGGTTAACGAAGTACACCTTAATTAATTCCTGTATTCCGAGTTTGGTTCCGAAAAATTGCGGCCGCTAAAGCATTAACACCCTAACACAATTATACAAAAATTTGTATCATGGTAATTTTTGTTCTCTGATAGGGTCGAGGAATATTTGTAAAAATTCTACGAAAATATGTTCATGAGAGTAATATCAATAGCTTTATTCGGAATTCGTTGGAAGAGCGACAATTTTTGCTGAGAGGGCTCTTACTCATATTTCAAGCTTGATGTAACCATAGACGAACTTCGGGTAATTTGTGGTTTTCTTCTTTTAATTAAAGGATTTGAATTTTGTTTAATTACAGTGATTGTTATTAGTGTGTCCACCGCTGTGGCCTCGAGGTAGCGTGCTGCCTTGTCACGCAGCGGGCCCGGGTTCGATCCCTGGTCGGAGCAGTTTTTCTGGGTGAGGTTTTTATCGGGGTTTTACCTCATCTGTAAGACAAATGTCAGAAAAACTTTAAGGCCCAAACGGTCTCCGAAATCATATGGTCATCATCATCATCCTTCACCGGTGTGGAAAGTAATGGGAAGCTACCACGCTTACAATTCCCTAATAAAGCTGCAAGCATAGCATGAAAATGCTATGACTGCAGTGAAGGACCGACCTTCGGGCAGAATTACTATGGACGGATGGTTCATTAGTGTTGTAACTATGAAATAGCATTGTTATTTTATTCAAATCTGGAAACATCTTCATAATTTATAAACTTTTTTACATTACAAGAAAGGTCCACTTTAACCTCCATATTCGGATAAAGTGGACACCTTAGCTTTTAGTTTATTTTTAAGTTTATTTACTCTATTAATTTATAGAGACAGGCACAGATTAATCTGAAAATATTTATGACTGATCTTAATTAAAATGCGTTGATATTTATTTAATGTTCTGAAAAATTATTGTTGATTATAACATTCACGGTAGAGATGAAACTTCTGACTATAGTTCGTGGGGTCCCGGTTTTGATTCTCTGTCAGACCACAGGAACGTTTTCTTAAATTAAATTATTCATGTGGCCTCCCATTATCTGGATTGAGGTTAATTTTAGGTTTAAGGGCTCTCGTGACGCTTCACTATCATTCATTCGCTATCATATCATCGGGGTAACATAACTCCTTTTTCCAGAAGCCTTAACTTAAGAAGTGGGTTTAATTTCATCATGCCAGGAGAGAATACCAGAAATGTCATGAATATAACCTGTAGCATTGTCAATAAATACTGGAATATTATACATTTGTCCGATGGTACCCAAATACTGTAATATTGAAATCTATTATTTTAATATAACCATTATTTGTTGTCCCAGTATCTGTTGTGCTGCACAATGTTTCATTAGCAGATACCATGTCAACATTCAATTGTAAATGGAGAATATTTACATTGTAATCTAATGTAGGTCTAATATTCCATGTGTGTGATGATATATAATATTAATTAAGTATAATTAGTTTAAAATATTGGTAATTCCATTAATTACACTCAGCAACAAAAAAGAAACCTTTTTTTTTTTGTCTCATAAAGAAAAATATGTGATTCTGAGAGTATTTTTTCTCCTGAATTCAAATATGATATAGGTTTTTCTCCATGCAAGGTTTCCGAGAGACAGGAATTTATAATTTCAAACACAATATTCGTAACTACACAATATTCGAACATTCGGACTCACCTAGAAAGTAAGAAATGATGATTTTCTGCTATATTTCGTCTGTGGAGCATCCCTCTTGATGGTCCAATAATAATCGGCCAGCATATTAGGATTCCATTTGCCTTGATATATCTTTTCCATAGCTGAAATTTCCTGAGTTAACTCATTTGGTTGGTCGACCTATGAAAATATGGCACGAAAACCGCTTTCTCAGGCCGTAACAGTTCTTCTAGGACTATTACCTGGCAGGATGATGATGATGATGATGATGATGATGACGTTTTTATTTTACAATGGACAAATGGACGAAAAAACGTTTATTAAAAAATCCATTAATTGAAATTGAAATAAAAAACTGTGGGTGATGGAGAAATTCCGAATACATATTTCAAAACTGCATTAAGTACACTATTGGTATTCGAGACAAAAATCATGTTGGCCAGAGTTATTATTACCATGTCTTCTTTGTCAACCCGTAATGCAGTAGCATATGGTAACATGTGTGGTAGTCAGTGAGGAATAGTTCGAAAACCAAACTAAATACGAGTACAAAGCCTTCTTTAGAAAGACTGTCGAGATATATAAACATCGGTTCTAGTCTTTCAGTGTCCAGGAGGATCAGAAATATTTTGTAAAACAAAAACAATAGTTATCGGTGAGGTTATTTTTGTCACCAGCTTAACACAATTTTTTTCAGAGTGATTCAGAAATACGGCTATACGTTTGATCGCATTTTATGACAAAAATATTATTATTAAAGGAAATATGATGTTATCATTTGAAAAGGAATGCTTCAAATTACAACAATAGAACAAAACAAATACTGCTCTCGTGCAGCTTGGCGGGTTGATTTTTGTGGACTAGCGTCTAACGCCTCCACAATTCTCTTCGTTGTTTCTGCATCCGTGCTAATGCGAGGCCTTCCAGGAGGTTTGATTTTTTGCATCCTTACCGTTTCCAGCAGTCGTTTTCTCCACTTCCCCACAGTTGACGGCTGCAATGCTACATTAAACTCACGTCTTGCCTGTCTTGCGGCCTCACGATCATTAGCATACGTTATTGCCCATGCAGCAATTGTAATTTGCTGTTGCATATTCAATCAACGTAATTTTGACTAATGACGTAAGTTATACACTGTTTTGTTTTATTCCATTCTTGTAATTTGAATAATTGCCTTTGCAACGGTAATTTCATATTTCCTGTAATGGTAATAGTTTCATCACACAACGCGATCAAACGTATAGCCATATTTATGATTCACCCCGTACTTAAATTTGAAATTGAAGCTGAAACTTTTTTCTTTAAATCAAGAGAATTTCAATACTTAAATGATTTCATTTTCGCCAGGGGTTTGAAGTTCAAGTCAGTGTATCTCCCACAATATAACACCAACATTCACCTTAAACTCCGTGTATCTGCGTAATCGTGCTCGTATATCAAAGCAACTCTACAAGAGGACCGACTTATCATGTGACTCACGTCAGGAGTTATGTTATAAGGAGTGGGAAGTTGCCAGAGGAGAATATCGGACCACTCATATGCCCTTGAAACCTCTTGCGATTATTAAACACTATAATATTGTCATAAAAAGTCAGCATTTATGACAGATCAATAAGGTAAAAAAGTATTTCTGCATTCCGCTTGTATTTTGTTATACACGTAACATTATATTTTTCACCCTTAGAGGTGCTCAGGTCAAACTTTGGTTTAAATGACATCGGGGCTGTCACTAATCAGCTTACAGTTACCCCGAAAATTATGGAATCGACACTAACCTCGGACATTTATAACATCTTATTTTACTTTATAAGATTCATGATGTGTTCCGTTGAGGTATTATTCAAAATTAAAATATAAAATTATGGAATATTCACCTGAAAGGTCCGTCTCCTCAACTTAATTAATTATTTACTGTAGCTACAGGTAAAATAATTAATTAAGTTGAGGAGTCGGACCTTTCAGGTGAATATTCCATAATTTTATATTTTAACATCTTATTTTTTCATCCCTTCTTCATCCCATTTCATTCTCTTGTGGATGATGAAGTCAAATTTGAGCCTTAATGTCATTTGGATGATTACTATTCAGTCAGTAGTAACCCCGAAATATGTTAATTCTGCACTAACCAAGATAGTTTTTGTCATATTGTTTTTGAACGTCAAATTTGGTTTTAATGTCACCGGGACTGTCAGCAATAAGCTTACCGACTCCAAAAACTTTGAATTTGACACTTAAATAGTGTCTTTTCGATTATTTCTAGATGTCACTCCCTCTCATCGCTTCATAGTAGTGCTAAGGATCTGTAATCCAATGGAACCTTTTCCAAATTGTAAGTTATATGGGTAACGATTTTGGTTAAAATTACTCCAGGTGTTCTAGAGCTATGCTGGTAAATATATGGATTATTGCAGATGAATTTTCTATTTCAGTCCTCCTCCTTATCCTCTAGGCGTACCAGGATTTTTTTAAAACTATTATAGCTACATTTTCGGATAGCAATGTATAAGTGTATCAAATTTGATTGCAATTGCTGCAGGCACTCGAAAGAAATGCCAGCACACACACACACCCACACACACACACACACACACACACATATATATATATATATATATATATATATATATATATATATACACACACTACAGTAGAAAACGAACAGGTAGAAATTACTTAAATTTGAGTCGAATTACATAATATAGCATTAATAATAATTTACAGACATTCATGATTTTGTTTTCATTGCGGTAGGAAACATTTAAATGACTGGTACGAGAAATTAATGTTTCGCCAATTTAAGGATTAATATAATTTCGTATGATTATAAACATACCGATTTCCCAATAATGTTATAGTAATAACAGCATAAACTATTTAGATTTGTCTATAACCAAAAATCTACACAACAATAAACTAGAAATCGGTATCTACCGGAAACCCACAAACAATGCTCTGGCCATAAACAAAAATTCTTCACACCCTTTTCAACAGAAAATTAGTACATTTAATAGCTTAGTCAGTAGAATGTTGAAACTCCCATTAAGCAAAGACAATTATATCCAAGAACTCAACTACATTAAGTATATGGCAAAAACCAATGGCTATAATGAAGAATTCATAGATAAGCTCGTAAAAAAACAAAAAAGGAAGAACAACATAACCAACATAACTAAACTATAAAAATAATCTGACAACAACAAGAAAACATGGATAACACTTGCATACACAGGAAAAGAAACGACAAAATTAGCCAATGCACTAAAGAAAGCCGATAAGAACGTAAAAATAGCATACAGAACCAATAACAAATTAAACAACATAATAAACAATAACATTGAAGAAAATAACATTTTCAACAGCAAAGGAGTTTATAAAACTGACATGTAAGGACTGCAACAAATTTTATATAGGAAGGACAAACAGGAGTTTTAACATCAGATTCAAAGAACATTTTCGAGACTTCATTCACGCAGAAGGGAAATCAAGCTTATGCAAAATACGTTATCCATGAAGGACATCGCATGTTAAATATTGAAAACACCCTAACAGTAATGCACAGAGAAAATAATCCAGCGAAGATAAACGTACTCGAAGAGATGGAAATCATGTAAGCAGCTCACAACGACAGCCTGATAAACGAAAACGAACCCAATACATGCAAACCCCTCTACCAGATCTTTCAGGTGAATATTCCATAATTTTATATTAATTTTATAGTAATAGAGAAAGTTTAGTGATTTAAGACTACATGCTATTTTAAATAAAATGTTACTGTATTTTTTTTCGAGAACTCGAGAGAATGAATGACGCATATTTATGTATGAATGAGGAGTGGCAGAGAGAGAGAGAGAGAGAGAGAGAGAGAGAGAGAGAGAGAGAGAGAACACTTTTCCTGAGTTCATATAGACTATATATTTAATGACATTCGTTTTATTTATGTTGAGAAGAGCTTTTTTTTAGTATTACTGGAATAGCATTTTATAATATATTCATATATTTGCTTTGTGATTGATTTTATTTGCATATTTTAATTTATAGAGTATAATTATAAAATAGATTGGAAATACAGTGAAAGTGAGACTAAACGTATAAATGTATATGCCCTGTTTTAAACTTTCAAAAGGTTATAAAGAACGAACAAACATACAACTAAAGAACATTAAACTGAAAATATATAAAACTATTATTCTCCCAGTTATGTTATGTGAGTGCGAAAATTAGACTCTTACTGTAAGGGAGGAAAAAAAATTACGGGCATTTGACAAAAAAAATTCTTAGGAAAATATTTGGAACAAAGAGAGATGAAGAGAGAGGCTAATGGAGAAGTTTACTTAACATTGAGCATCGTGGGAATCCAAATATAATAAGATGAGTTAAGTCTCGTAGACTACGATGGGCAGGACATGTGGAACGAATAGGGAATAAACGAGAGGCTTGGAAAATCCTTGTAAAAAAAACAGTGGGAGCGCGGCCAATAGGTAAGCCAAGAAGGAGATGGGAGATTAACATTAATCATACAAAATTTGTATGTGCAGGTTTTCAAGTTCGGCGATTGTTTAACCGCTACGTATCTATTATGTTCCAAAACTATGATGTTAGGTGCAAGGAGGTCGCCTGAAACGAAAATTAAAAAAAAAAACGCTCTAGCGGTCGTAATTTTCGATGTTTCACAACGGAACTTAGTATATCCTATTAAAATAAACAGAGGTAGGGATTATCATAAGTAATGCCACGAGTGAATTTATCTATACTATTTAACTCATGCCCCAAATGGGACTCAATGGCCAATCACGTTTCAATGATTTCTGTTTTACAACCAATCAGAGTCGTGTTTCACGAAATATTTATCATTGTTATAATTACCATATTAAAGAAGGCTCCTCCTTTTTAATATTCTGAACAGGTCTGACCATTATTTTGCAGTGACTGAGCCTGTGAGAAATACGGCTACCAGATTGTATATATAGTGCATGAATGTCAACACATTCCGAATGCGTGAGTTAATATAAAAGCATTTGTAGCAATTGATTATACCACCAAAAAAAGAAACCACTGTTTGCACTTTCTTAAATGTATTTTTTCCCAGGTAACAATCCAGAAAAATATAATTGTCATATTTACATCATACGACATCAGAAATGAATTAATATACAGTTTGATGTGTTTCATTGTTTCTCCACTAGAGAGTATTCTTATAATATTGCGTTCATTTGGCAATAAATAGTATGATCTGGTTGCAGTGATAAACAAAAGAAGCAGATGAAGCGTACCTATCGCTTCTCATTTGTTTTCAAACATCGCCGTTTACATTAAATATATAAATATTTTAAAATAACTATAGTTAAATAATTATTTGTGAGTAAACAGCTTAATTTTATTCGTTAAATAGTCCTAACAAATGCCACTCTTGATTTCCAAATTCTCTAGATAAATTGGAAATCACTCGTGGCATTACTTATGAGAATTTGGAAATCAAGAGTGACATTTGTTAGGACTATTTAACGAATAAAATTAAGCTGTTTACTCACAAATCATTATTTAAATATAGTTATTTTTAAATATTTATATATTTAATGTAGTCCACCGCTGTGGTCTCGGGGTAGCGTGCTGCCTTGTCACGCATATTATTCAAAATATCTGTTCTACCATAAGAATAGTAAATAGCACATTTATTGTAACACACTGCTCCGTTTCTCAATACAGTAAGAAAAAATGTATTATACCTTGGGGAAAAAGGATTATTTTTCTCCAATTGAGAAATTGAGAAACTTTAACTCCTTTCTTGTATTCTACTCCACGTCAAGAAGCAAAGAAGCATGTCAAAGATTTCCCCAGGCTAATGCTCTCCCAAGCACCCTTAATTCGAGACGAATGGCATTACCGTTAAATCTGGAATTGCTTACTTGCCTCTAGCAGGTTAATGCCTTCACTCCCCGTACATGCTTCGCGCTGTAAATGGGCTCATTCCCCCCCCCCAAAAAAAAACTTTCTTTCTTGTTAGATACATTCGTTTTCCAAGACTCTGCTCAATAATTTTAAAGTTTCCATTGCTAATACATTACAGTGCTCTAAGGTACATCTGCCATTTTGTACCTTTCCCAAAGATTTACCAATTCGTGTCTTTTAATTCCCATATTTCCCGAGTTAAATTAATCAAAGGATGTTTTAAAATCAAGGTTACACTAATTCTACCGAAGACTAGCTCAGTCGGTAGTTTTTAAATCTTGTATTTTTTTAAACGGTACTTTTTTCTCTCTAATTTTCTTTCGTTCACAGTTTTTTCCTCTTGTTTTCTTTTTTAACCCCCTTTCCTTATTCACACATATAAACACAAGGACAGGTCACACACCCAGATTCACGCGGAGATTTAAAATTCCCTACCCCACCGGGATGGCACTCGGCTCGCACGAGTGGAAGATAGAGATCCTACCGACTACGCCTGGACGACGAGCTATATTCGGGAGATATGCGTTCAATCCCGTTGCCGAAGATCTCATATTTGAAAGTTCCGGAATTAAATTTATCTTTTAACTTTTACTTCACTACATAAATATAATCACTGAATTAAAAAAATATATTTAAACATTCAGATGGTTAAATAGAGTATAGTTTTAACCAAGCGTAACAGCTCGGTGTTTTCAAGGTGGTTGGCCAGTAACATTTATATTTAAAGACTTTTTAAGAACTCGGATCAATAAATTAATAATTTAAATCTGGGCCTAAAAGAGTCAATAAACTTTGCCCAAAGCTCTCTTATTTAAGGCTTGAGTTTCTTGCACATGCCGTAAATCTACAACATGGGATGAACGGCTTTACTTGTTGCATTCCGAAAAAAAAAAGCCTTATCCGGGATTTTCCGTTCTAAAAATCCATTGAACCCGGCCAGGTTTCAAGCCATGAACTTTGGAACAAGAGACGAGCATGGTACCACAATAATAATAATAATAATAATAATAATAATAATAATAATAATAATAATAATAATAATAATAATAATAATAATAATAATAATAATAATAATAATAATAGTAAAATTATACGTATTGTATATTATTATAATTTTATTAATGATAAAATTATTATTATTATTATTATTAAATTTATTACAAATTAAGAAATTTACATCATTCATATACTACCCACCCACCCAATTGAAAAGAATGTAAGTTTGGTTTTTGTTACCTCATTATTTTTTTAATTAGGAATATTCCACAATACAGTGTTTCTCCTTCAACCCAAAGTGATTTGTCGCCAGAGGTTCCTGTCTAGAGCATCTTCTTCCCTCAGATCTCTAGCTTCCATACTTCTCCTCACTCCATCCATTCAACGTTCTCTAGGTATACCTCTTCCACTTCTTCCATTAGCTTTCCAATTAAGGATCTTATTTGGTATTCTCTCTTCTTCCATTCTTATGAGGTGTTCATACCATTTCAAACGTTTTTCTTCTATTTTTCCTATTTTTTTTTTCAGCTGGCATGATTTCCCTTATTGTGCTATTTGTGACCTTACCCCTTCTCGAAATTCTTGTCCATCGTCTCCAAAAATCCATTTCTACTGCTAACAGCTTGTTGGCTTGATTTTCTACTTACTGTCCAGGTTCCGGACCCATATAATACAATTCTTTGTAACAGAACTTGAAATGTAGTTCTCTTCGTTCTGTGTATTATACTTCTATTCCAAAGCACTGAGTTCAACATACCAATGATTCTTCTTCCATCAGTTACTCTTCTTTCAATAATTTCACCTCATTATTTCCTCAATAATTAATCGATGAATTTATTAAAATTTTAAAAGAGGGCAAGGAAACTCCTTGTAGAAAAATCAGAAGGAAAAATGCCCAGTACAAAGGCCATTATTTGAGGGAACTAGGATTACAGGGGATGATTGGAAAACATTAGCTCAGTGTAGGGATGTATGGACAGCTTATATCCGCGCGGCCATAAACCTACGGATTTGATAGTGCCAGCCAGTCTTCTTCTTCACTTCAAGGGCTAGTCAAACTGCCTGTTCCGCCTCACTGTTGTTCATCTTTTTACTAGCCTTCTCCTCCATACCTTGATTCTCTTGGCTTGTAGTTAAATGCTGCTTTTGGCAATCTTGTTATATTCATTCTTTCTACATGTCTAAACAGTTTATGTCTATATTCTTCGATTTTTCATTCAATTATATATTTACCTCTGTTCTCTGTCAATTAAAAACTCCAAGCGCGACAGGCCTAGAAGTCCCTTGGCCTACCAGCCGGCTAATGACCTCATATCCAGACGATTTAATCACAGAGATAGACGATCATCTAGCCAGTGTAGGGGTGACATGTGGTCAGCATGTCGGGCCCCCAGCTGTTATAGCTGCTCTTCTCAACCTGGAGTCACTACTTATTGTAACTACTCAAATACCTCACGATGCTGGGTGGGCACCGGTCCCATACTGGCCGAAATTCTATGAGAAAATGTCTTCCCCCATGGAGACTCGAACCAGCGTAAGTCCCATAGCTCTGCACCAAGGCTTCTTGCCTTAACCACTCGGCTACAGCGCAATTAGTGTTCTACTTCTTCACGGTTTAGGCTTATTTACTAGCCTGTTCCGGCTCCAAATTGCTGCTCTTTCCATCTTTTCCTTGGTCTTTCCAAACTTCTTCTTCCTCGTGGTGAATAGTTGTATGCTGCTTTTGGTATTCTATTCTCAGTCATCCTTGCCAAGTGTTTTTTCCAGTTTGTTCTGTATTTCTATATTGTTGAGTTTAATTCCTCTATTTTTAGTTGTCTTATTTCTGTGTTATGTTTTTTGTCTATTCTTTGATATCCTGCTATTGATCTGAGGAATTTCATTTCAGCAGCTTGTATCCTGGCAGATTGTTGTGTTGTCACTGCCCATGTTTCGGATCCATAAGTAATAATAGGCACTGCCATTGTCTTGTATAATTTCATTATAGAGTGTTTCCTGGCTTTATTTTTCAAAGTTCTTTTTAGTGTACCTGTTATATAATTAAACTTATTTATTTTGTTATTTATATCTGTTTCTGCTGTGTATGATATTTCGCAACCTAGGAAGTTATATGTTACTACTTGTTCTATTTGTTTATTTTCTAATATTATCTTTGTCCGAACTGGATGAGCACCCTTGAAGGCCATTGTGAGGATATTTCCATGTTGTATTTTTTTGATATTTCATTTAGTTTATATATCATTCTTTGTAGTTCGTCTTCTGTTTTTGCTATTAAAACCTGGTCATCTGCAAAGGCTACTGTTTTTATTACTATATTTCCTATGTTAATTCCCCCAGTCGTCATCTTTCCATGATCTTATCATGTCGTCGAAATAAATGTTAAAAAGCATGGTTGATAGTGGACAACCTTGTCTAACTCCTCCTGTTATATGTATTGGTTCCCTTTGATTTATTTTTATTTTTGTTTTCTCATACATTTTCTTAATTACTGCTATCAAGCGTAGTGGAATTCCTTTTTCACTTAATATGTTCCGTAATGTTATAAGTAAAAATACATTCAAAATAGTCCATGCAGACCCAGGTAATTTTAAAGAAGAGTGGAGGTAACACCGTGTGAAGAGATTGGGATTGTACATAGCGAGACTTTGTGTTTCTCTTGAGACTCATATGTAAATGAGACTGGTTGTCAAATTGACATTAGAGTATTATTTATACGGCGGGCTGTCTCCCCTCATATAGTCACACCCTGCTACTCCCGAGTGACACATCAACTACCACACAAACACGATACTTGCTCTGGGATAGTTGTTATTCACTTCCGTACTGTAATATTTTGTATCCTCCTCGCCATTTATAATCTGAATTACATAAAATATCCCCACGTTTCTACATTAAATGGATAAACACAGTTAACACAGAATAGGTCTATTATTCCAAAGGTGTCTGTCGCCGTGGCTGACTCAGTAGAGTCCCTATCTACCACTCCGTCGATCAGATTCGATTCCCGGTGGGATAAAAACAAAACAATCCCATGGGGTGACAGGCCTAGAAGACCCTTGGTTCAGCATCCGGCTGTTGTCTCACATCCATTATAGTCAATTTAGGAGTGACACGTGGTCAGCATCTCGAGTTCCCAGCCGTTGTAACTGTTTTTCTCAACTTATTGTAGCTATCCAAATTCCTCACGGTGCGCACCGATTCCTATACTGGCCGAAATTCCATTACACTATTTATTTCCCTATTGAAACTCGTACCAACGCAAGTCCATAGCTCTGGTCCAAGACATCTTGTCTTAATCATCAATATCGTCGGCGTATGATAGCAGCTGAATCGATTTATAATATAGTTTTCCCCTTGTATCAATCTCTTCATTTATCACTACCTTAATATAATAATAATAGTAGTAATAATAATAATAATAATAATAATAATAATAATAATAATAATAATAATAATAGTAATAATAATAATAATAAAAACATGGAAAAATTAAACGAGTTTTACAATTTAAATATCTTGGTGAAATAATTCAGGAAAACGGAATTGAAACTACAGCCAATAAAAGTAGATGCCAAAAAATGGAAACAGCATTTCGGCCTACTCACAACACTTATAATAACAAATGCATATCTTTACATACAAAATTACGACACTATAAAACTGTAATTAAACCAGAGTGCCTCTATGGAGCAGAAATATTAATTCTGAACAGAAAAAAAATATATCGAAAATATAGTGAAAAAATAATGCAAAATTATAAGAAAAGTTTTAGGTCCACAAGTCATGGGTGAAGCATTTAGACTCAGAAGTAAGAAGGAAATAAAAATATATACAGACATTCATAGTGATATTAGAAAAAGAAGGTTAAAATTGTATGGCCATATTAAACGAATGAACTCAAATAGGCTTACAAAACAGATAATGGAATTCTACTAAAACAGAAGTAAAGCTCCAGTGGATACTATGAAGTGGATTGATGAAGTCAAAAAGGACTTAAAATTGGCAGGAATTACTAAAGAAGATATCCCAAACAGAGATATATTTAGAATTAAGGTGAATAAGTGGCAAGTTGACCAAGAGGACAAACCGAAGAAAAAAACTGGAACAACTTGGACAGATGATAGAAAACAAGCTCATAGCAAAAGAATGAAAGAAATTTGGGCTCAAAGGAAACGCCTCTAAGTACTTTGCGTAGTCCTTCATGGGCTCATCCGCAATCAAAAAAAAAAATAATAATAATGACAATGACAATAACAACAATAATGGCAATAACAACAATAATAAGAACAACAATAATAAGAACAATAATAAGAACAATAATAATAATAATAATAATAATAATAATAATAATAATAATAATAATAATAATAATAATAATAATAATAATAATATAAAGAAGACAAAATACATCGTTTACGCTAAATGATATTCTGAAAGGAATAGAAAACGATAAAAATGTTCAGGACAAAAGATGATAGATAACAGACAGCATTAAGATATGCAGAGATCGCTTACTAGTCGTATTATTAAGGCCCGCAAGATTCTGCATGTTAATAGAAGTATGTGCCAGGTGACTCGTAAAGTGTTCCAAGCCTTGAGGCTCGAGCTTTCCGGCCCGATCCAGTAATCGTAATTTTATTTACGCAGATGTGAACAGCAGCTACATACTTAGTCCGATACTATTCATCGTACTTCGATCTATGTCGATACAAAAATGAAATCAACTAAAATGAAAAAAAGTTTAGGATCCTTGGTAGAAAACTGAATTAATATGACATTTTACTTTTAAATAAAATCTCACTATAAATTATATTGAATTATGTTGAAAATCAAAAAAAATAAAAGTAATAAGACCAAAGGGACGAGAATGAAAATTATGGTGAATATTTATATAGGCCTGTATTTAAAACTTTCATGCAAATTATATCCAAGCTTTTAATATAAGCTAATACACACGATATTATTTTTCTTTAATTCATTACTAAAGTTCTTCTTAAATTAAACTTCCGTGACGTTTATTTTAAAATGACTTGAACAAAATTTTGGAGGCTTATTACAATCTTTCAGTGCCATAAAAGATATAGCTGATTATTCTCTTATCTTCACTTGTTAAGGTTAGTAGAGGAAATCCCTTCATGTAATGAATTTCAGTGTTAGACTCCTTGTATTTAATCAGAGTTTGCTGAAAATAAAATGATCAGTATTTCACTGAACATATCATGATGCGTAATTATTATATATATATATATATATATATATATATATATTTATATATATACAGGCTGTATATAAATTAGACCAACAAACTTTGGGAGTAGATAACCTTCATTGAAGCATATTTTGTTAAGGAACCTGTAGACCGTCACGCTTCGTTTCAGTGCAAGAGGGGTCTTAGAGGAAGTGATAGAAGGGAGTAGGTACGTGCAAATAACAAAACATTCTGTGCCACATAATTCTGTGTGTTAATTCAAATACTTTACAGACAAGCAGAAACAAAACGTGCTTAATTCTAAAAATAAATAAATAAATAAACACTCACTCCAGTGTTCCATTGTCAGGATGGATCCAGTTTATTACCTCATCACAACAAGTGCTGGAACACACGTCTATTGACATCCAGACAAACTGTGTATCAATGTGCCATACTTTGTCGTATCCTTCCAAAATTGTCAGGAGTTTCCCTTATTTCAGCTGCTGCGCTGACAATGCGTGCTACAAGATCTTCTTCAGAGTCAATATCGGTTTCATAAACCATTGCCTTTATTGATCCCCACAAAATAAATCTAGACAGTAGATCAGGTCAGGCGAGCATGCCGGCCAGAAAGTGGGCCCACCCATACCTATACTAGTGCCAAATTAGCTGTCAGATGGCCAACAGACCATACCAATGGATGTAAACAAACTTTCTGTAATTGATACCGAATGCTACTGAGCTTCGGAAGTAAACAAACCAAGCGATAGTTGCAATGACAACCTCTCTTGTACCGAAAGGAGTGTTTATGCGTTTCCTTCAATCCGTTCCTGCAAGATCCCTCTAGCACTGAAGCGAAGCGTCGCAGGCCATGGGTCCCTTAACAAAATATCCTTCAACGAAGGTATCTATCTGGTCCCAAAGTTTGACACGGATATATATATCAATGCCAACAATGTTTTGTAACATTTCTGATATTTTCTTTTTGCATGGCGGAAATGCAATCCACTTCTTAAATTGGGGCATCTGTAAGGCGGAGTTACGTTACCCCGATGAAATTTTGGGCGATGAATAATAATGATGCGTCAAACTTGGTGTAAATCCAGATCATGGGCAACCACAGGAAAAAAGAAAATCGTCCCGCGCCATAGCAGAGTGGTTAAGGCAAGATGTCTGGGCGCAGAGCTACGGTACTTGCGCTGGTTAGAGTCTCCATGCAGGAAGAAATTTTCTAATGGAATTTCATCCAGTATGGGACCGGTGCCTACGCAGCATCGAGAGGCATTTGGGTAGCTACAATATGTAACGGCTTCAGGTTGTGAAAACCAGCTATAACGGCTGGGGGACCTGATGTGCTGACCATATGCCACCCCTACACAGGCTGTATGATCATCTTTCTCTGTGATTAACACATGTGAATGTGAGGCCAGCAGCCGGATGTTGGGCCAAGGGATTTCTAGGCCATGAAATTTAAGTTAAAAGGTTAATAAAAAGTAGGCCTACTATATATCTGACACGGAAATCGAACCCGAGATCCATGAACTCTATTGGGAAACACTGGTCACTATCCCATGATTGGTCATTTTGTTAACATTTAAAATTAGAATTTTTCCCCCCTTATGTAGCGGTGGACTAGTGGTTATGCTACTTGCCTCTGGTCCCCGAGGGTCGCGGGTTCAAACTCGGCCGGGGTCGATGGATTTTTTAGGACTGAAAAATCCAAGGAGCAAGACCTCCGGGAGGGACTTTAAGCCGTGGCTCCCGAGTCTGAAGATTTTCAGGCTCGTAAAACATCCTTAAGCTTGTGAAAACACGTCACCTGGCACCCAATCAACAAGGAGATCCAGACAATTAAGCACCTCCATCTTGATCCCTTTCTTGATGTCAGTATGAGGCGGAACGCTGACCACGGACCATTCAAAATGACATCTGTACGAAAACAAGTGTAACTAAATTAGTATGGTTCAAATTCTTCCCTGTAGGGGGAGAGCGCCTAAATCTCTGTAAAGGTAAAACATAGGTTTACAATACAATACAATACAATGTATGGCATAAAGATGCCATAAACATATTTATGGACGGTTATGGAGAAACTTGACAGTCCTGCACCGTGCCCGAGGACCTCGGCGCAGATGTACTGTACATTTCCCATGGAGGAAGAAATGTTATCATAAGTAATGCCACGAGTGATTTTCAAATTATTGATAAATTCACGACTCACAAAGTTAGGATTGAATTTATCAAGAGAATTTGGAAATCAAGAGTGGCATTTGTTAGGACTATTTAACGAACAGAATTAAGCTGTTTATTCACAAATCATTATTTAAATATAGTTATTTTAAAATATGTAGGCCTATATATTTAATGTAAACGGTGATGTTTGATAACAAATGAGAAACGCTGTTTCATTTGTTACAACCAGACCATATGTATTGCCAAATAGAATCGCACTATTATAAGAATGCACCCTAGTGGAGAAAAGATGAAACTCATTACAGGTTATTAATTAATTTCTGATGTCCTATGATGTAAATATGTCAATTATATTTTTCTACAACGTTAATTCCTGGGAAATAATACGTTTAAGTGCAAACAGTGGTTTATTTTTTATGGTATAATGAATTGCTACGAATGTTTTCTATTATATCTCGCAAGCAGAACCTGGTTACATTCGTGCACTATATATACAATGTGGGGGCCACTTGGTAACATGAAATTGATAAAATCGAGGTAAAAAAACGACTGTGATTGGTTGTAAATCAAAATTCATTGAAATGTGATTGGTGAATGACTAACATTTGGGATATGAGTTAAATAGTTATGGAAAATAGGTAAATGTAAGAGACTGGTGCTCACCGAAAACGAATTAGTATCTTCGGTAAGTATAAACTCCAAGCTCAGGTGATTATCTATAATGGTGGAGGATCCGCCATGGTGACATGTTACCCCTTACTTATTGAATTATGCCTTCATATATTGTATGAAAAGAATACAATTTTTTCTCAATTCTAGTAGTATTCTTTAATTTATTTCACTCTAAAGAATACATTTTAATAACTATATTTTCCTCCATGCCTATTATTTTATTTATTTCATGTTTAATTGTACATTTTTTAAGGAAAAGTGCAACATACTGATTTCAGATTATAAAATAAATACTTAGTTCATGTTTTTCTTAATAGTCTACATACTTCTCCATAAACACAAGGAATTCTATTCCATTAACGCAGTTTAATCTCTCGCCTTATAGGTACTTTTATGTGCCACATGCCACCCGGGCCTTACAACAGCATGACCTGTCGGGAGAGGGATTTTAAAATATAGATCATACATATACCTTTTTGACCACATTAAGCGCCCAGTAGACAAGCCAAGAATGAAGTGGAAGAATAATATTAACCATGATTTGAGAAAGTAGATTATACAGGGGATGATTGGAACACATTAGTTCTGGATAGGGATATGTTGAGAGCTTATGTCCGCGCGCCCATTAACCTAGTGCCAGTAATAGTTCGATAGTGCCAGTGAGTGAATTACTTATATATTTCTTCTTCTTCTTAATCATAATTTGAAGGATTTTCATCATGTTTATTTCCAAACTCACTCCTCGGAGGAAGCCGTATTGGATGTGCATTCACTGTCTATCCATCTCTTGGCTGGTCTTCCTCATGTTCTTCTCCCGTCCATTGGTCTATCTTCTTTAGCTCCTTTTGCAAGTCGGTTTTCTTCCATTCTTTCTATATGATCCTTCTATGAAATTCTATCTTAAGTGCTCTTCATAAAGAATTTAAAACACTAATTGATTATAAAAATATTAACAAAGGAAGAACATTTATTTTCATTTCATTGTTTTCAATCATTATATTCAACAAGTCCACCGCTGTGGTCTCGAGGCAGCGGGCCCGGGTTCGATCCCCGGTCGGGGCAGTTTTCTGGGTGAGGTTTTTATCGGGGTTTTACCTCATCTGTAAGACAAATGTCAGGAAAACTTTAGGGCCCAAACGGTCCCCGAAATCATATGGCCATCATAATCCTTATCATTATCATCATCATCATCATCCTTCTCCGGTGTGGAAAGAAACGGGAAGCTACCACACCTATAATTCCCTAGTAAAGCTGTAAGCATAGCATGAAAATGCTATGATTGCAGTGAAAGACCTGCCCTCGGGCAGAATTACTATGGATGGATATTCAACAATTTTGTAGGGTTATTCTTCGCAAGAATTATATTTATAAGAATGCTTTTTTGTGTAATTTTCCTTGGATGTGATGCATCTTCTTTATTATTTTATTTAAAATGAAATATGAACAATAGTGCCTTAAATAAAGCGTGAGTTAATAGATGAAAAAAATCTAAGCCAGGAAATCCTAGAGATAAAATACTTATTATTAAACCCAATTTTCGCCTATCTATAATAAATTTGGTTAAGTCTTGAACATGATATTTGTCCCGAATTTCTGTATTGTATATTTTATCAAATAATGTTTTCGAGCTATGCCGGCGGTAGCATTGCTGCCGATAGGGTTACCCATGCCGGACTGGTCGAAGGTGATAAGCCAGACGAAAAAAGTACCTTGGTCGAAAGAGTGACGACCTTTCACCGTAAAAATACAACCGTCAAGAAATGCGGACATGGATTCTACTGGGGTAAAATTTTCCGGAGGTCAAATAGTCGCCCAATCGGTTCTTCGGGCGGGAATTACTTCAGGAAACCCATGCCAAAGGCTCAAACACAGGGACATGTTCCTAGGAACATGGAATGTTTGAACTTTATACAGTACTTATGAATTTTTTTGGACCAAAGAGAGAATGAACAGACAGGTGAATGGAGAAGACTACATAAAAATGAACTACATGATCTTTATAGGAAGCCAGATATAATAAGAACTGTTAAGTCTCAGACTGCGATGGGCTGGACATGTATCACGTATAGGGAGTGAAAGACTTGCATGGAAGCTTCTCGTAGGAAAGCCAGAGAGAAAACGCTCAGTTGGTAGACCAAGATTGAGGTGGGAAAATACAATTAACTATGATTTGAGAGAAGTAGATTATACAGGGAATGATTGGAAAGCATTGTGCTCAGGATAGGGATGTATGGACAGCTTATGCCCGCGCGGCCATGAACCTACGGGTTCGATAGTGCCAGTGAGTAAGTAAGTAATGTTTTTTCCTGAATAGTTCTTAAGATCTTCATTTCACATGTGCTTATTATTTGTTTAGTTTTTGTTGTATCAGCCCTAGTTTTTGCTGCACATACGATAAGATCGAACTATCGTTTTGTAGGTCTGTATGCGGGTTTTGCTATATAGTTCTATGAATTAATTCTAAAGAAATATGCGCCTGTTTTGAAGTCTAATGTTGGCCCTACATCATATTAATGCAGTTGTAGAATGTATTTTCATCATTTTCTCTACCAACTGAATATTCACTAAATTAAAATAGACGATAAAAATTTTAATCGTAAAAAAAGTACATCCGGTGAAACACAATTTATGTATCACTGTGAATAATTGTTGCGCTGCCAACTGTTGGACATGAAAACCCCTATAGTTGTCTGTTACAAGACTCCACTGTAATCACTTGCCAAGCGTACTAACGTTGAAATATTTGTTTCTAACATGCAGTAGCTATAACGTTTCACAATAGCAGCATTAAAATGCAGGAAATTCTACTTGCTTCCTCTTGATAGATAAAAATAAAACATCTTAGCGCGAAATAGAAACCCATCTGATGCATGCAACTTTAATTCTCACACTACTACAAAGTAAAACACATTTATGTTGTACAATAAACATCTATATGACATCGTAATCGGTTCCAGAGACATAACACTTCAGGAAACAATAAACGAAGTGGAAAAATGGTGCTCCAAGAACAAGCTGGACATTAATATATCAAAAACGGACACAATGATCTTCAGAAACGGAGGAAGAGCCGCCATAAATGAAGAGATATACATAAGGGAAACTAAACTGAAAATAGTACCAGACTTCAAATACCTAGGCATCACGCTACAAACAAGCGCAAAATGATTCACAAAACATATCACAGAAAAGACAACCCAGGCAATAATAGCAATGCATGAAATGAGAACATTAGATCCTTCACCTTAGAGACGGCAATGCTATTATTTAGAGCAAAAATTCTACCAATACTGACATACGGCATAGAACTCATATGGACACATTTAACAATGAAGAATCTTTCCTCTCTAGAAAGGGTGAAAGCGAGATATATAAAGGCAGTATTAGGAGTGTCAAAAGTAACACATTCAAGACTCGCATACCTATACTGGCGAAGGAAACTTTCCTCATCGACGACCTCAGAACAAGCATACTCTTACGCAGCACCAGCGCATCTGAGCAGCTGCTAGCAACACTGAACAGAAAAAGAGAAGAAATACATCCAGAATTCTACAGCACCGGGGCAATGGTGGACCGTGCGTGGACAAAAGAAAATTTCGAAATGAGACACGTCATCACTAGGTTGGCAGTCCATGGATTCCACCACCTGATATGCAACAACACAAAATTTCATGAAGCAAATAAAGACTGTCAATGTACGCTATGCGAAAAATCGTGTGACCGATATCACATTGAGCTATGCACAAAAAGAACAAAAACAATGTGTGAATATGCAAATATGTAAATTTAAAATGTATTCTATTTTAATCCTGGCTATTTGGCTGCAATAAAATTATTATTAATAAACATGTATAATATCTCAGATACAACGTGCTGTCAACCAGGAATGGTAGTCCAGAATGAATAGTACTATAATTTACAACGCAATCTTCAATGTCATCGGAAGTGATCTAGAAGGTGATTATTTTTAATTGGGTAAGCATTTATAAATTACACTGGTCAACATGATTATTGTCTCATGAGTACCAATAGTTGTTTTTAATGCAGTTTTTTATCGTGTTTTCAAATATGTATTCGGAATTTCTCCATCACCCACAGTTTTTTTATTTCAATTTCAATTAATGGATTTAAATAATTATTTTTAATAAACGTTTTTCGTCCATTTGTCCATTGTAAAATAAAACCAAATGAGCTAACTCAGGAGATATCAGCTATGGAAAAGAGATATCAAGACAAATGGAATCCTAATATGCTCGCGAATTATTGTTGGACCATCCAGAGGAATGCTCCACAGGCGAAATATAGCAGAAAATCGTCATTTCTTACTTTGTAGGTGAGTCCGAACGTTCGAATATTGTGTAGTTACGAATGTAGAAAATAATAAAGTGTAATTATAAATTCCTGTCTTTCGGAAATCTTGCGTGATGGAGAAAATCCGATATCATATTTGAATTCAGGAGAAAAAATACTATCAGAATCGCATATTTTTCTTTCTGAGACAAAAAAAAAAGGTTTTTTTTTCCCGCAGTGAAATGTATAAAACTGCCATATTCCCAGTTATAAGGATGTGAAACAGGGACTGTTACTTTAAGGGTGGAGAAAAGTTTACGAATATTTGAAAATAAAGTTCATGGGAAAAATTTTGGACCAAAGAGAGATGAACAGACGGGCGAATGGAGAAAGTTATATAACAGTGAGCTATATTATCTTTATGGGAAACCAGATATTACAACAGTTAAGTCTCGAAGACTGCTATGGGCAGGGCGTGTTGAGCGAATAGGGATTGAAATAGGGCATGGAAACTACTTGTAGGAAAACTAGAAGGATATCGCCTAGTAAGTAGGACAAAAATGAGGTGGGAGAATAACATTAATCATGATTTGAGAAAAGTAGATTATACAGGGGATGAAAGTAGATGTAAATGGAAAAAAACATTTGGACATAATAATTTAAGTTAATAACAAAAATAAGTCCACCGCTGTGGTCTTCTCACGTAGCGATGTCCGGGTTCGATTCCCGGTTGGAACAAGCTTCCTGGGTGAGGTTTTTTTTCGGAGTTTTCCCTCACCTCTAAGGCAAATGTCAGGAACGACATCATTATCATTTCATCATCTCCCCGGTGTGGAAAGCAACGGGAAGCTACCACACCTATAATTCTCTAGTAAAGCTGCAAACCATAGCATGAAAATGCTATTATTGCAGTGAAGGGCCTACCCTAGGACAGAACACTATAAAAGAAGAACAAAAATAAGTCTCATATAAACCAAGAGGATGACAAGATGTTGGATACCAATTCAGATGCGAAATGAGGCCGGAACAGGATCTCGGCCAAAACCATGAAAGGAAGAAGAAGAAAAAGGAGAGATTTTAATAAAATAATGGCAACTCTGTAATATTTGTAAACAGACGAATAATAGATCCTATAGTAGTGATTATTATCCGAGTTTAATTTCTAAAATCCACCCATGGGTTTGTGCATTTATATAGCTTAATTCGCTTTGAGTCTTGGGGAAAAAGGAGAACCTGCCATAAATAATTACATATGAAAATCATAGAGATAGTTTACATCTGAGCATTTTAGTGGAGTTCTTTATAATTTAACCTCTCTGCCTATTCTCTTGCAAAGACTGATTTCTGTTAATTTCTCTATCTTAGAGTTCTTACAGCTACTGCCGTCTTCCCTTGCCAAACCTCCAAAGCCTATGATCTTGAGCATCATCATTGCTCTATCTTCATGTTTTCCTTTCATGTTAACTTTGGTCTCCCTCTTTTCTTCTTTCTACTCGGGTGCCATTGATATAGTTGTTTCGGCCATCGCTCATCTTCCATTCTTAAAATATGTCCTAACGATTTTAATTCCTTCTCCTCAATTCTTTTAATTATGTTTTCTTCTGCTTCCATTATGTTTCTAATTTCCTTACTTGTGACATGTTCTAATTTTGTCTTTCTGGCACTTCTACGTAAATTTAATTTTATCTTTCTGGCACTTCTACGTAAATAACCAATTTCTATTTCTGTTAATAACCAACTTACTAAGTCGCTGGAACTATCGATGCATTAGGTTCATGACCACGCGGACATAATCTCTGTATGCATCCCTATCTTGAGCTAATGTTTTTAATTCATTCCTGTACAATCTACTTCCCTCAAATCATGGTTAATGTTATTCTCCCATCATATTCTTAGCCTATGCACTGAGCGATTTCCCCCTGATTTTCCTACAAGGAGTTTATTGGTCCATCTTTCATTCCCTATTCGTATCATATGTCCTAACCATCAGAGTCGATGAGACTAAACTGTTCTTAGTACATTTGGATTCCCATAAATATCATATAGTTCACTGTTACGTAATTTTCATCTCTCATTGGTTAAACAATTGTCCTATGAACTTTATTCTCAAATACTCGTAATGTTTTCTCCTCTTTTAAAGTAAACATGATTTTTGTTAATATCTTCTTAAATAATAAACGTTTCTAGTCGACGTTATCGTAACGATACCCTTATAACAGAAAAGTTGGTAAGCAGTAAGAAGATTTAAATGTGGTAAAATCCGCTGTTAATCAGCTTATTTTACATCCAGCTCAAGAATAATTATTCCTCTATTTTCCTCTTCATCTTAAAGCAGGACTCATCTCGCTGCACTACCATAAAACTGCAGTTTTCTTTTTATTATTCAGACATTGTGGCATAAAGCTCCATAGTTACCAACATCAGCCTTAGGTGTGACAAACGCCATTGACATTAGACCACACTAGGTGAATATTAGAAAAATGCATGCAATGAGTATAATTAAACTGACTATTTAACTCATGCCACAAATGGGAGTCAATGACCAATCACATTTCAATGAATTTTTATTTACAACCAATCACAGTCGTGTTTCGCCTCGAATTTATCGACTGAAGTTTATCATATTAAAGAAAGCTCCTTTTTAACATTCTAAATAGGTCATAGCATTATTTTGCAGTGACTGACTCTTTAAGAAATACAGTTACCAGATTGTATATATAGTGCAGAAAAATATAACTAGCATATTTACATCATAGGACACCAGAAATTAATTAATACCTATAAATCCATCCATCCATAGTAATTCTGCCCGAAGGCAGGTCCTTCACTGCAATCATAGCATTTTCATGCTATGCTTGCAGCTTTACTAGGGAATTGTGTAGGTGTGGTAGCTTCCCGTTGCTTTCCACACCGGTGAAGGATGATGATGATAATGATAATGGTAAGGATGATAATGATAAGGATGATGGCCATATGATTTCGGGGACCGTTTGAGCCTTAAAGTTTTCCTGACATTTGTTTTACAGGTGAGGAAAAACCCCGATAAAAACCTCACCCAGAAAAACTGCCCCGACCGGGGATCGAACCGGGGCCCGCTGCGTGACAAGGCAGCACGCTACCTCGAGACCACAGCGGTGGACAATACCTATAATGTTGGTTATAAATGTATCAACTAGGGTGCATTCTTACAACATTGCGATCCTTTGGCAATAAATAATATGATCTGGTTGCAGTAATGAACAAAAGAAGCAAATGAAGTGTACCAGTCGTTTCTCATTTGTTTTCAAACATCGCCGTTTACATTAAATATATACATATTTTAAAATAACTATATTTAAATAGTGATTTGTGAGTAAACAGCTTAATTTTATTCGTTAAATAGTCCTAACAAATGCCACTCTTGATTTCCAAATTCTCTAGATAAATTCACTCCTCACTTCTCGTGGCATTACTCGTGAATATTCAGATCATCATATCATTCTAAACAAAGGGCGGTAAAAATAATTTCCTCATATATAATATTTACTATTTGAATTTCTAAGTGAAGCCTCATTCTGACAATTGCGACGATCTACTACTGGACATAAGTGATGAATTACCAGACAAACTACATCTTGTTCATATGTGCATCAGGTTCATATTTAATGTCCGAAAATATGATCACATTTCTCCCATTTTTCTACGAATTGTCATGGTCCCATATTAAATATAGAATAATATTACACTGTCCAGTTATCTTTTTTAAGATTATACATAGTTCGACTCCCAATTATTTAGCCTTTCGTTTCCAGTATCTATCCTCCAACCATAATAGAAACACATGATCACAACATAATCTCTTGCCTAATATAGGCCTACAGCAGCATAGGACATCCCATCACTCCACATCACATACGAATCTTCACTTCTCGCAAATGAATTCCTTAACACTGGAAATCAGGACCTGCCGGATGTTAGAATCATTTAAAATAAATTTAAATTTATATTATTTGCTTTAACCAAGAATGAGGTGAGAGAATAACATTAACTATGATTTGAGGGAAGTAGATTATACAGGGAATGATTGGAAAGCATTAACTCAGGATAGGGATATATGGAGAGCTTATGTCCTCGCGGCCATGAACCCTATGTGTTCGATAGTGCCAGTGAGTAAGTAAGTATTATTTGTTTTAACTTTGGCTCGATCATTACCTTTACATATAATGAGCATATATTAATTGGCGTTTCCCATTTAATTTATTATAATATTATTAGTTATTATTATTATTATTATTATTAATTTTTTTAATCAAAATATCCATAGAAAAAACTAAGGTAATGGCATTCCAAGGGAAAAATCAAATCAGATCCAAAATAGTAATAGGAAACAAAATCATAGAACAGGTGAACCATCTCAATTATCTAAGATGTGACATTTAATTTAATTATGATAATTATATAAATAATAAAATGGCAAAATTTCCAGGGAATATGTGGTACGATAAAACGATCACTAAATAACAAAACAACAAGAGAGACCCAATTGAAATTTTATAAAATGTTGGCAGTACCGGTACTCTATGGATCAGAAGCCTGGATACATAAAAAACAAGATCTAAGTAGGATAACGGCGGCAGAAATGAAAATTTTGAGATCCGTTAAAGGGTGCACTAAAGAAGACAGAATCAAGAACACAGAAATAAGACAGGAACTTGAAATATTTGCAATAACTGATAAAATAGATACATATAGACAAAAATGGAAGCAACACATAGACAGAATGAATGATGATAGATATCCAAAACAAATAACAAAATACAAACCTAAAGGCCCGAGATATGGGCAGACCTAGAAAGAGATGGGCTGAAGCCGGAACGGGTCAACAGACCTAATCCATGAATGCAGATGATGATGATGATGTTTATCACATAAAATATTGTATATACATGACATTTACACTGAATTTTAATGTATTTTTAATTAAATATTTTTAGTAAAATATATTTGTATATTTGTGTTGGTTGAGTAGAAGAGAAGGCCTCAAGGCCTTAACTCTACCAGAATAAATATCATCATTATCATATGCTTGGTGCTACAGCCAATTGCAGGCCATGACTGGCCCAACTATGCGGCTCCATCCATTTTTTTATCTTCAGCCTTCCTTCTCCATCCCTGGACTCCCATAATCTTCAGATCCTGTTCCCCGCTGTCTAGCCATCTGGTAAGGGGTCTTCCAACTTTTCTTTTTCCCTCTATTTTAGAGAATGTGATTATACGGTCAATATTTGTTTCTTCCAGTCGATGTAAATAACCCAGCCATCTCAACCTTGAAGATTTTATTTTTATTATTATTATTATTATTATTATTATTATTATTATTATTATTATTACTATTATTATTATTATTATCCTAATAAATAAGTTATGAAATTTAAAATACTAACAATTGTAGTACGTTTGATCATATTCACGATTAAATATGAACTTAGATGCAGAGGTAGAAGAAGATATTTTACTAACGCATTAGTTCGGTTAGGTAAAATTTTTATATAAGGAGACTTTTCAAAAACTAAGATCATGTATGTCTCAATTCAAACACAGATATGGAAGGACCGACGGATTTTGTTCTGAGGTCTCTTTTTTCAGGCTTGAGATTCTTTTACGCCCCGTACATTTACGACACACGACCACAGCTTCACTTTCCTTACGAAGAAAACCATCTGCCAGATTTTGAAACCGAGATCTTCGGTAAGAGTGATTGGTATGGTAACCACAAATTCTTCAGGATTGTCCCATTGGTTAAAGTAGGGCCTAATATAAAATCTGTATCTATACATCAACTAGTTTTCGAGTGAAAAGAATTGTTCGCCAAAGTAATTCTATTCCGCCTAAGAGAAAAGTTGCATTGATGCTGCAGTTTTAGAATAACTTACCGGTAATGAAGTTCTTGAAGTGAATAACTTAAGACAGGGATGTACTCAGAAGTAGCTAATTGAATTGAAAAGAGCAGTAAGAATTTATATAACAGAAGAAAAGAATATTTAAGAAAGAATGCACAAATATAGTTCATGGACTTTTACAAATATAGAAGACTAGTTACGCCATATCGATTTTCACAAAAATAACATAATATTATTCGATCTCCATCTAAGAAAAATGCGCCTTAACAAAGTAATCAGTTTCTTAATAAGATTCTAAATACGTACAACCTAGATTTTCAATACCTTTTCTTTAACTAATATAATTGATCACATTACAAATTTAAATTGCATTATTATGGAAATTCGAAGACGCAACTTTCACAAAGAAGTATTAATTTTCTTGTAATATTCTTGATCAAAGAAATATATTAGATGTAAAATAGGGTATTGTAATAATGGGGCCTAGCGGATTCTACACCAAAACGAAGGCTACTTCGTGGAGTATAGAGAGAGGTGGGGAGAAGTATGCTGTCTTGTCCAGTATCATCAGATTACTATACTGAGAAATACGTTCAAGGAGTAACATTAATTTCAGTTCGGATGCACGTATTACAGGTACTGGTGGACTTATAAAGTGTGCGTTGCTTTGTAACGGGCTTCCAATATAAAACCGGACCGGCCTTACGGAGTTTCACCCGGCACGCAGTGCTGTCTCTTCCTCCCGCAATTCACCCTGCCTGCCACCCGTCCTTGAACTCTTTCTTACCTTACAGAAAATGCTGGAAATGTTGTCCTCACGCAGTTAAACAGGCATTATACCGAGTAAACACATTTAGATTGACACGCTGTAGTTCGGGCACTGTCAAGTTTCTGATTTCATTTCTTATGTTGTTCTTCAGTTCTTCCAATGTGTGCGGATTTGTTTTGTACACTTTGTCTTTCAGGCTACCCCACAAATAAATATCACACACTGTTAGATCTGGGGAGCGAGGGGGCAATACACCAGCACTAATCACTCTATCTTCAAACACTTCCCTAATTTTTCTTCGGTGAGAAACGTACGCCTTCGCGTGTGTTTCTTATTTTGTACTGAACCAGTGGTCTCAAATTTAGTCACAAGATCGTGGATTGTCGATCTGGAAGGAGATAATTGTTCAGGGAAGTTCCGAATAAATTCCTCGCGAACGCGACGAACTGATTCGTATTTATAATAACATTTACACACATAAATGCGCTGCTCTAATGTCACCTGACGTCTCATCTTGTCGAACGATAGTAAACTGACTAGTTCAAGGACGAGCGGCTGGCAGAGTGAAATGCGGACGAGGAGAGAGCGCTGCCTGACGGGTGAAACCCCGTGAGGCCGGTCCGGGTTTATATTGGAAGCCCGGGGTATATGTTTGTTGTCTCTGTGTTTGCTAGCATCGACAATACTGCATAGTGCTTTAGTAATTTTGTTGTATAATTGTAATTGCCTGCTGTATTATACAATTTTTGCAGCATCTAACTATATTATACCACCAAGTTAACTCTGCATAGGCGGAGGGGAACAGTTTCACCGCTAGTGTCGCCGAACTACTGAATCTATGGAAGGGATGCAGGAGAAGATTGCACATCAGATCAGGTGCGGAATGGTTCAACTTTAAGTGTGCGCGGAGAATCCCTAAACACGTGTGAAAGATCTGAACATGGTTGTCAAATTAGTCATTTAAGCACGGAACGCTCAAGCGCTCGGATAATTTATAATCACAGTATTTGTCTTCTCTCCGTTACTAGCCTCACAATAAATCACAAGTGGCAACATGTAATGAGATAGGACAGGCCATTCCTACGCGTAACCCAAATAGTAACAGGGTTGTCAAATTAGTAATTTTTTCAATGACCGCGTAGAAGGACGGACACTAAAATCCATAGTATTTGTCAGCTCTCTACCTGCTAGACAAAGGACATATACAGAGAACAGGAAGTGGCAACATATTAAGGAAGAGAAAGAGAAAGACAGCATGTTAGTTAACATATTTTCCGCCTGCACAGATTACTTAGTGGAGCAATACCTGGTATCGTCTTGACGTTGTGTTCCTTTTGCTCCGCTCCTCGTTCGTGCAAGTGTTGTTTACATCGCTTCTATTGTCAGATCATTCTGCACTTGAAGGGTTCGGTGAAGGTAGATCTGGTAATAAGTATTTTCTGAAAAACAGAACGATGCAATATTTAGAGAACAGTTAGCATGCATAATGACAAGAAAAACTTCGTATAGAAATTAATCCTAAAATTCTTCTTCTTCTTCTTCCTTCCAAGTATTAGGCCAAGGCCTGTTACGATCCTATAGAAAATTTTCCCTCCAGCGTTTCATAGGACGGCCCAGTGATCTTCGTCCTCTTGGTATATAATTATAAACAGCTTTGGGGATCCGATTTGAACTCATTCTTTCAAGATTGTGTTTCCAATTTAGTTGGTACTGTTTAATATATTCCAAAATTGGCGTAGTCTTCAATTCTTTTAAGATATCGGTGTTCCTTTTCCGATCCCATCTGGTGTAACCCGCTGTTTTTGCGCATGAATCTCATTTCACAAGCCGTTATTCTGCTTTCATGTTGTTTTTTTAGTGTCCATGCTTCACTACCATAGGTCAACACTGGTCTAGCCAAAGTGTTATATAAACGTAATCTGGTGTTTTTTTGTACAAGGGATGGTTTCATAACTTGATTAATAATTCCTAAACTTTTATTATAACTAGTAACTTTTTCAGGGATATCCTTTTCATCCCAGATAGAGAGATAATATCCAAGATATTTAAATTAATCCTAAAATTAATAGTCTATATTCTAATTATCTCGACTCGTAATAACGTATCACACACTCCTGGCGCGACAGGCCTAGAGGACCCTTAGCCTACCAGCCGGCAGCCGTATAAAATGTTCCGCCAATCTCCGCGATCTGATCTTCAGTGCATTCATCTTCCCTACATTCTAGGACACCACTCATATTTTTAAATACTTCTAATTCTTCCAGAAACTCTTAACGGTGTATCTTATTCTTCTTCTTCACTTCACGGGCTAGGCAAATTGCCTGTTCCGTCTCAATATTCTTTGATTTTATTATTCAATGGATAAATATATATATATATATATATAACTCTGATCTTTAGCCTATCCAATCTTGTGCAACCTCTTTGTTCTTCTAAGGAAGTTTATTTCTACGCGTTAACAGGCATATAATAGCTTATATACTGAAACCTGTAGCCAAATAATGAATAGCTGATTTATGTTTGTTTTGGCAAAGCATTCAAATTAGAAGATACTCTATGCTGCTTTTCTAATATCTATTAAAATAATGGTAGAGTTCAATAAACTGGAATTAAACATCAATAAAACTAAATATGGATTCACACACAAAATACATTATATAATGGAAATGGACAGTTAATGACAAATGAGGGGAATTTTGAAGAAGTGGCTGAATTCAAATGCCTAGGAAAAATAATTATAAATAGGAATGAGATGCATAAAGAAATTAAACTTAGACTCACTTCTGGAAATGCGTACTGTTATGCACTACAAGGACTCTTTGTCTTCCCAAAGTCTCTCAAAAAACGTTAAACTGAAAACATATACAACTATTATTATTCCAGTTCTATTATATGGATGCGAAACATGAATTCTTACTTTACGGTAGGAGAAAACATTACGTGTATTTGAGAATACATTTTTGGGACAAAATGGAGATGAACAGGCAGGCGAATGGAGAACACATCATTACAAAGTGCTACGTAATATTCATAGGAAATCAGATATAATAAACTGTTAAGTTTCGTAGACTGCGATGGGCAGGAGATGTGGCACGAATGGGGAATGAAAGAGAGGCATGGAAAGTTCTTGTCAGAAAATCAGAGGGAAAACGGCCAGTTGGTAGACCTAGAATGAGGTGGAATAATAACATTAGCAATGATTTGAAGGAAGTAGGTTATACAGGGAGTGATTGGAAAACTATCAATCACAATAATTTCGTAAATATAAATTAACTGATATTTTAAGTTCCACACAATGAAAATACTGCCTGTATAACAATTGTATTCAGTATTTTATATATACTTATAGGTATTCAACTAGAAAGCTCTTTTTACTGTATCTTATTTTATTTTTAAGTTTCTTTAATGTTAGCTAATATCAGATCACATTCACAGTGTGCATTGTTTAGTATATATATACCGGGCTTCCAATATAAACCCGGACCGGCCTCACGGGATTTCACCCGTCAGGCAGCGCTCTCTCCTCGTCCGCATTTCACTCTGCCAGCCGCTCGTCCTTGAACTAGTCAGTTTACTATCGTTCGACAAGATGAGACGTCAGGTGACATTAGAGCAGCGCATTTATGTGTGTAAATGTTATTATAAATACGAATCAGCTCGTCGCGTTCGCGAGGAATTTATTCGGAACTTCCCTGGACAATTACCTCCTTCCAGATCCACAATCCACGATCTTGTGACTAAATTTGAGACCACTGGTTCAGTACAAAATAAGAAACACACGCGAAGGCGTACGGTTCTCACCGAAGAAAAATTAGACGAAATTGGCGAAAATTTGGAACGTTCACCACAAAAATCATTAACGAAATTAGCACAACAAGTTGGGATTTCCCTCGCTCCCCAGATCTAACAGTGTGTGATTTTTATTTGTGGGGTAGCCTGAAAGACAAAGTGTACAAAACAAATCCGCACACATTGGAAGAACTGAAGAACAACATAAGAAATGAAATCAGAAACTTGACAGTGCCCGAACTACAGCATGTCAATCTAAATGTGTTTACTCGGTATAATGCCTGTTTAACTGCGGGAGGACAACATTTCCAGCATTTTCTGTAAGGTAAGAAAGAGTTCAAGGACGGGTGGCAGGCAGGGTGAATTGCAGGAGGAAGAGAGAGCACTGCGTGCCGGGTGAAACTCCGTAAGGCCGGTCCGGTTTTATATTGGAAGCCCGTTATATATCAGTAACATTTGTTTTACTCATGCTTTTGATACTTCTGGTATTATCTTGTGGCACTGCGGAATTTAAACCGTTTCTTAAGTTGGGGATTTACGTTAACCGGACGATATGATACGTGGTAAATGATAATGAAGCATCTAGACTAACTAACTAATTCACTGGCTCTATTGAACCCGTAGTTCACGCTCGCGCGGACATAAGTTCTCCATACATCCCTATCTTGCTAATGTTTTCCAATCTTCCCTTGTATAATCTACTTCCATCAAATCATGGATAATGTTATTCTCCCGCCTCATTCTTGGTCTACCAACTAGGAGTTTTTCCTCTCGTTTTCCTACAAGAAGCACCTCCTTCATCCCCCATACGAGCCGCATGTCCTGCCCATCGCAGTCTACGAGACTTAACTGTTCTTACTATATCTGACTTCATATACATATTATGTAGCTCACTATTATGTAGTCTTCTCAATTCACCTGTCTGTTCATCTCTTCCTGACCCAAAATTTTTCCTAAGAACTTTATTCACAAATAATCGTAATCTTTTTTACTCCCTTAAAGTAAGAGTCCATGTTTCGCATCCATATATAATAACTGGGAATAACTGTCTTACATGTTTACAGTTTGATGTTTTTTTAAATGAGTTGGAACGACAAGAATCCCTTTAATGCATAATATCACGCATTTCCAGAATTGAGCCCATGTTTAATTTCTTTGTGCATCTCATTCTGTTTGAAGTATTGTTCCTAGTACTAAACAGTCACATGTTCAAAATTTCCTTCATTTATCAATAATGAAGCAGATAGAGAGTCCTTAAACTTAAACTTAACCTAAATCGAGATCGAAGGCAACCACAGGAACCATTCCCTTTAAGAAAAAATCAATTTGTTTTGCCCGGGAATCGAACGCGGGAGTGCTTGAACTTTAGTCAGAAGCTCTGCACATTAGCCCATGCGGTTGGTCTATTAATAGCATTTAATATATATATATATATATATATATATATATATATATATATATATAATTTTGTATTATTTTAGTATTCGCAGGTTGAGTAAAACAGAAGGCGTAGGCTAACTAACTACCTAACTAAGTCTCTGGCACTATCCATAGGTTCATGGCCGCGCGAACATAAGCTCTCTCTCTCTCTCCTCCTCTCTCTCTCTCCTCTCTCTCTCTCTCTCTCTCTATATATATATATATTAATATATATATATATATACTATCTATCTATCTATCTATCTATCTATCTATCTATCTATCTATCTATCTATCTATCTATCTATCTATCTATCTATCTATCTATCTATCTATCTATCTATCTATCTATCTATCTATCTATCTATCTATCTATCTATCTATCTATCTATCTATCTATCTATCTATCTATCTATCTATCTATCTATCTATCTATCTATCTATATCTATCTATCTATCTATCTATCTATCTATCTATCTATCTATCTATCTATCTATCTATCTATCTATCTATCTATCTATCTCTATCTTATCTATCTCTCTCTCTCTCTCTCTATCTATCTATCTCTCTATCTATCTCTATCTATCTCTCTATCTCTCTCTATCTATCTATCTATCTATCTCTATCTATCTTATCTATCTATCTATCTATCTATCTATCTATCTATCTATCTATCTATCTATCTATCTATCTATCTATCTATCTATCTATCTATCCATCTATCCATCTATCCATCTATCCATCTATCCATCTATCCATCTATCCATCTATCCATCTATCCATCTATCCATCTATCCATCTATCCATCTCTCTCCTCTCTCCATCTCTCTCTCTCTCTCTCTCCCTCTCTCTCTCTCTCCTCTCTCTCTCTCTCTCTCTCTCTCTCTCTCTCTCTCTCTCTCTCTCTCTCAATACATTTTATCCTGAGCTAATGTTCCTGAATCTCCCCTGTATAATCAAATTCCATCAAATCATAATTAATTCTATTCTCTAGCCTCATACTTGTCCTACCTACTGGGTGATTTCTCTCTAGTTTTCCTGTGAGGAGTTCCCAAGCCCATCTATCATTCCCAATTCCTGCCATATGCCCTGTCCATCACAGTCTACGAAACTTTACTGTTCTCATTATATCTGGTTCCCTTAAAGATCGTGTAGCTCACTGTTATGCGGCCACATGGCCTTAACTTTGTCAATTTAAATAAAGCATTTTATTATTATTATTAATATTACCGGTATTATTATTATTATTATTATTATTATTATTATTTATTATTATTATTATTATTATTATTATTATTATTATTATTATTATTATTAACTACAGAAATCGAAAGAGTAACTGATGGCAGAAGAATCATTGATATGTTGAACTCAGTGCTTTGGAAGAGAAATATAACATACAGAATGAAGAAAACTATATTTCAAGTTCTGTTACAAAACATTTTATTATATAGTTCCGAAACCTGGACAGTAAGTACAAAACAAGCCAGCAAGCTGATAGCAGTAGAAATGGATTTTTGGAGGCGATCGACATGAAGCTACTTACTTTATTTTATATCTTTTTAATTATATTATATTCTATGTTTTTGTTAGTATTAGATCACATCATCAATGTATTTTGATTAGTCTGTATTTTAATAATGTCTTAAAATTGTAATATGTACGTAATTTTTGAATAATTCTACTATTCGCTGGTTGAGTGGAAGAGAAGGCCTTATGGCCTTAACTCTGCCAGCTAAAATGAAGCATTATTATTATTATTATTACTATTATTATTATATTATTATTATTATTATTATTATTATTATTATTATTATTATTATTAATTTAAAAAAAGGATAAGGTCAGAAACAGCATAATAAGGAAAATTCTGCAAGTTGAAAAAAAAAAAAAAAAACATTAGAAAAATATAGAAGAAAAACGTTTTAAATTGTATGGACACCTCATAATAATGGAAGAAGAGAGAATACCAAAAAAAAAAAATCATTAATTGGAAAGCTAATGGAAGAAGTGGAAGAGGCATACCTAGAGGACGTTGGATAAATTGAGTGGGAAGTGTGGAAGCTAGAGATTTGAGGGAAGATGATGTTCTAGACAGGAACCTCTGGCGACAAATCACTTTGGGTTGAAGGAGAAACACTGTATTGTGGAATATTCCTAATAAAATTATTATTATTATTATTATTATTATTATTATTATTATTATTATTATTATATTCTATTTTTTTTAGTACAGAAAAGTATACATTTCCATAAATGGGTTTCTATTGAAATATTTTCTACTAAATTCCCTCTAGGGGTTCTAGGAGTTTATAATGTGCATTTTCAAATACTCTATAGGCCTGAAGTATGTAGGTAAAAAATAATGTATGGAATAGTGATTGAAATATATGCATGTGGGTACACTTATTGGCGTTTGGTATTGTGATTTTTAAAATGAATGGAACGTTACGGTATGAAATTATTTAGTAATCCAGCTTTCCTCTATTGTTATACGGATTTCAGGAAATTTATGCACCCTATCTTTGACGTCGTTCAGGGAATTCGCTTTTGCATTTTAAATTGGGACTACAGTCCTTCCAGTGTAGTTTCAAACTTTATAAAATTGTAGTCTATTTTATTTCTACCGTTTTTATCTTCATTTATTTTCCGTAATGTGTACCGCGATACAGTGTTGATCATGATCATAACATAGACACACACTTTATATAATTAATAAGCAAAGAAATTAACTATAGACTAAAAGTGAGTTATATGATCGTTATAGGAAACCAGAAAAAACAAGAAGAGTTAAGTCTCATAGACATGTGGCACGAATGAGGAATGACAGAGGGGCATGAAAGCTTCTTGTAGATTCCCTCAAATCATGATTAATGTTATTCTCCCCCCTCATTCTTGGTCTACTAACTGGCCGTTCTCCCTCTGGTTTTCCTACAAGAAGCTTCCATGCCCGTCTGTCATTCCTCATTCGTGCCACATGTCTATGAGACTTAACTCTTCTTGTTGATCGGCCGGTGGACTAGTTATGCTCCTTGCCTCTGGTCCCGAGGGTCGCGGGTTCAAACCCGACCGGGGTTGATGAATTTTTTAGGATGGAAAAATCCAAGGAGCAAGTCCTCCGGGTTGGACTTTAAGCCGTGAGTCCCGAGACTGAAGATTTTCAGGCTCGTAAAAAATCCTTAAGCCTGAATGAAAAGGCCTCTAAGCAAAATTTACCGAATTTTCCCGTCCTAGTAATACCTTGGTTTCCTAGAAGTGAGTATGAGGCGGAACGCTAACCACGGACCACTCAAATGACGTCTATACGAAAACAAGTGTAACTAAATTAGTATGGTTCAAATTCTTCCCTGTAGGGAGAGAGCGCCTAAATCTCTGTTAAGGGAAACATGGGCTTACAAGATTACAAGATTATACAGGGAATTATTGGAAAATACTATTCACTCCATTCGCTTGTCTGTTCATCCCTATTTGGTTCAACATTTTTCGTAAGAACTTTTTTCTCAAATACTCATAATATTTTCTCCTCCCTTAAAGTAAGCGTCCATTTTTCGCATCCATATAATGTAACTGAAGAATAACAGTTTTCTATATCTTCAGTTTAACTTTTTTTTAAGAAGTTGGGAAGACAAGAGTCCTTGTAATGCATAATAGCACGCACGTCCATAATTGAGTTCATTTTTAATTTATTTGTGGATATCATTCATATGTAATTATTGCTCCTAGGTATTTGAATAAGCCATTTCTTTAAAATTGCCCTCATTTGTCATTAAGTCTCCATTTCTATTATATAATGTATTTCTATCTGTGACAATATATTTAGTTTTATTGATGTTTACTTCCAGTCCCAATTTCTTAGTATTGCTCAATAGAATGTGTGTATGTGTCTTCGCCCTTAGTATCTCCTCAATATCGCCTGATAATACTATTTCATCATAAGTAATGTCAAGAGTGATTTCTAAATCATCGATAAATTAGCGAGTAACGAAGTGATGGGAGTTTATCTAGATGATTTGGAAATCAAGAGTGGCACGAATAATGTGTTTACTAAAAAATCATTATTTAAATATAGTTACCGGTATTTTAAAATATTTATATAATTCCGATTGAGGGTCTTTCCACTTCTCAGCGGTTGCCCTTTTTACCAGCCGGCTGCTGGCCCTTCACATCCACATGTGTCAATCACAGAGGTAGATGATCAACAGCCAGTGTAGGGGTGACATGTGGTTAGCATGTCGAGTCCCCCAGCCGTTATAGCTGGTTTCTCAACCTGGAGCCGCTACTTATTGTAGCTACCCAATTGCCTCACGATGCTGGGTGGGCACCAGTCCCATACTGGCCGAAATACTATGAGAAAATTTCTTCCCCCATGGAGACTCGAACCAGCGCAAGTCCCGTAGCTCTGCGCCAAGGCTTCCTACCTTAACCGCTCGGCTATAATTAACTAGCTAAACTCGGCGTGTGCTGCTAAATAAATAAAAATTAATGTGCTTTTATGTTTATTTGAATAAGTAGCCTAATAGGAAGAATAATTATAAATGTATATTTTGTAGATACCCCGTACTGGTTACCCGAGTATTTACTTATCCCGATCTTCTTGACATAAATGAGCTGAAATACGAAAATTAATGTGTTTTATGTTTAGTTAAATAAGTAGAACCAAATATTTATATCGTAATTATTTTTAGATACCCCGTGATGTTTACCCGGCGTTGTCCGGGAATCTACTCATCCCGATCTTCTTGGCATAGATGAGCTGAAAGACGAAAATTAATGTACTTCTTATGATTAGTTGAATAAGTCAAACGAAAAATAATCACAAATGTATATCGTAATTATTTTAAGATCTCCTGTGCTGATAACCCGGTGTTGCCCGGGAATCTACTTATCTCGATCTTCTTGGCATAATTGAGCTAAAAGACAATATCGTTATTGTGAGTTATCCGTAAAAGAATACCCGCCATATACTGCTATGCTTGCACAGGAATCTACGTATTTGTCTCGATCTTCTTGGCATCAATGAAAGACAAAAATTGTTATTGTGAGTTATCCGTAAGAGATAAACATATGCAGTCGCTGACTTTTTTGTAGAACTTTTTGAGATATTCAATTCTGTGTACATTAATGCTGTGTATTTGTTATGGTTTAGGCAGCGTAAGTCATTTAATCATCCAAAGAGCTGCTTTTTTTCACGTTTTCCACTATAAATGGCGATTTTTAAGGGTGTAGGAGTTGAATATCACAACTCTCTTATAACCTATGTTCATCCCGGGAATCTCCTGAACATTTTGCAAACAGCCCCATCACAATCGGATCAACGGTATGGCCGTGCCATAAAGTACAAACAAACAAAGAAACAAACAAACATTTTTATACATTAAATATAAACTGCGATGTTTGAAAACAAATCAGAAACGTGTGATTATGTTTCATTTGTTAATTCATTGCAACTTGATCATATTATTAATTGCCAAATAGGATCGACATTTTGTAAGAATGCAACCTAGCGGAGAAATAATTAAACACATCATACTGTATATTATAACCAACATTGAAGGTTATTAGTTTATTTTTTTAGTAAACAACTCAGTAAAATCATTATTTAAAAAAAAATATTGAACACACAATTATCAAATGTGTAGTTAGAAAGAATCTGTTCACTATTTGCTATATTCAATGTATTTGTTGGAGACTCAGTCACTGCAAAATAATGCTCTGACCTTTTCAGAATATTAAAAAGGAAGAGCTTTCTTTATCACATAAGCAAGAGCTGGTAAAGAGATTTCGATAAAGAGTGAGCTGAAACACGAGTGTCATTGGTTGTAGAACAAAATTCATTGAAATGTGATTGGTCATTGACCTCTCAATTTGAGGCTTGAGTCAAATAGTCAGCATAAACAAACAGCTTAATAATATCATTGAGTTGTATGCCTTGTTCATACTCTTAAGATTTGATGGCATGCTCTAGTACAAAACAGAATAGTAGAGGAGATAGTCTTCGTTTTCTTCTTCCTCTACGCATGAAAGCTGGCAACTTGTTGCGTGTTCATTCACTACAGGTTCGGGGTATGGTGACATCCTTCCATCGTAGTTGTGGTCTTCCTAATGACCTTTTCTGCTGAGGTGTCCACGTACTTTCTTCACTAATCTACTGTTCTCCATTCTATCTATGTGATCGTTCCAATTTAATCTTCTATCATTTATCCAAAGGTTTATAGGTTCAATTTCACATTCTTCTCTAATAACAGAGCTGCGAATTTTCTCTCTCAGCGATTTTCCTATGATTTTCCCTAAAACTTCCATTTCAGTTGTTTTATTGATTTGTTTTGTTTTCTGAGTTTCTGTTCGGCATTTACAACCATACGTTAGAACTGGTCTTATGACAGATTTGTAAATTCTTACTTTTGTATCTACTCTTAAATTTTTATTTTTCCAAACAGTATTGTTTAAACATCGCGATATTTCGCTTGCATTATTTGCTTGATGGAGGATTTCATCTGTTATTCTGTTGCTGCTATTAATTTCTATTCCTAAATATTTGAATTTCATGACCTGTTCTATACTTTTCCCTTCTATTTCTAATTTAACACGTCATGGGTCCTTGTATATTGCCATTGATTTGGTTTTATTTGTTGAGATTTTCATGTTATATTTTGCTGCAATGATTCTAAATTTGTGTAATAGCATTTGTAAATAATCTTCACTTTGTACAATTAGAGGAGATAGTGAGAAGTATAAATAAAAATAAGAATATAATCAGGCAAGTAAAGAGTGTGGTGACCGTTCGGCCATAAGTTGGCAATGTCCTTACTTAGTGATCGAGAACACGAATGCCAACTAATTGCACTTTATTGTTCAGCTCGCAGGCCACACCCTACCATGCCACCACCTTCACCAAACAACCGGATACGTTTACCGCTTCCATGGAAAATTAATAAAAAAGAAAGCCTTGGCATGTAAATGCTTTCCCTTTAACCTGCATACAAAGGAGACACAAAATATTTCTCAAGGGAGAAAAGAGAGTGCTGCATATTTTTAAAAGAGAATACAACAGAATTCTTACTGTTCTAGTCACCCACTATACTCAAAACCCATTGTGTTATTTTAGTATGTAAGTAAAAACTATCTATACATATTCAATTTTTTGTCGCTTTAGTGTTTCCTTTGTGGGATTATAGAATATTACACATAGACGATGGAGAAATGTGGTTTTAAATGTGATTCAGTCAATTTCAATAAAGACCTAAAGCACAGAAATTAAGTTCCAAAACGTTCATCTAATGAAATTCAATGTCTATTTTTGTGTATATATAAAACTCTTGGCGCGACAGGCCTACAAGGCCCTTAGCCTACCAGCCGGCTGCTGGCCTCACATCCACATGTGTCAATCACAGAGGTAGATGATAATCAGACAGTGATGGGGTGACATGTGGTCAGCATGTCGAGTCCCTCAGCCGTTGTAGCTGGTCTTCTCAACCTGGAGCCGCTACTTATTGTAGCTACCCAAATGCATCACGATGCTGGGTGGGCACCGGTCCCATACTGGCCGAAATACCATGAGAAAATGTTGTCTTCCCCCATGGAGACTCGAACCAGCGCAAGCCCCGTAGCTCTGCGCCAAGACTTCCTGCCTTAACCACTCGGCTACGGCGTTTGTGTGTGTGTGTGTGTGTATATATATATATATATATATATATATATATATATATATATTATAATTATAATTTATTTATTGACATTGAGCAATGCAAGCTTAATATGACATGATAAGAAAAATAAATGCTCGGACGGGACTTGAACCCGGACCTCTGGATTGATACTCCAGTGCGCTATCGATTACGCTACCGAGCAAGTCCCAGTACGCTACCGAGCAAGTCTAGTTGCCTAGACTTGCTCGATAGCGTAATCGGAAGAGCACTGGGATATCAATCCAGAGATTCGGGTTCAAGTCTCGTTCGAGAAATTGTCTTATGTCATATATATATATATATATATATATATATATATATATATATCCAAAAATTGTCCTGAAAACTTGTCCCAGCCGGGAACGAATCCAAGCCTGCTGCGTACAAGGCAGCGACGCTACCTATAGACCACAACGGTGGACACTTAAGAGTGAATAAAAGCCTATAAATGCTTATTTAGTCTACCGCTGTGGACTCAAGGTAGCGTGATACCTTGTCACCCAGCGGGCACGGGTCCGATTCCCGGTCGGGACAGGCTCCTGAATGAAGTTTTTACAGGGTTTTTCCTCACCTGTAAGACAAATGTCAGGAAGCTTAGGGCCTAACGGTCCTCGAAAATCATTCGGCCATCACCATCATTCTTATAATTATTATCATCATCATCCCTCACCGGTGTGGAAAGCAACAAGAAGCTACGACACCTATAATTCCTTACTAAAGCTGCAAAGCATAGCATTAAAATACTATAATTGCAGTGAAAGACCTGCCCTCGGGCAGAATTAGGCCTACTATAAAATAGAATTGCTCATTTATCAACCATTTTTTTTTCTGAACTGCAAATTTATAGAGGACAATTTATGAAATATTGAGAAATCTTCATTTCTGAAGATCTGGAAGATTTTATTTTCAAAATCAAGAACAAAGAATATTGTTTCTCCTTTAATGACTATTTTAATGAACGCTGGTCTAGGAATTTATCATAAGTAGTGCGAGTGATTTCCAAATTATCGATGAATTCACGACTCACGAAGTGAGGAGTGAATTATTCTACATAATTTGGAAATTAAGAGTGGCATTTGTTATGACTGTTTAACGAATCTGCTGACACTCATGCACTATATATACAATCTGGTAGCCGTATTTCTTGGAGAGTCAGTCACTTCAAAATAATGTTAAAAAGGAGGAGCTTTCTTTAATATGATAAACTTCAGTTGATAAATTCGAGGCGAAACATAACTGTGATTGGTTGTAATTAAAAAGTCATTGAAATGTGATTGGTCATTGACTCTCATTTGGGGCATGAGTTAAATAGTCTAGATTAATATTTTCATATCGACATTCTTTACAGAATGTGTGGTACTGTATCTACTGCGTTATAGGCCAAATGGTTCTCCCGAAAGAGTCATCTTACTCTAATTTCCCTCAACATAAACATTTGTGAAGGAAGAATGACCATCTTACCAGATTCTGAGAATCTTCTCTTATAAATACAAGACTTACTAAAACAGAGTAAAAAAATTAATACAATGCGAACCTGCCTAATTTTACCACATACCTAATTCATGAGGATAACTAACTAACTCACTGGCACTATCGAAACCGTAGGTTCATGGCCGCGCGGACATAAGCTCTCCATACATCCATATCCTGAGCTAATGTTTCCCAATCATCCCCTGTAATATCTACTTCCCTCAAATCATGATTAATGTTATTCTCCCACCTCATTCTTAATCTACCAACTGGGCGTTTTCCCTCTGGTTTTCCTACAAGAAGCTTCCATGCACGTCTTTCATTCCGCATTCGTGCCATATGTCCTGCCCATCGAAGTCTACGAGACTTAGCTGTTCTTATTAAATCTGGCTTCCTATAAAGACCATGTAGTTCATTGTTATGTAAGTCTTCTCCATTCACCTGTCTGTTAATCTCTCATTGGTCCATACATTTTCCTAAGAATTTTATTCTCAAATACTCGTAATCTTCTTTCCTCCCTTAAAGTAAGGGTCCATGTTTCGCACCCATATAATATAACTGGTAGAATAATAGTTTTATATATTTTCAATTTAATGTTTTTTGAAAGCAGTTGGGACGTCAAGAGTAATGCATAATAGCACACATTTCCAGAATTGAGCCTATGTTTAATTTCTTTATGCACCTCATTCCTACTTGTGATTATTGTTCCTAGGGATTTGAATTCAGCCTCTTCCTCAAAATTTCCCTCATTTGTCATTAGCTGTCCTATTACATTATATAATGTGCCGGTTCGCTCAGGGTAGAATATGATCACTCAGGGATGTTTTAAATTATACACATTTTATTTCACTTTATTGTACAATTTTGTGTGTACAATTATATTTACAATGTATTATGCTTCACTAACGGAGTGGAGTTGATGAGTTAATTCCGCCCAAGTGTTTTAATATCACTTTCGCGAACGGTAACTGAAGAACTTGTAGAACTGTAGAACGTAGGAGCGTGAGAGTGAGAGTGTTTTCACACGTGTCCTCGCCTTATAAGGGCGATGACTCCTCCCATTCCCACTCCCAGTGTATATGTTAGCTTAGAAGGGTAGGTACCATTCGTTTGGGTTTCTATGTTGGTAATAGACTCGTGTGCACGTTTGTGCGCCTTCCAGTTATTACTATTAATGGTACGTTTTAATACTCACGAGTCTATTAGTTCTTGCCTCATAATGCCCATATGAGATTCTATCTAAATTTTCTACTGAACAAATTTTGTAGAAATCATATTCATCTCTCATTCAAAGTAATAAGATTCAACTTGTAACCTATTCTGAAAACATACTCGTTTGGGTTCACTGACTGACGTATAAGAATAGTACCTTTCCCTTTCTAAGGCCTGAAGATAATACAGAAATATACAAATTCCTTATACTAGCTTATACATACAAATCAATTTATACCACTCACTCATTCATTCAAACCTTTTCACTTTAACATATGATTCATCAATGTTTTGATTTCATAGTTAGTTCCATCTTTCTTGCTTTTGAATAGATTATACATCACTGTTTGACACTTTTAACTGACTTATGTGGCTATTTAAGCCCTGATAATAGATATTGTATCACTAAATCACTTTTCACATTCACACGCAATTCTTGATGTGTCTTAAAATTAAAATTCTAATCTAATTTTACATAAATATATACAGTGTGAATTATTCGGTGTTATGAACCAATCATTTAAGTATATGTTTCATTTTCTCGGATATATTTTCAAGGAATTTAAAAGTTTAATTTAAATAAAATGCATTTATGTGGATCTGTGTCATATTTGAGTCATACTAGAATAATATTTTTAATCTGTTTTACGGCTTCCGCGCTCCTGTATTTTATTTTTAGCATTATAGGCGCTTCACTATTTGTGATCTACTTTAGGTATTTCCTATTATTAATTACATTGTGATCGTTAGTTTATAGAATATTTTTCATTCTCAATATTTTTTTAAACATCTTTCGGCATATTAGCGTATTTAATTTGCCAAAGCAGAATTGACTCTATAATTAATTGGTCAAACAACATTCCAGTCTTATGCGTGCAAAATCGTTTTACTCGGATACAGAATTATATAAGCATGTCAGCATCGCTGTTCCCTCAGCGGTAATGACTATTTCATATATCATTAATAACACCATTTTAAATTAATAACATTCATCAATTAGATAATATTGGGTCACTTGCCCAAAAATATTACCTCACAAATTATTATGTAATACACAAATACAATTAGATGCCTCTTTGGTCATCATATAAATAATTTAATCCTGTATATAAAATCGGTAATCAATAAATTCCACACGCTTTCAATTATTAACGTCAATCGACCTGTTCATTAAGATGCATTAAGCTTCAACATCTTTCATTTACTGATATGCTTAAGATGTCTCCATTTTTTATCAAGAATTCATATTAAAATCGTTCTATATGTTTGTTCACAGAACTGTAATTATTATAAAGTTTTATAAAATCACAATGGCCTATCCAAGCGTATTATTATGCATACTGGATTTTAAAAGTTTCCTTGGGAGCGTTAATCAACAAATTATCTGAGTATAAAATATTATAACTTTAAATTAGTTTTGATATTTAAATCATTAGAGTGTCTAGCTTTAGTTTGATGTGTCGGTAATGCAGCTTCCTGCACGTGCGATTTAATTAAATATGCAAAAAAATATTCTCTCTCTCTTTCTATTTAATAGTTATTTATAGCTGTTTGACTCTTTTATTTAAGGTTTAATATCCACAGATCCATCCTATTGTATAGTGATCAAAATTTTCTGAAATATCGCACCCAGTTCTAGTTGAATGTAACCTTATTATATCATACATATGCTAACTTTTGCTATATGAGCGATATTAATATTTGCAAATATCATATTACTTGGTTAATTATTATAGGTATTATCTACTGTGATAGCATGTTACTCGTATTTATTTTTAAGTTGATATTTGATTGAGTATCAATATATATATATATATATATATATATATAAGAGATGGGTCCTGCCCCTCTCTCATTCAAAGATGTACAATGCAGTATTCATTTCCTCATTCTTAATTATCCCAATCATTAAAGAATATAATTAATGAATTATCTTAATACAAGTAAATCTGCCTATTCATTAGTATTTTTGGTGTTCAATATAATTTTTTATACATATGCTTAACTATTTTAACTAATAAGATAATTATATTTCCAATTTTCATATAGAGCTGGGTTCGATCCCGGGTAAGATTGGTTCATATACACATTAAATTCGATCATCGAGTCAGTATTTCATTCTCTATATTCGATTTCGCCCATAATGATGGCTAATCGTTTATCAAAGTTATTAATATTATTAACGCTCTCATCGTTTATCTTACTGCAATAATTTCCCGCCATTTTCTTGTGTTTTTCAATCGCGTTTTGGGTTATATTACACCCTGGACGTATGTAAATATTGCGTTAGTTAGGAACATACTTGTTGTAATGGAACTCGATTCCTGAATTTGAGATGACCAAATTGTTTGCAAAGAGGATTCTTGCAAACAATTTCGTCGATCGCACATCACTGCACGTGGTTTCGAACCAAGGAACATCAGTTTTAGGTTCTTTCAAGTAATTCAAGTACTTATCTATGAAATATCTTTTTTTAGAATTATTCCTATTTGCTACCTGCGTTGCGATTATGTGCTATCTCCTGGCATTCCCCTCCGGCATATTTCAATTGTCTCACTTTTCTGGTATGTTCCAGGTAGATACTCATTTTCTGATGTTTCTTGTTTCGTGACAAATACATGAATATTTTAAAGTCCCTTTCATTAACTCCAAGTTCTCTCTCTACTATGTTAACATTAGAACATATATTTTTACTTTATTTTCATTTTGCCCGATACTAGCTGCTGTGGAGTTAGCTACGGTTTCTATCTTCTCGCTTATCTGACTACAATTTTCATTAGTTTGACCAGTTTCTATAAGCTGGCCTCCATTTATTCTCTCACTTGTTTCAGAGATTTCAATACAATTTTCTATATTACCTAGTTCGTTAGTTTCGTGCTCTTCACTGCCTAACCCTATTTCATCTGCTGAATTTATTTCCACAATAGAAATATCTGTGTGTAGGGCCCTAGTATTTTCTTTGATTTCTGTTCTTAAATTGATTAGCTCCCTACGGATTTCTGCATTATTCGTTTCTGCTGTGTCTAATATATTGATAGTGGTTTGCATGTTTGAGTTTAACGACTTTATATCTGTCGTTATGTCTTTCATCAACTGATACAGATCGAATAAGGAAATTTTTGGCTCCTGATTCCCCAATGCTATATCTACATGTGTACTTTCTGCTAAGGCTAATGGATCCTCACCACGTGCTCCTAGATCTACAGCAGCCATTTTAATTTTTTTAGCATTTCAAAAATTTAGTTTACTTATTTACTCACTTTTTTTTAAAAAAGTGTTGATTTACTGGTGTCTTGCGAGCTCCAATCGTTGTTTCTGCAATCCCTTGCTCACCATTCATCGGCCGTAGTAAGATGATTCATCACTGTAGTTGCCATGTGCTGCTCACTCGGTTTATATTTCCACAATAATTCATTCGTTGGCGAACGTGTGCCACTATTAAATTAATTCGAACCTACCACGTGGGCGTCATGTGTGCCGGTTCGCTCAGGGTAGAATATGATCACTCAGGGATGTTTTAAATTATACACATTTTATTTCACTTTATTGTACAATTTTGTGTGTACAATTATATTTACAATGTATTATGCTTCACTAACGGAGTGGAGTTGATGAGTTAATTCCGCCCACGTGTTTTAATATCACTTTCGCGAACGGTAACTGAAGAACTTGTAGAACTGTAGAACGTAGGAGCGTGAGAGTGAGAGTGTTTTCACACGTGTCCTCGCCTTATAAGGGCGATGACTCCTCCCATTCCCACTCCCAGTGTATATGTTAGCTTAGAAGGGTAGGTACCATTCGTTTGGGTTTCTATGTTGGTAATAGACTCGTGTGCACGTTTGTGCGCCTTCCAGTTATTACTATTAATGGTACGTTTTAATACTCACGAGTCTATTAGTTCTTGCCTCAATAATGTACTTCTATGTGTGGCCATATATTTAGTTTTATTGATATTTATTTCCAGTCCCAATTCTTAGTGGTACTCAATAGTATGTGCGTGTTGTCCTTTAGTATCTCCTCGCTATCGGCCAATAGTACTACATCATCCGCATAAAATAACAGCTTATTAATTCCATTGATTTGTAAGCCTTCTTCATCCTCTAAAGATTTGATGGCATGTTCTAGTACAAAATTAAATAGTAGAGGAGATAGTGCATCTCCTTGCTTCAACCCATTCTGGATTTCAAAAGTGTCCGAAAACTGTTTGCCTACACGCACCCTACTCTTTGTGCCATTTAGACACATTCGTATAAGTCTAACTAACTTTTTTAGGAATTCCAAACTCCAGCAGGATACTACTGTATATAACTTCTCCCTCTTAATTGAATCGTATGTTTTTTTGAAGTATACGTATAGTTGATGTATTCATGAGGATAAATGAATACATATTTGATGAGATAAGCAACAAAATATAGTTGTGAAAACTGAAATTAAATTTAAGAGATTGCTGTACGGAAACCATGTGATTCCCAATACTGTTTTCAATTTGTCAGTAAGAGAACAAATTCAATGGGCCAGGCTCTTTAGAAGTGTCGTATTATTTGTATATCTCCCTTAGTTATGTCACGAAATTAGGTAGGCTTTGTTCTATACAGGGGCACGCCGTATCGTAGTTGGTTAAGACAATAAGTACCAAGCTGGAAGATCGAGGGGAGGGATCATGATTTTTAAACTGACCCAAACTTAATGGCGGCACTATGGACCTGGGGTAGACTCAGCCTCTAAATTAAATGACTACCAGACGCTAGTTCTGGGGATAAAGGCGGCCGTCACGCAGGGCCAAGGTGACATTAAATGCCGGTTGTCTAGAAAAGTGGAATCCTTAACATCCTACTACCTCAAGGGCGCCTAAGGTCTGTAGTAGGATCACTTTAGATTTTTTGTCCTATTGAGAGACATCGTTTATTTCAAAGATAGGAACAATAGTAAAGAGAATAACAAAATTAAGAAATTATTATTTGGGTTGTAATTTTACTATAAACACGAAAACTGAAAGAGACATACAAATGAAACTCTCGAAATTTCAAATGATATACGGACTATACATAAAACATTAAAGAATAAAACAAGAAGAGATACTAAATTGAAGTTTTATAAAACATTGGCAGTTCCTGCATTACTTTATGAGAGCGAAACTTGGGTAATGACCAAAAAATTGCAAATTAGAATACAAAGCATAGAAATGAACTTCCTTAGAAGAACAAAAGGCTGCACATGATTGGATCGGATAAAGAATGAAGATATAACAGAGTTAAATACATATCCATTGAATGAGAAAATCAGAGAATATAGAGAGAAATGGTTTACACATGTGGAAACAATGAATGTAACAAGATTACCAAGAGCAGCATTCAACTACAAGCCAAGAGGTTCAAGGGAATATAGGAAGGCCAGTGAAAAGATGGACAGAACAACTGTGAGGCGGATCAGGCAATTTTTGCCTAGCCCGTAAAGTGAAGTGAAGAAGAAGAAATTATTATGGGGGAAATATAGGAGATGAGAGAGTAGGAGATGTAGAATTGTATGCTTTAACGGTCGGTATCTTGCCTCTTAAGGTGGTTCCGGGCTGATTGGCCGTGGTTCAGTTTTATTTAAAATCGACGTTTCTTCTACTCATGCAGGTAGATATCTTCAGGAGATGAAATGTCAAGTTTAAATAAAAGTGGACAACGGTCAATCAGCCCAGAAGACCAATTTAAGTGTCAGAGTAGGAGATGTTAACAAATAGAAAAACTAGTATATAATGGTGGAATAAATTGGAAATCACGCGACCCCCTATACTGTCATCAATAACACTGAGCAACAAAAAATAAACTTTTTTTTTGTCTCAGAAAGAAAAATATGTGATTCTGATAGTTTTTTTTCCTCCCCTCCTGAATTCAAATATGATATCGTTTTATCTCCATCACTCAAGGTTTCCGAGAGACAGCAATTTATAATTTCAAACACTTCAATATTTTCTACATTCGTAACTACACAATATTCGAACATTCGGACTCACGTAGAAAGTAAGAAATGACGATTTTCTGCTATATTTCGCCTGTAGAGCATCCCTCTTGATGGCCCAACAATAATCGGCCAGGATATTAGGATTCTATTTGCTTCGATATCTCTTTTCCATATCTCAAATTTCCTGAGTTAGCTCATTTGGTTTTATTTTACAATGGACAAATGAACGAAAAAAAAAACGTTTATTAAAAATAATTATTTAAATCCATTAACTGAAATTGAAATAAAAAACTGTGGGTGATGGAGAAATTTCGAATACATATTTGAAAACACGATAAAAAACTGCATTGAGTACAACTATTGGTACTCATGAGACAATAATCATGTTGACCAGTTTTATCGAAGAATTAAAATATTTATCAGTAACAGCTACCAATTTAATGGACTTGGCTCTTCAGAGGTGTCGTAATATTTGTATATCTCCCATAGTTACCGGTACATCACGAATTTAGTTAGAGTTTTGTTCTATACAGAGACATTGTTTATTGGGAAAAAATAGAAGAAATAGTAAAGAGAATAATGCAATAAGAAATCATGACGGGAAGAAATATAATAGCAAGTAGGACATGATAAAAAGTATGAAAAGTAGAAAATGATGTAGGAATAAATTGGAAATCAGACTGGTACATCCACTTATTGATGTAATAGTACTGGTATTCTTTATTATTATATAAAACTTTCCTCATTAGAGGATTGCCTCAAGGACAAAGTGATACTAATCACGTAATAACGTGATTTAGTTTACTACTATACGAATTGTAATGTAAAAAATTGACACATTTTTAAATGAGTTCTTTGCAAATCTACGTTAAAATTGTGCTAGCATAAATTTTAAAACATGCAAATTCTCTTTCATTTACGCATGAAATGTTTTTAAAAAACGAGATTAGTGAAAACATACCTTTTTTAGTTATTTCAATTTACGATGTCATGAGAATTATTTCTGTTCACGGTTTTCCTTTTTCTCTTTAATTTTATTTTTAAAGTTTTATCATGTCAGTCATGTAGAAGGGAAATGACTAGCGGAAATTACGATAAATGGAAGCATGTTCTTTACATACGAGAAAATAAATATTTCCACGTGTAAGTTTACAAACTAAAGGGAAAGTGGGACATAGTTAAATAACTTAAGTATAATCTAAACTGCTCTAAATTGCTTACATTAAAACATAAAATAATAATAATAATAATAATAATAATAATAATAATAATAATAACGCAGTTCGACAAAGTATATTTACTTTTTGCCTGATTTTTAGGGGCAGATTTTATGAATATTTATAAAAAGTAATGGCCCTAGTAATTTTATACCAATCAGATAATATAATTCCACATTGAAAGTGTTATATTAAAACATCACTATTTTGCATCACAGGGAGTCTTGTCCCAACTTCTTTAGAAAAAATCGTTAAACTAAATATATATATATATATATATATATATATATATATATATTCAAATGCCCCAGGTTTGTCTTTCGACATTCCTGGTTTCTCTCCTGGCATGGCGTACTTGTAACCCACTTTTGAGGTTGGGGCGCCTGGAAGGCGTGGTTACGTTACCCCGATGATATGATGGGTGATGATGATGATAGTGGTGCGGCAGGAGAGTCCCTAATCCTAAGCTTAACCGAAGATGAATATGAATGATGATAAAAAAACCTCACCCAGAAAAACTGTCCCGACCGGGGATCGAACCCGGGCCCGCTGCGTGACAAAGCAGCACACTACCCCGAGACCAAAGCGGTGGACTTAAACTAAAAGTATATAAAACTGTTATTCTCATTATATGGATGGGAAACATGGGCTCTTATTGTAAGAGAGGAGAATATATTATGAGTATTTTAATAAAATTGAATTTAATTATTGAGTAAGAAAGCTTAAATAATTTTATGGGACGATAAGACCCTATAAGTTCTTAGGAATATGTTTTGGACCAAAGAGAGATGAACAGTAGAAGAATGGAGAAGACTACATAAAACTGATATAAATTGTCATTACGAGAAACCAGATATAAATCTCGCAGATTGCGATAGGCAGGATTTGTGGCACGAATGGGGAATGAAAGAGCTGCATGGAAACTCATTGCAGAAAAACCAGAAGGAATATACCCAATAGGGAAGCCAAGATTGAGGAGGGAGAATAATATTATCAATGATAGACTGCGATGGGCAGGATTTGTGGCACGAATGGGGAATGGAAGAGGGACATGGAAACTCAATTCATAAAAACCAGAAGGAAAACACCCAATAGGGAAGCCAAGATTGAGGAGGGAGAATAATATTAACAATGATTTTAGGGAAGTAGATTATACATGGGATGATTGGAAAACAGTCCAGGATAAGTATGGAGAGCTTATGTTCGTGCGGCCATGAATCTACGGGCTCGACAGAGCCAGTAAGTTATTTTGACGTTGTATATTTACTTTTTTTGCCTGCTTTTTAGGAGCAGTTTTTATTAACGTTTCTACAAAAATGGTATTAATTTTATACCAATTCAGATGATATATTACACCTAAAAGTTGCACATCACAAATTCTCTTTTAAAATAGTACTCATTTCGATAATCCAGTCTACTGTCGTAGTCTAGGAGTAAAGCCATTGCTTCGGACGCAGCGGCCCCGGTTTCGTTCCTGTGTAGATACAAATCTATTAATCAATTAAAATTATTGTATTGTATTGTAAGCCTATGTTTTCCCTTTACAGAGATTTAGGCGCTCTCCCCCTACAGGGAAGAATTTGAACCATACTAATTTAGTTACACTTGTTTTCGTATAGATGTCATTTTGAGTGGTACGTGGTCAGCGTTCCGCCTCATACTGACATATAGGAAACCAAGGTAGTACTAGGACGGGAAAATTCGGTAAATTTTGCTTACAGGCCTTTTCATTCAGGCTTAAGGATTTTTACGAGCCTGAAAATTTTCAGACTCGGGACCCACGGCTTGAAGTCCCTCCCGGAGGACTTGCTCCTTGGATTTTTCAGTCCTAAAAAATCCATCGACCCCGGCCGGGTTTGAACCCGCGACCCTTGGGACCAGAGGCAAGGAGCATAACCACTAGTCCACCGCGGCCGATAATAATTTAAATTATACAGTTTATACAATTAAACTACTGCATAAAAATAAAATTACAAGAATAATCAAAATACAAATAAATTAAATAAGTAATAATATAATGTAATATCCATCCATAGTAATAGCATTTTCATGCTATGCATGCAGCTTTACTATGGAATTGTAGGTGTGGTAGCTTCCCGTTGCTTTCCACACCGGTGAAGGATGATGATGGTAATGATAAGGGTGATGGTGATGATGACCATATGATTTCGGGGACCGTTTGGGCCTTAAAGTATTCCTGACATTTGTCTTACAGGTGAGGAAAAACCCCGATAAAAACCTCACCCAGAAAAACTACCCCGACTGGGGATCGAACCCGGGCCCGCTGCTTGACAAAACAGCACGCTACCTCGAGACCACAGCGGTGGTACTAATGTTATATAATGTAATATAATATGACAGAAGGAGAAGAGAGGAGAACAGAAGAGGAAGGAACAAGTAAGGAGAGAAAAGGAAAGAGGGAAAGGAAAGAGAAAACGGACAGAAAAAGAAGAGGAGGAGATAGGGATGGCACGGAAAAAGGGAGAGAAGAGAGAGGGGAAAGGTGGGGCAGGGGGCAAGGAGAGGAGGAAGGGAAGAACAAGAAGTAAGAAGGAGGAGGACGAGGAGGACGACGAGGGACGAGGAGGAGGAGGAGGAGGAGTAGGAGGAGGAGGAGACGAGGAGGAGGACGAGGAGGAGGACGAGGAGGAGGACGAGGAGGAGAGGAGAGGAGGAGGAGGAGGAGGAGGGGGACGAGGAGGGGGACGAGGAGGAGGAGGACGAGGAGGAGGAGGGACGAGGAGGAGGACGAGGAGGAGGAGGAGGAGAAGGAGGACGAGGAGGAGGACGAGGAGGACGGACGAGGACGGAGGACGAGGAGGAGGAGGAGGAGAAGAGGACGAGGAGGAGGACGAGTAGGACGAGGAGGAGGACGAGGAGGAGGATGAGAGGAGGAGGAGGAGGGGGACGAGGAGGAGGACGAGGAGGCGGAGGACGGGAGGAGGAGGACGAGGAGGAGGAGGTCATGGAGGAGAGGAGGAGAGGAGGAGGAGGAGGCGGAGGAGAGGAGGACGAGGAGGCTGATGAGAGACGAGGAGGCGAGGAGGAGGACGAGGAGGAGGCGAGGAGGAGGAGGAGGAGTGGGGACGAGGGAGGGTGACGAGGAGGAAGAGGACGAGGACGGAGGAGGACGAGGAGGAGGATGACGAGGAGGAAGACGAGGAGGAGAAGTGGAGTCGAGGAGGAGGTACGAGGAGGAGGAGTGAGGAGGACGAGGAGGACGATAGGAGGACGAGGAGGAGGAGGGTAGAGGAGGGGGAATAGGAGAGACGTTATGATTATTAGAGAGAGATGATTAGACTAGGAGGAGGATGAGTACGATTATGATATTATTATTATAGGAGGATTAGGATGAGTAGGATGATTTACTAGTACTTTATATTATTCTTATTATTATTATTATTATCTTATTATTAGTATGTATGATTATTATTATTATTATTATTATTAGTCGGATTATTATGATAATGAATGAATATGATTACAAATCTGGGAACCAAAATTAAGCTTAAGGACACAATGTAAATCGTTACTGTCCGAGATCCTTTATAAATGTCTATAGAAGAAAAGTAGTAGAACATTCTCTGTCAGAAAATGAAGAGTAAAAGACTTCTCCTTACTCATAGTGACCATTATAAACGGAATGGGCAGAGCGCACACACCATTATAATTGTAAGGGTGATGATGGACGAGACATATTTAATTAAAGCGAAACTGTTGTATTTTGCTTAAGTTTAAATTGAAATGTAAACATTAGGACAGGGTGACACAGCCAACTCTATACAGATGAATTAAAAACCAGCCAAATAGATCATTTACGTTACGTATTCTCTAAACAACCAGACCACCGTACTTGTGGCAGAATGACTTTTTAAATGTGGCAACAATCGACCACCTATTATTAAATTTGATAGTGAAACTATACGGATTATACTTACTTACTTACTCACTGACAACTATCGGAACACCGCGTTAGGTTCATGGCCCGCGCGCGACATAAGCTCTCCGATTACACACCCCTATCCGAAGCTAATGCTTTCCAATAATATCCCGTTATAATATACTTCCACTCAAATCATGAGTTAATCGTTATTCTCCCACCTACATTATTGGTCTACCAACTGGACTGTTTTCCCTCTGGCTTTCCGACAAGAAGCTTCCATGCAAGTCCTTTCATTTCTCCATAGCGAGACAAACATGTCCTGCCCCATCGCCAGTCTACGAGACTTAACTAGAGAGCACTTATTATATCTGGCTTCCTATAAAGAACGTTGTCGTTCATGGGTATGTAGTGCATTATACCTTTATGATTGAAACGCCACAGTTTTATGTTGTCTCTTTCTGCTTTTTTAAATATAAATGCCTAATTTATGAAATAAATACGTTTTTGCCTTTATTTGATTATTTATCTGTTATTTATTAATTTATTATTAAAAATGCCTACAGGTACATTTTAATATATTTCTAAAACCGTTACGACGAAAGTGACTTCACCGAATGTATTGTCTTTCTGTCAGTTCATAATTATTCTCTTTGCAACAATGAGTGCTGCCGTGCAAAAAATGTATAAATAACAGAAAGTGTTTTAATTTCCGCCTGTGTTTATTTGAAAAGGGCAGTTAGTAATGCGTGCCGGGTTTAACGTATTTCCCTTTCTTTAAGTTTTTATTGTGAAGTTGTAGCTAGCAACAAGATGCCGAAATTCCGTGTTCCTTTGTGCAGTAAATTGCAAATTTACGTTAATACTTTTGGATCCACATAGTTTGTACTGACAATAAAGTACTCACATGCTAATGATTATTATTATTATTATTATTATTATTATTATTATTATTATTATTATTATTATTATTACTATCAAATAATGTAATCTATTAAATAAATGAGTCTAGTGTAAGATTTTTCTATTTGCCTTTTATTGCCTATTTTAGTTGATTATATGCCTTTTTTTCCCTGCCTATTTAAAGCTATTTATAATGTCTTTTACTTTGAGTAAACAAATAGAGGCTGCTGAAATGAAGATGTTGAGAGCAATAGAAGGATACCAAAGGACCGATAAAAAGAAAAACGAAGATATAAGAACAGAACTTAATATATTTAATCTCTGTGAAAGAATAAAATATTATCAAAATACTTATCTTCTTATTACGAATGAACAGCGCATACCAAGAAGAATGTATGATCATAAACCAAAGGGGAGAAGAATGTTGGGAAGACCATTGAAGAGATGGAAGGACCAATTCGACCTATAATGAGATCGGAACAGGCCATTGGGCTTAATCCTTGTTGTTGATGATGATGATATAATGCCTTTTTTTGCATGCCTATTTTAATGATTTATAATGCCTAAACTTCCGATCTTTGATAATAACTACATTACTGAGCATGGATAGGTTTAGGCAATTTGAATTATTACTTGTTTTAATGTCCGCTTACAAATTGTGGATGTAATTCATTGTTCTAGTGACTTGTCCATACAGGACAAGGGTTCTTCAGTTATAAAGACGAGACATATAAGGTTAGGAGAATCAATATCGCCAATTGTAAAAGTACTTAAGGGAGTTAATTTCCGCAATAGTACTAAATCGACTCGTCTAAGTGGAAGCTACAATTAAGTATATTCATCTCCAATTCTAACTAGATCTTTAGCGACTTAATTGAAATTGGTAGGAAATGTCTATCTATTTTGATTCTGATTTAATTTACACCTTGGAATAATCTTGTCTTTCATATCATTTGACGATACTACTCTCGAGTTAAAATTACGATCGCTTTGCTGATATAACATTATTATTCTATTGATACTAATATAATAATGTCCATCCATCCATAGTAATTCTGCCCGAGGGCAGGTCTTTCACTGCAATCATATCATTTTCATGCTATGTTTTGCAGCTTTACTAGGGAATTTGTAGGTGTGGTAGCTTTCCGTTGCTTTCCACACCGGTGAAGGATGATGATGGCCATATGATTTCGGGGACCATTTCGGCCTTAAAGTTTTCCTGACATTTGTCTTACAGGTGAGGAAAACCCCCGATAAAAACCTCACCCAGAAAAACTGCCCCGATCTGGGATCGAACCGGGGCCCCCTGCGTGACAAGACAGCACACTAACTCGAGACCACAGCGATGGACTATAATAATGCAATGTAATATAGATATGGACACCAACATATAGGATGCAGCATTAGCTAGTTAACCGAAAATGCAAATATATAGTTTTTCCCCAAATGTCCCTGGTTGTCATTTCGACATTTCTGGTGTTCTCTTCTGGCATGGCGTACTTGTAACCCACTTCTGAGGTTGGGGCGCCTGGAAGATGAGATTAAGTTATTATTATTACTATTATTATCATTTTTATTATTATTATTATTATCATTATTATTATTATCATTATTATTATTTTTTATTATCATTATTATTATTATTTTTATTATCATCATTTTTATTATTATTATCATCAACATTATATTATTATTCATATTATTATCATTTATTATTATTATTATTATTATTATTATTATTATTATTATTATTATTATTATCATAGACATCATAGAAAAGAAAAGATTGCAGTGGTATGGTCATGTCAAACAAATGCCAGAGCAAAGATTGCCTAAAATTGTTATGGAATGGATCCCAATGGAAAGGAGGAACAGAGGAAGACCGAGGAAAACTTGGATAGAAGGGGTACAAGCAGCTATGAATATCAGAGGAATGGAGGAAGATCAATGGATGGATAGAGAGGAATGGCGTTTGGTTTCCGGAAGACGGCGGCAGCTGCCATGATACCGGATGATGATGATCATTTATTATTATTATTGTTGTTGTTATTAGTATTACAATAACCGAACTATACCTTACAACTATACCCCATGTCTAATATGTTAAAATTAAATCGCTGTGTAAAGGATTAGAGACCATAAGCTTCTTACATCAGCCAGGATCCCTAAATAGCCACAATAAGTACAATATGTTGACAGAGTTCAATTCCAAACTGTATATTGTAAGCAGAAATAGTTAATATTTAATGCTCCAGAATACAATGACATTATTCTCGTATATGAAAGCCGCAACCACAATTTCAGATCAGTTTATAGTAACGAAGGTGATGAATAAGGACACAACATGGTAGATGCAACAAACCACAATATCTTCATTTCTTAAAGGATGGAGTGAACAAAGCGGAAACTAATATCTTGTCCGACGGACAGGATGTATGGAGGTGGCAATATTTTATCCTCAATAAGCAGATAATTGACACAAAATCAATTAAATCGCTATAGCATTTGACATTTCCTAGTTGAAGAAAAGTAAATTCATTATACTCGTAAGCAATACGTATTACATTTCAAGCTTGAACATTTTTATATACAGAGTGATTCAGAAATATGGCTATACGTTTGATCGCATTTTGTGACGAAAATATTATTATTAAAAGAAATGTAATGTTATCATGGAAAGGGAATCCTTCAAATTATAACAATAGAATAAAACAAAACAAATCACTGCTCACGTGTAGCTTGGCGGGTTGATTTTTGGTGGGCTAGCGTCGAACGCCTCCACAATTCTCTTCGTTGTTTCTGCATCCGTGCTAATGCAAGGCCTTCCAGGAGGTTTGATTTTCTGCATCCTTCCTGTTTCCAGAAGTCGTTTTCTCCACTTCCCCAAAGTCGACGGCTGCAATGCTACGTTAAACTCAAGTCTTGTCCGTCTTGCGGCCTCACGATCATTGCATACGTTATTGCCCATGCAGCAATTGTAGTTTGCTGTTGCATATTCAACGCCATTCTGACTAATGACGTAAGTTCTACATTGTTTTGTTTTATTCCATTTTCGTAATTTGAATAATGCCTTTCCAACGGTAATTTCATATTTTCTGTAATGGTAATATTTTCATCACACAACGCGATCAAACCTATAGCCATATTTATGATTCACCCCGTACGCCTACTCTAGTATTTGAGTATAAAGTTCTTAGGAAAAATTTTGGACCAAAGAAAGATGAACAGATAGGCAAATGGAGAAGACTACTAACAGTGAGCTATATCATCTTCATGGGAAACCAAATATAATAATAAAGACATAAAATACATGAATCAAGACAGCTGCCGTGAAAGTCTACAATTTTACATAAACAGCCTCTACGGGAATGACGTATATCTATCTATTAAACATCACCACACAATACTCAACTATAAATAAGGACATGATTTCCAAATCTCCTGATGATGTCTACCGCAGTAGTAGACGAAACGTTGAGTGTTAATAAAACAAGACCGCGGCCATTTAGCCCGCAAGACATAAAATACATGAATCAAGACAGCTGCCGTGAAAATCTACAAGTTTACATAATAAGAATAGTTAGGTCTCGTAGACTGCAATTGGCAGGACATGTGGCACGAATGGAGAATGAAAGAGGGATATGAAAAATCCTTGTAGAAAAACCAGGCAGAAAACGCCCAGTTGGTACGCCAAGAAGGTGGCGGGAGAATAATATTAACCGTGATTTGAGGATGTAGATTATACGGAGATGATTGGAAACATTAGATCAGGATAGAGATGTACGGAGAAAAAGTGGGAGAGTAACATTATGATGATACGAGGGAAGCAGATTATATACAGGGGATGATTGGAAAATATTAGTTCAGGATAGGTATGTATGGAGAGCTTATGTCCTTATGGCCATGAATTTACGGCTTCGATAGAGCCAGTGAGTTAGCTATTATAGGAAATGATTTTGTTTTTAATTTTCTTGCAATGATAATTTCAACATTATTCGCTTAGATAAATTTCATCTTTATTTATTATCTGAACTTATATAAGTCCCGCGCAGTAGCCGAGCGGTTAAGGTAGGAAGCCTTGGCGCAGAGCTACGGGACTTGCGCTGGTTCGAGTCTCCATGGGGGAAGAAATTTTCTCAAGGTATTTAAGCCAGTATGGGCCCGGTGCCCACCCAGCATCGTGAGGGCAATTGGGTAGCTACACGAAAGTAGCGCGCTACAGGTTGATGGAACCAGCTAATAAAGGTGGGGGGGGACTCGACCTGCTAACCACATGTCACCCCTAAACTGGCTGTTGATCATCAAACCTCTGTGATTAACAAATGGGGATGTGAAGGGCCAGAGCCGGCTGGTAAAAGGGCAACCGCTGAAAAGTGGAAAGACCCTCAATCGGAACGTATATAAGGCTATTCAGAATGTTAAAAAGGATGATTTAATATGATAAAAATTAAACTGATAAAATCGAGGTGAAAAACGACTGTGATTGGTTGTAAATCAAATTTCATTGAAACGTGATTGGTCATTGACTCCAATTTAGGGCATGAGTTTTTTAAAAACTAGTAATGAGAATTTGTCGAGTCTCATAACATCCAAAAATGCATAATTAGATCGGTAATTGTCATCCTTGCTCAGAGCATTGTTTTGCAGTGACGGACTCTCCAACAAATACAGCTACCAGGTTGTATATATATATTGCACGAATGTAAACAGATACTACGTGCGGGAGTCTAATAGAAACATAGTCATAGTAATTGGACTATACTACAATATAAAATGAACCCACTGTATAGTCTTTCATAAAACTATTAATTTCCCCAGGAAGTTACGTTCCAGAAAAAGATAATTTTCCTCATAGGACATCAGAAATTAATTAATAGCCTATAATGATGGTTATAAGCAGTTTGATGTGTTTCATTTTTTCTCCGCTAGGGTGCATTCTTACAATATTGCGATCCTTTGGCAATAAATAATATGATCTGGTTGCAGTGATGTATAAATGAAGCATAACAAACGTTTCTCATTTGTTTTCAAACATCGTCGTTTACATTAAACATATAAATATTTTAAAATAATTATATTTAAATAATGATTTGTGAGTAATCAGCTTAATTTTATTCGTTAAATAGTCCTAACAAATGCCACTCTTGATTTTCAAATTGTCTAGATAAATTCACTTTTCTCTTCGTGAGTCGTAAATTTATCGATACTTTGGAAATCACTCGTGGCATTACTTATGACTTATTACTTATGACTTATGACTGATCCTTGTACATTACACATGCCAGAAACAAGTAAATTACTGACTACAGAAAATCAAGAATATATAAATCACATATCAAAGAATTAGAGAGATGATGAAAGTGGATAACAACATTCTTGAAATAAATGAACGAAGGTTGGGATGATTAGGTTGCGTTAAAAGAATGGGGGAGAACAGAATTTCGAAATTTATTTTTAAATGGAATGCTGAAGGCTGAATGAGAAGAGGAAAACCACAGAAACAAGGGATACACTCGATCAGAAGGAGTATGAATAGAATGGGACTGACGGAAGAAGATGCGTAAGACAGGCATTTTTGAAAGATTAAAATTGATTTAGGTTGATGGAAAAACTACTCTAATGCAGAAACAAATCAATAATAATAATAATAATAATAATAATAATAATAATAATAATAATAATAATAATAATAATAATGATAATAATAATGATAATAATAATGACACTAATAATGACAATAATAATGATAATAATAATGATATTAATAATGATAATAATAATGATAATAATAATGATAATAATAATGATAATAATGATAATAATAATGACAAATATAATGATGATAATGATAATAATGATATTAATAATGATAATAATAATGATAATAATAATGATAATAATAATAATGATAATGATAATGATAATGATAATAATGATGATAATAATAATGATAATAATGATGATACTAATAATGATAATAATAATTATAATAATAATAATGATAATAATAATAATGATGATACTAATGATGATAATAATAATGATAATAATAATGATATTAATAATGATAATAATAATGATGATGATAATAATAATAATAATGATAATAATAATGATGATAATAATAATAATGATAATAATAACAATAATGATAATAATAATAATAATAATAATAATAATAATAATAATATACTTCCCCTTGTGGTGAATAGGGTGCTCCCCAGTGGGAGTATTTTTAACAAGTTAATTTAGTTGCCCTTATATATCCATAGATATCAATGAGTAATATGGGGTCGGCATATCGCCTCAGTAAGACACCTAGTGGGAAACTACGGTAGGATATTACTTGGATGGATAACAGTCGGTAAACTTTGCACAGAGGCCTCTTTATTCTGGCTACCCGGGACCTACGGCTTAATACTACTGCTATTTATTAATTATTGTTATTATTATTGTTGTTATTATATATTATTATTATTATTATTATTATTATTAAAATTCACCATGGCGTCTGAGGCGTAGAACACTTCGTCGATCTCTTTTTCCCTCTGTTTATTTTTCTCGGTGACTTTGTTACATGGCTCCGTTGCTGGCAGTAATATCCTCTGTCTCAGGTCCTCTAGGAAGTAGGTTTCTCTGGCTAGCATATAGGCCATTCTATTTGGTGCGTATTTAGGCCTGGCAACACATGAATATCACCATAAAATGTGCAAAAATACGAAATTCCACCAACCGAGTGACTCATGTAAATGCAAGGTATGTGAACAAAAATGCGAGCGATACCATTACAAACAATGCAGAATATGGACGGGATCGTTGAACGAATTGATAAAAGACAAATCATAATCCTAAAACTTAATGCTCTTTCGAATGCCACTTACCTACTTTATCATTATTATCATTATTATTATTATTATTATTATTAGGCTATTATTATTATTATTATTATTATTACTTACTCACTGGCACTATCGAACCCGTAGGTTCACGGCCGCGCGGACACAAGCTCTCCATACATCCCTATCCTAAGCTAATGCTTTCCAATCATTCCCTGTATAATCTACTTCCCTCAAATCATAGTTAATGTTGTTCTCCCACCTCATTCTTGGTCTACCAACTGGGCGTTTTCCTTCTGGCTTTCCTACAAGAAGTTTCCATGCACGTCTTTCATTCCCCATACGCGCAACATGTCCTGCCCATCGCAGTCTACGAGACTGTTCTCATTATATCTGGCTTCCTATAAAGACAATGTAGTTCATTTTTATGTAGTCTTCTCCATTCATCTGTCTGTTCATCTCTCTTTGGTCCAAAACTTATTACTATTATTAATTATTATTATTATTATTATTATTATTATTATTATTATTATTATTATTATTATTATTATTATTATTATTATTATTATTATTATTATTATTATTATCACTTATTACTATTATTACTTATTATTATTAAGTTATTATTAATTATCACTTAATAATGTAATAATATCCTCAAGTCGTGTCCAACTCAGGGTCGGGTTGAAGGATGAAATGAGATGAGGCGCTTTGTACAGAGGTCTGTGAATGGCTAGGGAGCCGGCCGACCACGCCTGACGCACCATCACAGAGGCAGATGAACGAAATTAAACTAACAGAATGATATGAGTGTGAAGAAATGGTAGGATGAAATTTGTGGCAGGGAGGAAACGGGAGAAACCCCGAGAAAAACCTGCCCAAGCTCCATTTCGTACACCACGAAACCCACATGGCGTGACCGAGAATCGATCCCGGGACCCCAGCTGTGAGAGGCGAGCGTCTAACAGCTTGCGCCAAAGAACCACCTTTATCACGTATTACTATTATTACGTATTATTATTATTATTATTATTATTATTAATCAATTAAGTAATTAATTAATATAATCTCCAACAAGACCCTATAAATATCTTCTTCTTCTTCTTCCTTCCAAGTATTAGGCCAAGGCCTGTTACAATCCTATAGAAAATTTTCCCTCCAGCGTTTGAGGGAAATTCTCGTATAAGACTTGAAAGCATAATAATAGTCCCTTCGATTGGTTGCTGGCCAAAGGAAGGCAAGACCAGTGATGGGGCTGCCATCTTATAGCCTCTGGTCAGGCTTTTCTGGAGAAGAAAAGAAAATAAAGGAAAGTAGAAATGGAAGAAAGGAAAGACTCCCGAGCCCTCGGATGCCCTAATAGCGTCGGGGTCAAAAAAAACAAGAGTTAACCAAGATAGTAAAGTTAAAAGAGTGCAAAACACAAGTAAGTGGAAGAAATGTTTTGCACAGCTTGGGCACCTTGTGGTCGCCATCCACATATCCCCTAGATGAGGATCCCTGAGGGGGACCCTATAAATATAAAGTAAAGTATTCCCACTACAGGCCTCAGGAGATCCTTGGGGTAGTGGGAGGTTAAGGCTCCCACTTTTTCTGGACAATCGACACTTGATGTCAGCCGGGTTGTCAGTTCTGCGTGTCGGCCGCCTTTACACCCAGAACAAGTATCTGGTACTCATTTCCGTTAGAGGCTGAGTCGACCCCAGGGCCATGGTGCCGCCATAAGGTTTGGGTCAGTTTAAAAATCCTGACCCCACCGGGACTTGAACCCTCGACCTTCCGGCTTGTAGCGCAGCGCCTTAACTACTAAGCTACGGCGTGCCCCCATATTAAATATAGGCCTATCTTATTATTATTACTATTATTATTATTACTATTATTATTATTATTATTATTATTATTATTATTATTATTATTATTATTATCATTATTAAACATTTCATGTATTATGCTGTAACACTTGTTTCATCTTCATGACTGTATCTGATTTTTCTTCTTCAAAAAACCTCTTTGTTCAACCAATTTATGTTGTAATGAAATAATGTATTATACATGGTTTTCTCTTCTAAATTATTATTGAAAGTAAAACTGATACGTTCCCAATTAATTCGCCAGGAGTGCTAGAGAAGTTTCTCTGAACCTTTTACTTGGAAAGAATGTAAAATTTACTTTTGATATCCTGAGAGGTTGTATCTGCATTTCACTATTGTCTTTCCATTCCCTTCTCTCCCATAGATATCTTAACATGTTTATAGATACACTTTATTCTCTCTCAAATAAAAACTAATTTAAACAGAATAATCCTAGTTTTTACAGCACCAGACTAAATACATATTTTTTGGTACATGTACCTAAATTCTACATAACTGCTGCATATAATCATAGGATACAAATTAGACAATGAATTAACTAAATCCAATCCAGAGCTAAGGAAACCAAACACGCAAAGATTTAAGAAAACAATTAAATTAATTACACTGAGCAACAAAAAAGAAACTTTTTTTTTCTCAGAAAGAAAAATATGTGATTCTGATAATATTTTTTCTCCTGAATTCAAATATGATATCAGATTTTCTCCATCACGCAAGGTTTCCGAGAGACAGGAATTTATAATTTCAGACACTTTAATATTTTCTACATTCGTAACTACACAATATTCAAACATTCGGACTCACCTAGAAAGTAAGAAATCACGATTTTCTGCTATATTTCGCCTGTGGAGCATCCCTCTTGATGGTCCAACAATAATCGGCCAGCATATTAGTATTCCATTTGCCTTGTTATCTCTTTTCCATACCTAAAATCTCCTTAGTTAGCTCATTTGGTTTTATTTTACAATGGACAAATGGACGAAAAAACGTTTATTAAAATAATTATTTAAATCCATTAAATGAAATTGAAATAAAAAAACTGTGAGTGATTAAGAAATTCCGAATACATATTTGAAAACATGATAAAAACTGCATTAAGTACAACTATTGGTACTCATGAGACAAAAATAATGTTGACCAGTGTTATTTACATATCTTAACATAATGGGTAATAACCTATTTTGGCTTATATTATTATTTCCTGATGTATTTAATTATTTTCTTCAGTTTTGTATTAATCTATTAATCATTATTTTATATAATTCTCATTCGCATTAATTCTTTGCGTATCAGAGTGCGTTTCATATTTTGAAATTTTCTCCTAACTTTGTTTTTTTATATTATTTCATAATGTCTTTATTTCCCTTCGTAACTTTGGTATTAATCTATTCTATATTTCATCAACATCATCATCCTTCACGTATTAGGTCTTTGCCTGCTCCGATCTCACATCTGTTCAGCCCAGCACTTTCGTGGTCTTCCTATCGATCTTCGTCCTCCAGGATTATACATCAGTACCATCTTTGGTATCCTATCCTCTGTCATTCTTTGCAGATGCTCTAATTGTTCCTGTGTACTTCTATTTGTTGAAAAAGTGGTTGTACTTTTAGTTCTCATTTTTAATATGTTCTTTTGTACATCCTTTCACAGCCCCTAGGAATGTCATTTCCGCTGCCTGAATTTTACTTTTTTCTTTTTTCCTTCAGGACCCATGCCTCATTCTATTCTGTTTTATTTATTTGAATCTTCCTTATGTTAATATAATTTATTTTTTTATGTGCCAGGATTTATTTTATATCTTGAAACTGGCTCCTAAATTAATATATTGTTTTCCCTCTCCCTTTGACTAAAACTTTGAAATGTATATATTCTATACGTATTATTTCTGTAACTGAACTGCATGCGAGCACGAGAATTTTGTCATTCTGATGTGTACAACATTTATTTTTAGAATAAAATATATTCTCATCCGGCTGATTTCCATGAAGCTTCTCAGTACGATGAATGTCTCCTGGAAGCGTTACGAGCGCTTCGCAGGACAAGGATGGTGGAAGGGCTGCTTCCTCTGAGCCTCCAAACATGCTCCTCTGGGTATCCACCCCCCCAAGAGAGGGCTGCTTCTTCCGCTCTTCAAGCCCTACAAGTTTAGCTGTACTATTCCTTGTCGCCCTGTTGACCGTTGAAGACTTGACGAAGATGTGGCCGCCCAATATGGATACAGACGCCATTCCCTCGTTGTGAGCTATACTTAGTTCCCCTCGCCTCTTACCCACCAGCAAGATTAACCTAAGTCAATCTTCCCCCAGTAGGATCGTCTGGTTCATCGGGTAGACGTGATGTTGGAAGACCTAGAAGACGTTGGGCTGATGCATTATGAAGTCGGAACGGGCACTTGCCTAATCCCTGGAGTGATGATGATGATGATGATGATGATATATTCTCATTCTTAAAAAAATACTCTGTTATTTCGTGAGTGACCCAATTATTATTTAGGTAATTTCATAATTTACTACTTCAATAATTTCAATCCAACTTCAGCGTTTGAACACAGTTTCAATTGTCATAGTTTATTTCAGTATGCAATTCAGAATCTCATATGAAATATGTTTGAATATTTTATTTGTAGTATTTCTATAACAACATTTTGTTTAATTTATGCTTGTTATAAATGCCTTTCACATTTTGTACAAATAATTGTCTCAATTGAAATAAAACAACATATATTTTTTTAAATTTTATTTTGATACTCTTCAAAATGTTTATTCACAATCTTTCTAGTAAATTTGGGTTATGTCAGGTTTTGCCTAGTGTGTGAATTAGTGTCAATTGTGGAAATTAGTTGAAAATAACTTTATAATTACATATGAGAACATGATTACGAACGAAATTTTGACCCAAATTTGTTTTGATAACTGAATTAAAAAACAATAAAAACACTCCGGTTGATAGGCCCAGAGATTTGATCTAAGAACTTCCCAAATACGAATCTCAAACACTAACTCCTGAGCCAAATCGTTTGATAAATGATAAGTTAATTAGACAAAGCATTATAAAAAAAGTTTCAGTAGTGAGAGAGATTCAAGTTAGAATACTGTCGAGGAAGTATTATAAAATACTTTAAAGTTATGGAAGCAACACACAGACAGAATGAATGAAGATACCGGGCTTCCAATATAAAACCGGACCGGCCTCACGGAGTTTCACCCGGCACGCAGTGCTGTCTCTTTCTCCCGCAATTCACCCTGCCTGCCACCCGTCCTTGAACTGTTTCTTATCTTATAGAAAATGCTGGCAATGTTGTCCTCCCGCAGTTAAACAGGCATTATACCGAGTAAACACATTTTGTTGCTGTATGTGCAGAAGATACTGAAATTCCAACTTGTGCTAATTTCGGTAATGATTTTTGTGGTGAACGTTCCAAATTTTCGCCAATTTCGTCTAATTTTTCTTCGGTGAGAACCGTACGCCTTTGCGTGTGTTTCTTATTTTGTACTGAACCAGTGGTCTCAAATTTAGTCACAAGATCGTGGATTGTGGATCTGGAAGGAGGTAATTGTCCAGGGAAGTTCCGAATAAATTCCTCGCGAACGCGACGAGCTGATTCGTATTTATAATAACATTTACACACATAAATGCGCTGCTCTAATGTCAGCTGACGTCTCATCTTGTCGAACGAGAGTAAACTGACTAGTTCAAGGACGAGCGGCTGGCAGAGTGATATGCGGACGAGGAGAGAGCGCTGCCTGACGGGTGAAACCCTGTGAGGCCGGTCCGAGTTTATATTGGAAGCCCGTTAGATATCCAAAACAAATAAAATATAAACCTAAAGGCACCCGAGATGTGGGCAGACCTAGAAAGAGATGGGCTGAAGTCGGAACGGGTCAACAGACCTAATCCATGAATGCAGATGATGATGATGACTTTAAAGTTATTTTAAATATTCTACCGTGTTGACTATATTATTTTATCTATTTTTGTTCATTAACAGAAATTACTTTACAATTACAGAAAATAAATGTAGGTTAAGTTTTGTTTCAGTACACTCGTCCAAAGCCTATTTCAATATATTTATAAAAATTAACGAGGAGTCGTTTCCTAGCAACAAGATTATATACGTAGAATCAACAACTGAATGTAGGTATTATGTTACAAAATAAAAACTTGTTTCAGTTTTATGTTTCAAATTAACACGAAGTTTCGCTTTTGTTACTGAAAACTTAACACTAATTGTTCAGTTTCGTAACAGTAATAACTAATATTTAAAATAAAAATGTATTTTGTAATATTTCAGATTATAAAAGTAAATTTCTGCTAAATATTTGTTTATATCTTTGTCTATTGAGGTGCTGTTTGGAAGACAAGTAAGAAGGAAATTATACGATGCGAGGTTGGATGTGGTTATTACAGAAGCGTGGAAAATGTTTAAAAACAGAGCGATATCGAGATTTTTAATTTCCGAGATTCTGTAAAACACTTCACAAACATGCGTTATACATTATTTTTGCGCGATGGTGTTTTCAAAATAATAAGTAATAGTAAAATAATAACATATTTGCTGGAAATATTTCCGTACATTATCAACAATTGACTAACGTTAACAGTGTGGGCAATGTTTATCACTTGAAACTACAGGAGGCCGTGAGACAATATTAGTGATAAAATGGCGGAAAGTGCGTATTTATTGTTTTATATTGTTTCAAATAAAGTTCAGTTCATTTAAAATGCAGTGATTTGTTTCGTATAATGTAGGCCTATATTAACACTACCTTTTGGATATATTTTTTTATACATAGCCTACATTGTATGTAGTATACATAGAGGGCAGTGGTTTTGCTTCCCACACGAGGTTAGTAGTATGTAATATTACAGTATAGTTATTTTATTACTGTAATGTTATTTAGATTGGCAACCTCGAAATGTAGGAGGTTGAAATTTCAATCATGGTCGCCATTACTGTAAGTACGACAAAACGCACTATCGCACAAAAATATATTATACGAATAATTTAAGTCTAATGATAAGGAACATAATATTTCTAGATAGGCCTACTGATTTCTTATACATTGTATTGTCATTGGTCCTTTACAAGTATACAAAGTTTCAAGTCGATCCAATGTTTTCAAGTGGGTGAAAATCGTGTTGAAACATTCCGTTACATAGACAGATACAGATCAAGCTGATATAAAGCGTGTAAAAAGTAAAGAGCTTAATTAAAGTTATTAATATAGAGGCAATTTTTTAAAATGGCGAGTGAATCTTTAATGACTTTCACCACCAGAATGTAGTAATATTTATAACATTTGTGAATTATTTTATCGTGATTATGTACGCAGTGTTCTCTTTGTAAAAATCTTGGTTTATGATAAGAAAAGAAAGAAAGAAATTCCTCTACTGAAATTACTTTCCATGCATTATCTAAAAGAAGAGTTCTATCCATGTCCAAATATGTCATATTGAGACTCTTAAGTTGAATAAATGTCCATCAGCTGTAGAAACATATTAGGGATGAAATAACAGAGTGGAAATGGAGAGAAAATGAGGATTCGTTTTTATGTCTTCCTTTACGCTCTCTAATACTAAAACAAGAATCTGAGAATCCATAAAGCCTATTTACCAGCAAATAATTCACCTCCCTCGGTCTTATATCCTACATAAGCTCTATTTCAAGGGTGTACAAGCTACTCAAAATGTTTCATTCTATATACTTTCTTACCACCTTTTCTATTAACAAAGAAAGCCATAGCTCCTTGACAAGGACAATAGAATTAAACCTTATTTATCCAAAAATATATTGAGTTATATTTTTAAATGAAGATTTTATCATCCTCGTGGACTAATAGAGTTTTTGACTACAGTTCATTAAGTCCCGCGTTCGATTTCCTTAAATGGAATTATTCCTGTGGCTGGTAATGGTCTGGATTTTGGATAAATTTAGATTAATAATTCTCCAGGTGCTTCATTATAATTTTATTACCCATAATTTCATGGGGGTAACTAACTCCGCTTTTCAGGTCTCCCAATTTAAGAAATGGATTACAGTTCAACCAATACCAGGGGATAAAGCCAGAAACGTGGCATTACACAAAAAATATTTAAATAAAGGGGAAAGGAAGCAAAGTTACTGACATCGACATTAATAAATATGAAAATTATCAGAAATAACAATTTTATTGATTATAAAAAATATATAGAGATAAACAGACTGGTAAATAGAGAGGATTACATAACAGTGAGCTACATGATAATTATGGGAAACCAGATATAATAAGAATAGTCTCGTAGACTGCGATAGACAGGTCATTTCGCACGAATTGGGAATGAAAGAAGGGCACGGAAACTACTAGTAGAAAAACCAAAAGTAAATCTGTAAATAGAACAAGAATGAGGTGAGAGAATAACCATGATTTGAGGAAGTAGATTACACAGGGGAAGGTTGAAAAAAATAGTTCACAAGGGATGTATGGAGAGCTTATGTCATCGCGGCATGAACCTATGGGTTCGATAGTGCCAGCGAGTTAGTTTGTTAACATGTTCTATATGGTGTGGTATATTTAAAAATGAATTTTTTAATCTTTCATATCGATAAAAATATTTTTTTTGTGAAATTGCTATAGGCCTATAAGAAATGTATGTAGTACCTCGTTGTAGTTGACTTTGGGAATTTGAAATAAGCTAAACATCAGTACAATTGATAATAAGCGCCTCTGTGGTAAACTCACATCTGAAATCACGTAATTACATAGACTATTTAACTCATGCCCCAAATGGGAGTCAATGACCAATCACGTTTCAATGATTTCTGTTTTACAACCAATCAGAGTCGTGTTTCACGAAATATTTATCAGTGTTATAATTACCATATTATAGAAGGCTCCTCCTTTTTAATATGCTGAACAGGTCTGACCATTATTTTGCAGTGACTGGGCCTGTTAGAAATACGGCTACCAGATTGTATATATAGTGCATGAATGTCAACACATGCCGCATGCGGGAGTTAATATAAAAAACATTTGTAGCAATTTATTATACCACCAAAAAAAGAAACCACTGTTTGCACTTTTTTAAATGTATTTTTTCCCAGGTTACAATCCAGAAAAATATAATTGTCAGATTTACATCATACGACACCAGAAATGAATTAATATACAGTTTGATGTGTTTAATTTTTTCTCCACTAGAGAGCATTCTTACAATATTGCGTTCCTTTGGCAATAAATAGTATGATCTGGTTGCAGTGATAAACAAAAGAAGCAGATGAAGCGCACCTATCGTTTCTCATTTATTTTCAAACATCGCCGTTTACATTAAATATATAAGTATTTAAAAATAACTATAGTTAAATAATGATTTGTGAGTAAACAGCTTAATTTTATTCGTTAAATAGTCCTAACAAATGCCACTCTTGATTTCCAAATTCTCTAGATAAATTGGAAATCACTCGTGGCATTACTTATGAGAATAAATTTGATCTCTGGTAATATTACAAGAGCTTTAGAAGCACAACTTTGATTATGTGATATTTATTATTCATTAGTAATGTCACGAGTGATTTCCAATTTATCTAGAGAATTTGGAAATCAAGAGTGGCATTTGTTAGGTCTATTTAACGAATAAAATTAAGCTGTCTACTCACAAATCATTATTTAAATATAGTTATTTTAAAATATTTATATATTTAATGTAAACGGCGATGTTTGAAAACAAATGAGAAACGTTTGTTACGTTTCATTTGTTCATCACTACAACGAGATCTTATTATTTATTGCCAAATAACATCACAATATTGTAAGAATGCACCCTAGTGGAGAAAAAATAAAACACATCAAACTGTATATTAATTAATTTCTGATGTCCTATGATGTATATATGTCAATTATACTTTTCTGGAACGTTATTAACTGGGAAATAATACGTTTAAGAAAGTGCAAACAGTGTTTTTTTTTGTGGTATAATCAATTGCTACAAATGTTTTATATTATATCCCGCAAGCACTATCTGGTAATATTCGTGCACTATATATATATAGGCCTATATATATACAATCTGGTAGCCACGTGGATTCTAGAATTCTTACATCTTAATAAATAAGTTGTTATATTGAACGTATTTCTTAGAGAGTCAATCACTGCAAAATAATGATCTCATATATCCAGAATGTTAAAAAGGAGGAGCTTGATTTTAAATTGATAAAATCGAGATGAAAAAGACTGTGATTGGTTGTAAATTAAAATTGAAATGTGATTGGTCATTGACTCCCGTTTGGGGCACGTTTCCATTCTGACAAGTTCCAGGCACATGACGCGCAACATGTACCGTCACATGTTGCGCGTCATTCTTTCTACTGTTTCCAATTTCCTGCGGCATCTGCTACATTAGTGTAGAGGTTTGGAGAGCAAGACTGCAGTTTCGGTTTATACAGTGAATCAGATACAGTGCTTATCCAGTGTTTCTTTAGGTTCAAATATTTGAGTGATATGGACAACTCATCTATTTCAGCTTTTGTGGAAATGGCAGAACCATACTATGAACTTCTTAAAAAGGGCGAAAACGACCGAGATGGTAGATTAGAAGTTTTATAGCGAAAACACATTCGGAGAGAGTTGCTCTTTTCTATTTTAGTTTTTTCTCTTAAATATTGAGACCACAGCGAATGAAGTTTCTTCTCAACTTATTGAAGAGTTCATTCAGTACCATCAGAAATCCGTTGCAGGGCATCGTTCCTATCGTTACAGAAACAACAGCTCTGACACCACTGAAAATACCACAACCACAAACAAGAAAGCACGTTTGAAATTATTCTCGCAGCGCGGGGTCTGGAATATAGACTGTTCTACGCATGCGCATATCCTTGGGATATGTTGCAGTCTGTTTGCATTTTCTGTGGCACAAGTTGTGACACAAGTTCACCGCCGCAGTCGCTTTGGGCATTTTTGTCCCCGGCACTTGTGCCGCAACATGATGCATACTGTTTTCATTTCACAAATTTCGGGCACATCTTGCGGGACAAATTTGTAGAAATGGAAACGTGCCTTTAACAATCCATTGATTCCAGTTTGAATTGCGAACTCCGGAAACAGAGGGAAGAATGGGGATCATGTCCCATCAGAACCGATTTTTACGAAATATCTACGATATTTCTCTTCCGAAGGAAATCGTACTGACAAGGAAACTATCAACCATTGCATGCCGAAACCTATTTTGAAATTTCTTTCACAGAAGCATTGTGATGTGCCAAGATCGTGTCCAAAAAGTATCTGCCTTTTTTAACTGCAAGGCACAGAAATCCATCTAGCAATGGCAACCCACTGTGTGAAGCTCATTGACTCCCTGCACAAGTAAAACGTTGTGCAGTGAGGTGGGACACTGAGCGGACAGCAGGTCGTGAGGATTATCCAATCTGCCATTTCAGGAGTTGTATAACTTCACTATAGTTTAAATTACAGATTTGGCGCTGGATTTTAGTTAAAAGAGCAGCTTTTTGTTTTTGAACATGCCCTTGGTATATCATAAGTTTCGACATTAAATGCTTGACAGTTTCTTTGTGAAAACTTTTCATCATCATCATTTCCTTTCGCTCCTAACTGGAACAAAAGGTCGTAACGAATTTTCTCTATTTACGTCTATTATCTGTCAACCTCTTCAATTCCAATCATTTTTTTTTCAAATTTCACGAATACAATGAACATTGTTAGCAAGAAATTATCAAGCAAGAGGAAGACGTGATGTCGGAACAACTAGAAAACCTAGGGCTGATGAATTATGAAGTCGGAACGGGCAATTGCCTAATCCTTGAATTGACGTATTTCTCCTTCAATAGTCCTCTTCCAATTCATTTTTAATCTTTCTCCTTTCCTTGAACCTTGAGCATTCCAGTCCAGTGCACATCTTCCTATTGCAGTTTGAGGTTTAAGCAGAGTATGTTCAATCCAACGCCATTTTCTCCCCTTCGATTGTTTTTCGATAGGTGCGTTCTCGGTTTTGCGCCACTGTTCTTGGTTTGATATTACATCAGGTCATCTCACATTTATTTAATATCCGACGTAAACAGCTATTCACAAACACCCGAGCAAATAAATTATTTCTTAGGTCATCTTCCATGTTTCACATCCGTAGAATAAAACTGATTTTTAATTTCTGTCAAATAGGTGTATCTTAGTTTTGATTGAAATGCTTTCATTCTTCCACACTGTATATAACTGGACAAATGCTCTGTTTGTGAGAATTTTTATGACCGGAAACTCCGTTGATTCCGGTAGGGTCTGAACTCCCAAACCTGGAATCTTAACAACCGTGAACGACAATTTTATCTCATAAGTCGGGATGTGGGGTGTCTATAGGCCTACCACCCCAAGCTTAAACTTTCATCCTTTTTTTAAAAAAATGATGTTATGTTTTGTATTTTTAGTACCTTCTTATTAATGTCTGCAATTTATAAATGTATAATCATGTCCACACGAATACTATTCATTTCTAAGGAAAAATGTTCAATGTGGTGGAGTAATGGTGCCACCCCATCTCCCCACTTTAAGTTTTCACGGAAGAATGCTTCTTACAAACTAGTTTCCACGGGTGTTTCAGTGGTGTTTTTGATGTAGTAATTCATAGAATTAATTTCGTTTATACTTAGTAGGTAACAGTTAAATAATGAAAGTTATTGTAGGCCTACTCTGTGATATTTTTTTCAAGAATATTTATAAGGTGTCTATCGAGAAAACCAACAACACGTAAAGACATTCTTCTTTATAGAATTTCAAGAGACCATTATTAAACCCGTAACATGGATTGCAAATTTTTGAATGCTGTATCTGAATGCATTGTATTTTTTCCTCTTTCTTGACGACCAAATACATGCTAATGCCATAACAATATAAATGGGATTAAGATTCGTGTATTTGCCATTGAAAGTTAAACAAATGCGCAGAAATTTCGCAACTTTATTTATTCATATTATATTTCCTTCATTAAAATATGCTTCTCTATAGCTTAATGTATCCACCGCTGTGGTCTCGAGGTAGCGTGCTGCCCTGTCACGCAGCTGGCCCAGGTTCGATCCCCGGTCGGGGCAGTTTTTCTGGGTGAGGTTTTTATCGGGGTTTTTCCTCACTTGTAAGACAAATGTCAAGAAAACTTTAAGGCCCAAACGGTCCCCAAAATCATATGGCCATCATCATCATCCTTACCATCCTTCACCGGTGTGGAAAGCAACGGGAAGCTACCACACCTACAATTCCCTAGTAAAGCTGCAAGCATATCATGAAAATCCTATGATTGCAGAATTACTATGGTAGGATGGATAGCTTAATATATCTTACATTGTCAATATTTACATATTTTATCATATATTCTTAATTATTAGACCAAATATAATTCATATTTTAATTAGATGGGCTGGCTTGTACAGCAGACTAAATTAATCTTAATTAAAAATTGATGAAATAATACAAATGTTCACAACACTATAGTTTCAGTAATTATTTTAATTTCTAGAACATTTACAGTACCGATACTCTAGTTCCAGGTATATAAAGTAACCATATTTATAAATTCTGTGCAGTTTTGAAGTCACAGTTTTTTTAAAAAGTCATCCTTTCTGGGGTGTTGTTACCACCCCACCTCCCCAGTCGAATAATATTCCAACACCTCTCTACGGAAGGGTTAAAAGTAGTCACTGTCAAAAAATAGTGCATTATTTACAAAAACAATTGACTACTAGAAAATGAGCACTTACATAAAATACGAATCCATTTGAGAATGTTCATTTTGAATGTAGGTTTTGATCGTGATACTGTGACGGGATATATGGTGGGTGAGAGAGAGAAGTATTGATCTGTAGCAGACGGGGCCATCGTGTGCCTGCCGGGTAGTCAGTCCGTCTGTACTGCACGTCCAACCACTCAACTGTTCGCTCTATCATCAAATGATTAGGTCCAGCTGGCAAACCGTCTACTCTATCTTCAGATTAATCAAATGACCCAATATCACTCACTCCAATAACTCTAATTAAATCCAATTCGTTTTTCATTTTAACTTCTACCATTATGAGATTTAAAAACCACGGAGGCAAAAGATCATTGAATAAATTATATTTGTACAAAATGTCTAAAGGTTCCTATAATGTGCGATAAGTCTCTAGGAAAACTCACTTAACATTTTTTTTTTTATTGCGGATGAGCCCATGTAGGACTACGCAAAGTACTTAGAGGCGTTTCCTTTGAGTCCATATTTTTTTCATTCTTTTGCTATGAGCTTGTTTTCTATCATCTGTCCAAGTTGTTCCAGTTTTTTTCTTCGGTTTGTCCTCTTGGTCAACTTGCCACTTATTCACCTTAATTCTAAATATATCTATGTTTTGGATATCTTCTTTAGTAATTCCTGCCAATTTTAAGTCCTTTTTGACTTCATTCCACTTCATAGTATCCACTGGAGCTTTACTTCTGTTTTAGTAGAATTCCATTATCTGTTTTGTAAGCCTATTTGAGTTCATTCGTTTAATATGGCCATAAAATTTTAACCTTCGTTTTCTAATATCACTATGAATGTCTGTATATGTTTTTGTTTCCTGTTTACTTCTGAGTCTAAATGCTTCATCTATGACTTGTGGACCTAACACTTTTCTTATAATTTTGCATTCTTTTTTCACTTTATTATTATTATTATTTCACTTTATTATTATTATTATTATTATTATTATTATTATTATTATTATTATTATTATTATTATTATTTATTATTATTATTATTACTATTCATTAAGCAGAGAGCAAGCATATAAACTATTGGTGACAGAAATGGACTTTTGGAGGAGGCCTTCTAGAAATTCAAGAAGAGACTAAATTAGAAAAACTAAAATCAGAGAAACAATGGATGTTCAAAAAGATGTTTTGCAAGTTATTGAAGAAAAAATACTGAAATGGTTTGGCCACGTATAGAGAATGTCAAATGGCAGGATAAGATGAAATTAAATTTGGAAGTGGAGGACAACAGAAGAAAGGGGAGACCAAAAGAAGAATGGATTCAAGGAGTGCATAAGAGTATGGTGTCAAGAGGATTAACAGAGAGTGATGTAGAGAATAGGGATTTATGGAGGAGTAAAATTTACAATGGGTTGTAGGAAAACTACTGTATTGTTGAGAATTCATAATAAAGAATTATTATTATTATTTATTATTATTATTAGTGTTATTATTATCATTATTATTGTTATTATCATTATTATTATCATCATCATTTTCATCATTATCATCATAATCATAATCATCATCATCATCATCATCATCATCATTATCATTATCATCATCATTATCATTATCATTATCATTATCATTATCATTATTATTATTATTATTATTATTATTATTAGTCTTATAGTTAGTGTTCAGAGCGCTTGATTGCAATTCATGGAGTCTCCAGTTCGATTCCGGTCAGGCCACTTGATTTTTTTAAAGGTATGGTCGCCCACGATCTGGATTTAGTTCAGGTTTAAGAACTCTCCTGGCGCTTCATTATCAATTACCACCTACCATATCATCGGGAAAATGTAACTCCGCCATCCAGAAGTGAGTTTTCAATTCCGCCAATGCCACAAGATAATACTAGAAATGCCATAAAGATAGCTTGGTGGCATTTGTAAACTATTATTATTATTATTATTATTATTATTATTATTATCATCATCATCATCATCATCGTTCCGCCGGGTCTAGTGGTTATGTTCCTTGCCTCTAATCCCAAGGGTCGCGGGTTCAAACCCGGCCAGGATCCATGGATTTTTAGGATGGAAAAATCCAATAACAAGTCTTCCAGGAGGGTCTTTAAGCAATGGGTCCCGAGTCTAAAGATTTTATGAATCGTTAAAGAACCAGAAGCTTGAATAAAAAAAGGCGTCTGTGGAAAATTTAACCGACTCTCATCAATTCAAGCAACGCGTCGTTGCCTATTAGATGTCCCATTGAGGCGATGTACTACCACATAATTTAGCCTGGTTAAGAAACTCCCGATAGGGAGCACCCGTGTCCCTATGCGGGACGTATGTATTATATACTAATATTTTTTTGATAAATAATATTTGATTGTTTCGGGGTCTTTCCTCACTTGTAAGACAAATGTCAGGAAACTTTAAAATCCAAATGGTCACCGAACATCATACGGTCATCTTTATCATCAGCAGCATTCATATTCGTCTTAGATTAAGTTCAGGATTAAGTACTTTCCTGGCGCACCACTATCATCATCAGTCATCACCCATCATATCATCGCCTTCCAGGCGCCCAACCTCAGATGTGGGTTTATAATTACGCCAATGCCAAGAGAGAACATCAGAAATGTCCAAATGGCAACCTGGAGCATTGAATAAAACAAATTGAACGTTGTGAAATGCAGGCTACGACAAGGGAACATCACCTTGAAGCACTCGCCACTGAAGATGCCCTCCGCAAGTGAGGGAGAAACGGCTAGAAGGAACATCAGTTATAGACCATCTTTTAGGATCGGTTTCACCAACAGACGTAACTGTTGATTCATGTGTTTTATGTCTTTCGGGCTAAATGGCCGTGGTCTGGTTTTATTAACACTCGACGTTTCGTCTACTACTGCGGTAGACATCCTCAGGAGATTCTGCGTGATCTTTGACCTCTTAACCCTTCAAATGTCGGCTGCAGACTGGCTTTGTGTTGGAAATCGTGTCCTTATATATTTTCAACATAAAGCCAGTCTGCAGCGACATTTGAAGAGTTAAGAGGTCAAAGAACACGCAGAATCTCCTGAGGATGTCTACCGCAGTAGTAGACGAAACGCCGAGTGTTAATAAAACCAGACCACGGTCATTTAGCCCGAAAGACATAAAATACATGAATCAAAATACCTGCCGTGAAAGTCTATAATTTTAAATAGACGTAACTGTATTACGCCAGTTTTAAGCTATGCATTATACACGGGGAAAACTGGCGTAATACAGTTACCTCTATTGGTGAAATTGAACCTTAATATTAAAATTGAGTGTTAGTAATAAAATTGAACTGATGCGAAACAGTATTATTTCCCCTACATAATTACAACTCTGGTGCCAAGGAAATTTGATACAATATATTACATTTCACCAACTCAGAATTTTATACTCCTTACATTGTTTGTCTTAAACATAATATCACGGAGAAGGTTTTACCTCTGAGATTGCATGACATTTGTAGAAGAAGAAACTTGGCAACAAAACCCACACTTTGTTAGGATTGTGTTTCCTCGAGACCTCCCTGCTCTTTGCATCATTATTTTTTCACACTCGAGCTGCCACAATGCTCTTTGTGTACTCGTTGCAATGAAAATAAACTAGATTATGTAGCACGCCAGCGACATCTTTACGTACATTGCATTCCATTACCGTTGCCATATGAAGAACGAAGACAGGTCCACTTTCATACACTTTAACTTTTAATGAACAAAAGAAAATGTATATAAATATGCCAGGTTTCCACTGACTGGAGTCTATTACGAGATCTCAGAGGTTCCCAACTTAATAAATTCGCGGAACTCCTCATTATCTCAGTTTATTCGCATCTGCAGTATCTTCTTTCCCCCACATACTTTATTCAAGCGGAGTGTAGGCTTCTGGTATATGTTTCAAAACTATTTAACTCGTGTCTCAAATGGTAGTCAATGACCAATTACGTTTCAATGAATTTTGATTTACAACCAATGCCAGTCGTGTTTCACCTCACTCTTTATCGATTTCTCTTTATCGGCTCCTGCTTTTGTGATAAAGAAAGCTCCTCCCTTTTAATATTCTGAACAGGTCAGAACATTATTTTTCTACAACAAATACATTGAATATAGCAAATAATGATTCCTTGATTTTACCGACGTGTTTATTAAAAAAAATAAATTAATAACCTATAATGTTGATTATAATATACAGTGTAGTGCGTTTCATTATTTATCCACTAGGGTGCATTCTTGCTATATTGCGAACCTATTTGGTAATAAGTAATATCATCAAGTTGTGGTGAATAAACATAACCTCACATTTCTATTTATTTTTTTCCAAAAATCGCCATATATAAATATTTTAAAGCACTGGTACCTACATTTAAATAATGATTTGTGAGTCAACAGCTTCATTTTTTTTCGTTAAATAGTCCTAACAAATGTTACTCTTGATTTCCAAATTGTCTAGATAAATTCAGAGTCACTTCGTGACTCGTGAATTCATCGATTATTTGGAAATCATTCGTGACATTACTTATGATAATTTCTTTAGAAAGGATTACAATTATCTAATTTAATTTTAACACTTATGCATTAATTATATAATGGAAATGGACATTTAATGACAAATGAAGGAGATTTTAAAGTAGTGGCTCAATTCAAATATCTAACTAATTAACTAACTCACTGGCACTATCGAACCCATAGGTTCATGGCCGCGCAGACATAAGCTCTTCATACATCCCTATCCTGAGCTAATGTTTTCCAATCATCCCCTGTATAACCTACTTTCCTCAAATTGTGGGTAAAGTTATTCTCCCACCTCATTCTTGATCTACCAATTGGGCATTTTCCCTCTGGTTTTCCTACAAGAAGCTTCCATGCACATCATTCATCCCCCAAATGTGCTGCATGTCCTGCCCATCGCAGTCTACAAGACTTAACTGTTCTTATTGTATCTGGTTTCCCATGAAGATCATGTAACTCGCTGTTATGAAAGTCTTTACCATTCGCCTGTCTGTTCATCTCTTTTTGGCCCAAAAATTTTCCTAAGAACATTATTTTCATATAGGCCTACTCGTAATTTTCTTTCCTCCCTTCAAATATCTAGAAACAATAATTACAAACAAGAATGAGATGCACAAGGAAATTAAACATAGGCTCAATTCTGGAAATGCGTGCTATTATGCATTATAGGGATTCTTGTCTTCCCAACTGCTCTAAAAAAAACAAATGAAAATATTTAATTAAATAAAAATAAAACTTACAGTTTTATTTGATTTTCACATTTATTAAGATATAATTTAGTTACAGCTGAAAAGTAGTAATAAACTGTTAAATTCCCAACTAAATTTGAATGAATCGCCTCTGTTAAATTTATAATACAGATTGTGTGTGTGTATATATATATATATATATATATATATATATATATATTCATTTGTAATCAGTTGAATTGGTATTTACTTGATAAAAAACCATAACTTATTTAAATTAAATAAAAATAGAACACAGTTTTATTTGATTTTTATATTTATTAAGATATAATTTAGTTATGGCTGTTTCGGTACACTGTACCTTCTTCAGACATGTTAACAAATTAATGAATTGTGTTATTATAGTACGTAACTGTATCTATGCAACAATATATATTGTTTATAAATATAAAAATCAAATAAAACTGTGTTCTATTTTTATTTAATTAAATAAGTTATGGTTTTTTATCAAGTAAACACCAATTCAACTGATTACAAATGAAAATATATTAAACTGTTATTCTCACATTATATGGATGCAAAACATGGACTTTTACATCGAGGAAGGACATTAAGAGTATTAGAGAATAAAGTTCTTAGAATTTTTTTGGACTGAAGAGAAGTGAACAGACGGGTGAATGGAGAAGAATACGTACATAACAGCGAGCTTACATGATCTTTATGGGAAACAAGATATAATATGATGAGGTAAGTTTCGTAGACTGCGATGGGCAGGACACGTGACACGAAATGTAAATGAAAGAAGGGCATGAAATTCCTTGTAAGAAAACCAGAGGGAAATTACCCAGTAGCCAGACCAAGGAGGAAGTGGAAGAATAGTATTAACCATGCTTTGAGAGAAGATTATACAGGGGATGATTGGAAATAATTAGGTCAGGATAAGGATGTATGGGAGATGTTATATCCACGTGGCCTACGACTTATGGGTTCGATAGTGCCAGTGAGTTAGTTATAGTTACTTAATACAGGCTTTCCACTTTACAGCAGTTTGCACTTGATTCCTACTTTCCAGAGATTCCTATCTTCCCATTGTCCATCTTCCATACCCCTCTTCATCATGACATCATATATTCCCTCATACCATCTTCTGCTTCCCCCTCCTCCTTCTGCCTGGTACCATCCAATCTAACACATGTTTAGGCCCCTGGTCCTCCGTCATCCGTTGTACATGTACCACTGTAGAGCTCTCTTTGTTATCCTATCGATAACAGTTTCTTGTGCATCCATTTCTTGTCTGATATATTTATTTCGAATATGTTGTAGCCTGGATATTCTCATACTTCTCCGTAATCCATCCATTTCTATCGCCAAGATTCTTTCCTGCATCCTTTCATTTATTGTCCTGCTTTCTGATCCATATGTAAATATACTTTCTATTAGCGTCTGTATAATCTCTTTTTTGTTTTTCAGGTCAAATTTATATTCCATAAAAGACCAATCACCTTCCTTGCACAATTTACTCTGTTAATAATATATTTTTCACAAGTACCAGATTTATCTATTATAGGTCCAAGATATTTAAATTCTTCAACACGTTTAATTATATTTATTTGTAGGTCTTCTGAAATTCCACCGATTATCATTTATTCTGTTTTGATATAATTTATCTTTAGTCCACCTACCTCAAATGCATCTACCAACTTTCTCATATATTCTATATCTTCTTTATCGTGTTCTATTATAATCTGCTCATCAGCGAATAATAAATTGTGCAGTAAACGGTCATTAATGTTGATTCCCATTCCCCTACATGACTTATTCCATTTCATTAATATAGCTTCTAAGTATATCTTGAACAATGTTGGTGACATCTCGCATCCTTGTCTTAATCCTTTTGTTACATCAAATTCTGAGGATACTCTATTGCCAACCTTAATACTTGCTTTACAATCATACATTATTTTTATAAAATGTATAAGAGATTTAGGTATTCCAAACTTCTCCATTGCCACCTAAAGCTTGTTGATGGTTACAGAGTCATATGCCTGAGTTAATTATACTTTAAAATAAATAATGCATATTATGTCCTTCATTTAAAACTCCATGGTTAAGTCTTGTCAATTTTGGTTAAAATTGATTTTTCTTTGTCATTAAAAATTACGTAAGGCCTAAATAATCATAATAATTGTTGTTATTATTATCATCATCAAAAACTAACAATGATTGAGCCTTCAAAAGCCCTTTCTGAAACCCAAAAAAAAAAAAAAATTGCCATACCAATTTTTTAACGGTCTCCGCACTTTCCTCCTTCATCTGTTCTATAATTTAGTGCACTTCTACGAAATCTCTCAAATGACATTCGACATGTGTCTCCTCCACTGTTTTCTGCATTGTGAAATATACCTTACTATATTGTTAATTTGTTTATGCTGACGATGTACTATTGGGTGATAGCGAGGAGATACTAAAGGCCAACACGCACACACTACTGAGTAAAAACCCTAAGAAACTGGGACTGGAAGTAAATATCAGTAAAACTAAATATATGGTCACACACAGAAATACATTATATAATGGAAATGGACAGCTAATGACAAATGAGGGAAATTTTGAGAAAGTGGCTGAATTCAAATACCTAGGAACAATAATCACAAACAGGAATGAGATGCACAAGGAAATTAAACATAGGCCCGATTCTGGAAATGCGTGCTATTATGCATTACAGAAACTACTGACTTCCCAACACCTTTCAAAAAAGTTAAACTAAAAACATATAAAACTATTATTCTATCAGTTATATTATATGGATGCGAAACATGGACTCTTACTTTAAGGGAGGAAAGGAGATTACGAGTATTTGAGAATAAAATTCTTAGGACTATTTAACTCATGCCCCAAATGGGAGTCAATGACCAATCACGTTTCAATGATTTCTGTTTTACAACCAATCAGAGTCGTGTTTCACGAAATATTTTTCAGTGTTATATTTACCATATTAAAGAAAGCTCCTCCTTTTTAATATTCTGAAACAGGTCTGACTTTTATTTTGCAGTGACTGAGCCCATAAGAAATACGGCTACCAGATTGTATATATAGTGCATAGATGTCAATACATAGCGCTTCCAGGAGTTAATATAAAAACATTTGTAGCAATTTATTATACCACCAAAAAAAAAAAAAAAGAAACCACTGTTTGCACTTTCTTAAATGTATTTTTTCCCAGGTAATAATCCAGAAAAATATAATTGTCATATTTACATCATGCGACATCAGAAATGAATTAATATACAGTTTGATGTGTTTTATTTTTTCTCCACTAGAGAGCATTCTTACAATATTGCGTTCCTTTGGCAATAAATAGTATGATCTGGTTGCAGTGATAAACAAAAGAAGCAGATGAAGCGTACCTATCGTTTCTCATTTGTTTTCAAACATCGCCGTTTACATTAAATATATAAATATTTTAAAATAACTGTAGTTAAATAATGATTTGTGAGTAAACAGCTTAATTTTATTCGTTAAATAGTCCTAACAAATGCCACCCTTGATTTCCAAATTCTCTAGATAAATTCACTCCTCACTTCATGAGTCGTGAATTTATCGATAATTTGGAAATCACTCGTGGCATTACTTATGAAAATTTTTGGACCAAAGAGAGATGAACAGACAGGTGAATGGGGAAGACTGCATAACAATGAATTACATGGTCTTTATAGGAAGCCAGATATAATGAGAACAGTTCAGTCTCGTGGACTGCGATGGGCAGGACATGTGGCACGAATGGGAAATGAAAGGCGTGCATGGAAGCTTCTTGTAGGAAAACCAGAGGGAAAACGCCCAGTTGGTAGACCAAGAATGAGGTGGGAGTATAACATTAACTATGATTTGAGGGAAGTAGATTATACAGGGGATGATTGGAAAACATTGGCTCAGGATAGGGATGTATGGAGAGCTTATGTCCGCGCGGCCATGAACATACGGGTTCGATAGTGCCAGTGACTTAGTTATATCGTTAATTTGTAGGTCTTCTGTTATTGTTTCATTAGGGATGTGATCTCGTCTGGTAATCCCAAATAATGATCTGAAGAATCTCATCTGTTGTACGTATTTCCAATCTCCTTTCATCTTTCTTTCTGAAGGTCCAGGTTTCTGATCTAAACGTCAATGCAGATTGAGCTGTTATTTTATGGAGTTTCATCTGGATGTCTCTTGCCATATTTTTCCAAAAAGTTTCCTGATTATATAATTAATTTTATTATATTTGGAAATTTTATTATCAACCTCATCCATTACATTATGTGATTATATATTTTCCAAATAAAGGTTTTAACCTGCTCAATGATTTGATCAATAATCACTATTTTAACCCGCCTTAATTCCTTCCCTTGCATGCCCTATCATATAGTTTTATTAAGTACTATTGTCATGCCATATTTTAAAATATTATGAGTTCCTCGCTATAGTTCTGTTTTGGAATCACTTAGAATCAATTGGTTATCGGCATACAACAGTGTTGGAATTTCAATTTTGTCACTGAGATGTATTCCAAAGGTTGTGTTTCTTTCCATTCTTGAATGATCTTATTAATATACAGACTGAATAATAGGGGCGAAAGTTCACACCCTTGCCTCAATCCTCTTATAGTTGGTATCTTTCTTGAATTTTTAAAATAACTTGACTTAATTAAAATATTTGCATGTCCATTTTCCATCTTCTCATGCACTATTTATTCTCGTCAGATCGTTTATCCGCCATTTCTTCGAGTCTTCTGAGATAAAATATTTTTGCATGGTTTAGATCCGGCTCTTTGCACAACCCTCTACATGGAGGACCTGGGATTTCTGTTCGAGGTTGCCTTCCTCTAGGACAGTGGTATCCAATTTTAATGGACCGGGGCTTCTTCTTCTTCTTCTTCACGGTTTAGGCTTATTTACTAGCCTGTTCCGGCTCCAAATTGCTGCTCTTTCCATCTTTTCTTTGGTCTTCCCAAACTTTTTTTTCCTCGTGGTGAATAGCTGTATGCTGCTTTTGGTATTCTATTCTCATTCATCCTTGCCAAATGTTCTTTCCAGTTTGTTCTGTATTTTTCTATTGTTGTGTTTAGTTCCTCAACTTTTAGTTGTCTTATTTCTATGTTATGTTTTTTGGGGCAGAAATATATTTTCTTATCAAGTGGAAGGACACAGATTGAAAATGGAAGAGATTCTCCTACCAAAATTATAATCAAGAAATAAACAATAACTGTATCATTAGCCCTACTTTTATGATTAAGATTCATAATATTTGAATAAATCAATAATCACTTCAATTACTATTTAAGAAAGAAAAAAATAAACATTTTATAAGTAGCATACGTAATCAATGTGACCATACGAAAACACAATTGAATTGAAGAGGGATATAGGAGGAAGAAGTCATTTCGTTAACCTTGTTCTTGGGTCACATGGCATTGTGATCTAAATAAAATTTCTCTCTCTACTAGGGGTTGCTGGATGGATCAACGTGTTTATCACAGTGCAGAATCGATAAAAATATAATTAATTTCAAATGTATAATAATAACCATTTAACAATGGAAAGTTTGATAGCAAAATTCTGTTTATGTGATTCTGATAGGTTTGTAGTTAATATGTCAGACAAATTTGGTATTTGATAGAAGAGTAGCGATTTTTTATTTGTTGTACATAGCATCCCAAGAGTCCCGAATTCGATTCACAGCTATGTTTTTTTTTTAAATGCCCCAGGTTTGTCTTTCGACATTCCTGGTTTCTCTCCTGGCATGGCGTACTTGTAACCCACTTCTGAGGTTGGGGCGCCTGGAAGGCGGGGTTACGTTGCCCCGATGATATTATGGGTGATGATGATGATAATGGTGCGCCAGGAGAGTCTCTAATCCTAAGCTTAACCTAAGATGAATATGAATGATGATGATTGCGATGGCCATATGATTTCGGGGACCGTTTGGGCTTTAAAGTTTTCCTGAATTTGTCTTACAGGTGAGGAAATACTCCGATAAAAACCTCACCCAGAAAAACTGTCCCGACCGGGGATCGAACCCGGGCCCGCTGCGTGACAAGGCAGCACGCTACCCCGAGACCACAGCGGTGGAAAATTCACAGCTATGTTGTAGTCATTATTTTTGTGCATAGGGTTCATTCAGTCTTACGATGACAACTGAATAGCTATTTGACATGAGGATCATTAAAATACAGTTAAGAAAACAGAAATTAAGGAGAGGAATTGCATCACGCTATCTATATTACACTCTGTACTGTCATTTCCTGTAGTAACAGTACACGTTCAGTAGGCCTGGTTCTTCTGAACTTCGCTCCTCAGATATTTGATACGTATTTAACACAAATATAATGATGGAAAGTAAATCGTTGGCCCGTTCATGGAGAAAAATCAATTCATCTAAGGTCAAAAATCAAGCGCGGGGTACTTTTCTCTAGAGCAAGGAAAGCTGTGACTTAAAACGTTGACTGTCTTGACCCTCTCGACAAACAATTAGAGTATTTCATCATCATCATCGTCATCATAATCATCTTATTATTCTTATTTGTCATGATATGTTTCGTTTTCAGAATAGCTCTTCTTCCAATCTTATTCTGGATCGTCCAATGTCCTTTTGAAATTATATTTGACACAATAATTACTGTTTTGCCAGGCTTTTGGGTCCATTCGCACAATATTGTAGAGCCAGTTTTCTTTATTATCCCATTTAAGCTCAAATAAGTTGAATTCCTGTCTGTGTTATTTGAAATGTGTTCCTCCAGAGTGTATACACCAATATACATTATCTAAGGAATTTCATTTCTACCGTCTCTAATAATCTTCTATTTGCTTCGTGCATGATCCAAATTGTAATTTAAAGAGATTTTTCTTATTACATACCGTAGTTATTTAGCAGATATTTGATATTTTATATCACAGGGATAAGTTTATACTGATTGGAGATTATTTATTCCGCCAACAACAGATGTCAAGCTGAACTTTATTAAAAATATGAAAAATTTCTAGTTTTTTCATTTGAAAAATTGTATGTAATGTTCTATACGAATTCTACAAATACAATCGCTATGACTTATGATCGTTCCTTTTGTTATACTTAAGGGAATAGTCCTGTATTTTACACATCCATCCATAGTAATTCTGCCCGAGAGCAGGTCTTTCACTGCAATCATAGCATTTTCATGTTATGATTTGCAGCTTTACTAGGGAATTGTAGGTGTGGTAGCTTCCCGTTGCTTTCCACACCGGTGAAGGATGATGATGAGATGATAATGATAAGGTTGATGGTGATGGCCATATGATTTCGGGCACCGTTTGGGCCTTAAATTTTTCCTGACATTTGCTTACAAGTGAGGAAAACCCCCGAGAAAAACCTCACCTAGAAAAACTGCCCCGACCGGGGATCGAACCCGGGCCCACTGCGTGACAAGGCAACACGCTACCTCGAGACCACCATGCTGAAACTATATATATACGACAGGTATATATATATAGGATTTTTAAACTGACTCAAACCCTCTGGCGGCACTATGGCCCTGGGGTCGACTCAGCCTCTAACGGAAATGAGTACCAGACGCTGTTCTGGGGGTAAAGGCGGCCGTCACGCAGGGCTGACAACCCGGCTGACATAAAGTGCCGATTGCCTAGAAAAAGTGGGAGCCTTAATCTCCTACTACCCCAAGGGCCTCCGGGCCTGTTGTGGGATCACTTTTACTTTATATAGATAGGATTTGTTTGTATATAACTAACTCATTGGCACTATCGAATCGGTAGATTCATGGCTGCAAGGACATAAGCTGTCTGTACATCCCTATCCTGAACTAATGTGTTTTCAATACCTCCTGTATAATTTACTTCCCTCAAATCATGGTTAATTTTAATACTCCCACCTCATTTTTGGCCTGCCTAGTGGGAGCTTTCCCTCTAGTTTTCCTACAAGGAGCTTTCATGCACTCTTTCATGCCCTATCCATGCCACATGTTCTGTCCATAGCAGTATACGAGATTAACTGTACTTATTATATCTGGTTTCCTATAAATAACATGGAGCTCACGTTTTACAGGCTTGTCCATTCGCCTGGTGTCTGTTCATCTCTCTTTTGTGCAAACAGTTTCCTAAGAATTTTATTATTTTTTATGTAAACGTTTATAAACCATAAAAACTATTTTTTTTAAATTCAGGTCATATTTACGGGATTTAGGTCATTAACGCATGAATAACTAAAAATATACGCGTAATCCACCCCATAATTATAATCGAAGTAAAAGAAAGTTCTCAGGCACGACTACATAACAGTGAGCTACATGATCATTATAGGAAATATTGGACTATATGAATAAATTATATATATATATATATATATATATATCATCGAATGATTAATACCTTTGACATCGTCCGGTTCCTAATAGCCAATTTTGTCGGTCCATCCAAACTCCTGGTTATAGATGTTTCTCCTTCATGTATAAACATATTCCCTGACTCCAGGAGGATTTAGGTCTTCCTCTGCCTCGTCTTCCCTCAGGTTTCCATTCCAAAACAGACTTTGGTAGTCGATCCTCTTCCATTTGCTGGACATATCCGTACCATCTTAATTGCTGAGTTTTAATATAATCTAAAATAGTGTCTACAATCTTCATTTTGTCCCTTATAACTGAGTTCCTAATGTTTTCTCTTATTGAAATTATTGCTGCCCTTCGTATAAAATCCATTTCCGTTGCCAAAAGATACTTATTTGTTTTTTTTTTTTTTTTGTTAATGGCCAAAGTTCTGCTCCATAAGTAATGATGCTTTTAACAATTGTATGATAATTTTTTTTCCTCCCAATGTGCATGGTATTTCAACGAATTTACTATATATTACATTGCAGTGTTCGAGTTGTATTTAGGAAATAAAGCTGTGAAACTGTGTGTTATCTCATTGTTGCGGGAACAAGGAAGCGCCGGCGTGCTAATGGAAGTGCGGCCGGATCAAATTTATTACTAGCACGCCGCACACCACTTATCGAGCGTGTTGTTTGCCAGAAGTATGCCACACTACCTTATAAACAACCTTAACGCACAGAGGATCCTCAAATCTCTTCCCTTTGAGAGTAAAAAAAAAATGATTATTAACACAAATTTGAACCATTACCCGTTCTAGCAATGGGGATAAATATAGATGAATAGTTTTTTATAAAACATTTAAGTTAAGAACAATTGAAAATAATGCATCCAAAAATAGAGAGAAAAACAGAAGACTGGATTCTGAATTCCAGGCTTAACCACTTGTCTGTGGGCTCTAATAACAGAAATTGTATACTTGTGTCGCATAGTATTTTTTGGTCGATGTGACTAATTTCTTATACTTACCAATATTGTTGTTACTGGAAGTAAGTCAACGTTCCCACATCTAACCTGGTTGCTATGCAAACAAAAGAAATCGCAATGCTGATATAGACTCAAAAAGCACCCGTTCGGTAAGTAAAATAAAACATTTCTTGAATGTTTTGTACACTAACTCGTACCTTTCTTTAGACTTTACCGGGATTAATGCAGAATATCCCATCTTCAATTTCTCTATCATCTACCATGACTGCTTCCATAATAAGATTATCAAACAGATTCTAATCACGGTACTACATATAAAAATGTCTCCACAGCCAACAATCCTTGCTTCTAATAAAACAAATGAAAAGCTACATAGCAACGATCACCAAATGTTTCTTTCTCATAGAAGTCATTTACATCCAACCAATATTTTAATTCATTTATTACTATATTTAATAAAAATTAGTCACATCGACCAAAAAATAGTATGCAATACACATGAGGTAAGCACGTAACAGATCTCAAAAATTAAAAAAAAAAAAACTCGGCGCTTTTCTGGATCAGTAACAAGTGTTTACCTCACTTGGATCGCAATATACTATTTTAGAATTTTTTAAGTGCTTACGATGAACTTTGGAATAATTAGTTACTTTATGTCTATGAAATTCAATGGTATTAATAAAACTTTTAGTTTATGCTGAAGATGTATTATTAGAAGATAGTGAGGAAATACCAAAGTCCAACATCTACACTATTATTGAGTAACACTAAGAAATTGGCGCCGTGAAGTACATATCAATGAAAATAAATAATTGTTCACACATAGAAACATAGAACTAACTCATTGGCACTATGGAACCCGTAGGTTAATGGCCGGGCGTACATAAGCTCTCCACATATCCCTATCCTGAGTCAATGTTTTCCAATCATGCCGTGTATAATCTACTTCCCTCAAATCATAGTTAATGTTATTCTCCCACCTCATTCTTGGTCTACCAACTGGGCGTTTTCCCTCTGGTTTTCCTACAAGAAGCTTCCATGCACGTATTTCATTCCCCATTCGTGCCACATGTCCTGCCCATCGCAGTCTACGAGACTTAACTGTTCTCATTACATCAGCATTATATTCCTATAAAGACCATGTAATTCACTGTTATGCAGTCTTCTCCATTCACCTGTCTGTTCACCTCTCTTTGGTCCAAAAATTTTCCTAAGAACTTTATTCTCAAATACTCGTAATCTCATTTTCTCCCTTAAAGTAAGAGTCCACGTTTCGCATCCATATACTATAACTGGTAGAATAATAGTTTTATATATTTTCAGTTTAACGTTTTTTGAAAGGTGTTGGGACATCAAGAGTCTCTGCAATGCATAATAACACACATTTCCAGAATTGAGCCTATGTTTAATTTCCTTGTGCATCTCAGTTTGAACCTTTGGCATGGGTTCCTTGAAGTAGTCGCCGCCTGAATAACCGAATGGGGGACTATTTGACCTCCGGAAAATTTGACCCCAGTTGAATCCATGTCCGCATTTCTTGACGGTTGTATTTTTACGGTGAAAGTTCGTCACTCTTTCGACCGAGGTACTATTTTCGTCTGGCTTATCACCTTCGACCAGTCCGGCATGGGTAACCCTATCGGCAGCAATGCTACCGCCGGCATAGCTCTCAGGATCATTTAAGCACGCAAGCCACTCCACCACGACAAGACAAAGATACCATGGAGGGTCACACACAGAAATACATTACATAATGGAAGTGGACAGTTAATGACAAATGAGGGAAATTTTGAAGAAGTGGCTGAATTCAAATACTTAGGAACAATAATTACAAACAGTAATGAGGAGCACAAATGAATTAAACATAGGCTCAATTCTAAAAATTGCTTGTTATTTTGCATTACAGGGGCTGTTGTGATCCCAACTTCTCTAAAAAAAGAATAAACTGAGAATAAATATATAACTTATTAACTGATGATGTGTCTTTACTCCATTATTTTGCCAAACTTTCTGCTGTTTCGTTACTCTGAATACCCATAGAGATCGAATCCACTGGAAGTATCCAGATATATGTTGGGTCTATATTCCTTGCAATGTATTTTAAAGCATTATCTATTGCTATCGTCGGACGCGGTGGACCAGTGGTTATGTTCCTTGCCTCTGGTTCCCGGGGTCACAGGTTCAAACCCGGCTGACGTAGATGAATATTTAGGATGGAAAAATCAAATGGGAAAAGCCCTCTGGGAGGGACTTAAGCCGTGGGGTCCGAATCTTAAGCCTGAATAAAGAGGACTCCATGCAAAATTTACCTACCTTCTTTCAGCCTAGTAATACATTAATTGCTTACTAAATATAGTAGACATGACGTCTGTAGAGAAATAAGCGTAACTAAATTAACTCGGTCTAGTAACTCCTGTCCATCGCTGTGGTCTGGAGGTAGCGTGTTGCTTTGTCACGCAGCGGGCCCGGGTTCGGTTCCCGGTCAGGTCAGGGTCCTGGGCGAGTTTTTTTCGCGGTTTTTCCTCACTTGTAAGACAAATGTCAGGAAGCTTAGAGTCCAAATGTCCCCGAAAATCATCCAGCCATTATCATCATCCTTACCATTATCATCAACATCATTCCCCCCACTAAAACACAAATTAATAAAATTAAACTAACAATAAATATTATAAATAATTCCAATACTATTTGTAAATAGCTTACATAACCAGATTCTAACTCTAGGGCTACCATTATCATCAACATCATTCGCCGGTGTGGAAAGCAACGGGAATCTACCACAACTATAATTGCCTTGTACAGCTGCAAAGCATAGCATAAAAATGCTTTGATTGCAGTAAGGACTTACCCTCGAGGTGAACACTAAGAATAATATAACTCATAATAAAGGAGACGCAATGGCCCAAATGGGGCCTTCACACTTTTGTAGATAGATCTACTGCTATCAGTTCTTATCCATATACCAAGGTGTAGTCAGGATTTCTTAATTTTAGTTTTTTATTTGTCCCATTTTCATAAGTAATGTCACAAGTGTTTTTCAATTTATCTAGAGAATTTGGAAATCAAGAGTGACATTTGTTAGGATTATTTAACGAATAAATTTAAGCTGTTTACTCACAAATCATTATTTAACTATAGTTATTTTAAAATATTTATATACTTAATGTAAACGGCGATGTTTTAAAACAAATGAGAAACGATTGGTACACTTAATTTGCTTCTTTTGTTCATCACTGCAACCAGATCACACTATTTATCGCCAAAGGATCGCAATATTCTAAGAATGCACCCTAGTGGAGAAATTTATAGCGAACATTATAGACATTAATTAATTTCTGATGTCCTATGATGTAAATATGTCAATTATATTTTTCTTCAACGTCATTTCCTGGGAAATTATTCGTTTAAGAAAGTGCTAACAGTGTTTTTTTTGTATAATCAATTGCTACAAATGTTTTTATATTATTTCCCGCAAGCACCATCAGCTGACATTCGTGCACTATATATACAATCTGGTAGCCGTATTTCTTAGGGGGACAGTCACTGCAAAATAATGCTATGACCTATTCAGAATGTTAAAAAAGGAGGAGCTTTCTTCAATATTAAAGCTTCTTTGATAAATTCGAGGTGAAACACGACTGCGATTGTTTGTAATTAAAAAATCATTGAAATGTGATTGGTCATTGATTCCCACTTGGAGCATGGGTTAAATAATCATTATAAAGCTCAGCTTCTGTCAGGCAAATTCTGTCAGTTCAAATTGTTAAAGAACGCGATTTTTTGTTAGATTTTTAAACTGCTCTGAAATAAACTAATTTATGTTCATTTGCAATTATCCCACACGAAGTATATGTTCTCTCCTAAGTGGAACATAAATTCTGAGATAGGAACCTTACCTTTACTACAATTAAACATTCAGATCAGCGTTGTTAAAAATTAAAATAATTTTAATGCACTGAACGAAATGAAATATATTCATATTGTATATATTCAAACGGCAATTATTTTGTTTCCACCGAGACATTAAAACATTTTTATTCCAGGCGTAGAAGATTGTGGATTAGATAACCCATTGTTCGTGACCTAAGTACAGACCTTGTATTTCAAATAATTCTAGAATGTCCCCGCCCCAACATAAAAAAGCAGGAAAGGGAGCATAATCCAACGTTATATGCAATATGTCTGTATCACAGAAAATCATCCGACAAATGCGTACATTTTAGAAGACTATTTAACTCATGCCCCAAATGGGAGTCAATGACCAATCATATTTCAATGATTTTTTATTTACAACCAATCACAGTCGTGTTTCGCCTAAAATTTACCAACTAAAGTTTATCATAATAAAGAAAGCAGCTCCTTTCTAACATTCTGAATAGGTCATAGCATTATTTTGCAGTGACTGACTCTTCAAGAAATACTGTTACCAGATTGTATATATAGTGCATGAATGTCAACACAGCGCAAATGGGAGTTAATATAAAAACATTTGTAGCAATTGATTATACCATCAAAAAAAAAAAGAAACCACCGTTTGCACTTTTTTAAATGTATTTCTTCCCAGAAAAATATAATTGTCATATTTACATCATAGGACATCAGAAATGAATTAATATACAGTTTGATGTGTTTCATTTTCTCTCCACTAGAGTGCATCCTTACATTATTGCATCCTTACATAAACGAATAGCCTTCTAAACCTCTCAACCGATTATCATAAGTAATGCCACGAGTGATTTCCAAATTATCGATAAATTCACGACTCACGAAGTGAGGAGTAAATTTATCTAGAGAAATTGGAAATCAAGAGTGGCATTTGTCAGGACTATTTAACGAGTAAAATTAAGCTGTTTACTCACAAAACATTATTCAACTATCCATCCATCGTAATTCTGCCCGAGGGCAGGTCTTTCACTGCATTCATAGCATTTTCATGCTATGCTTTGCAGCTTTACTAGGAAATTGTAGGTGTGGTAACTTCCTGTTGCTTTCCACACCGGTAAAGGATAAGGATGATGAAGATGATGGCCATTTGATTTCGGGGACCGTTTGGGCCTTAAAGATTTCCTGACATGTGTCTTGCAGGTGAGGAAAAACCCAGATAAAAATCTCACCCAGAAAAACTGCCCCGATCGGCGATCGAACCCAAGCCCGCTGCGTGACAAGGCAGCACGCTATCTCGAGACCACTATTCAACTATAGTTATTTTAAAATAGACCTCTTTATTTATTTAAAGTAAACGGCGTTGTTTGATAACAAATGAAAAACGATTGGTACGCTTCATTTGCTTCTTTTGTTCATCACTACAACCAGATAATGTTATTTATTGCCAAAGGATCGCAATATTGAAAGAATGCATCCTAGTGGAGAAATTTATAACCTACATTATAGGTATTAATTAATTTCTGATGTCCTATGATGCAAATATGTCAATCATATTTTTCTGCAACGTCATTTCCTGGAAAATAATTAATTTAAGAAAGTGCAAACAGTGGTTTCTTTCTTTTTTTGTGGCATAATCAATTGTTACAAATGTTTCTATATTATCTCCCGCATACTCTATCTGCTGACATTCGTGCACTATATATACAATCTGGTAGCCGCATTTCTTACAGAGTCAGTCACTGCAAAATAATGCTAGGACCTATTCAGAATGTTAAAAAGGAGGAGCTTACTTTAACATGATAAACTTTGTTTGATAAATTCGAGGCGAAACACGACTGTGATTGGTTGAAAATAAAAAAAATCATTAAAATGTGATCGGTCATTGACTCCAATTTGGAGCATGAGGTAATTAGTCATGAAAATTTGATACACAGGTTTTCAGGCACGGCGAGTGTTTCTCCGCTATTCTGAAAGACATTAGATGTATATTTTACCTGACACGAAAATTTAAATATCACTCTAGCGGTAGCAATTATATATATATATATATATATATATATATATATATATATATATATATAGAGAGAGAGAGAGAGAGAGAGAGAGAGAGAGAGAGAGAGACAGAGAGGTAATATTTTTTTTTGTTTTATTAGCTATTAGACCCTAACAAAATCAAAACTCACGAATATAATCATTCAACGAGTAAAAAATAAGTTAAAATTTTCTTTTACCACTGCTTTTCTTAAATAAGTTTTTTGTTTTTTCAGGTATGTGTTCGTTAAAGTATAGACATGTTGGAGGTGGTAAGTGCCACGAGTTGTTAGTAATTAATTTTATTAGAAGTAAATGTTAGTGATTTCTTCACTATTACACCGATTACCTTACAAGGTAACTGTCAACCATTGCATGCCAAAACCTATCTTGAAATTTCTTCCAGAGAAGCGTTGTGATGTACTATGGCCGTGTCCAAACAAATATCTCCCGCTTTAAACTGCAAGGCACTAAAATCCAGCTCCAAATCTCTAATTTGATCTACAGGGAAGTAATACAACTTTTGCCCTGATGGATTAGGCTACCCTCAAACTCCCCTCATTCCACTCCGCTTAATTCAATTGATTACCACTGCTGGGTTCTGGATTTGATTTCTGTACCTTGTACTTAAAAGCGGTTATATATATATATATATATATATATATATATATATTTGGACACGGCCTTGTTACATCATAACGCTTCTCTGGGAGAAATTTAATTGTTAGTATCGGTATGCAAATGTTGACAGTTCCGATGTTAGTAGTATTTTAAATTTATATTCAATAAAATCATATTTGTATTGTAGTTTTTATGTTATTTAAGTCAGTTGAGACTATTATAGGATAAAAAAAAGATATGAGCATCAAGTCAATTTACTTGTAAATTATATATAATATAGAAAATTTAAAATGTTACAAACAGTTAATAGAGAAAAATTGAAAGAATACAAATTTGAAACATTGGCCTGTTTTTTTTTTTTCAAATCTATTTAAATGAAAATGTGAAAATGGAAGTTATGCTATTTAAATTGTATCTAAGAAACAAAATAGAAACGAAGAGCGTGTATAGTTGTGGGGCACTTTTATAGAGAGGAGAATAACTCTCTATTAACCAAACTTCTGAATGCAGACATTTCTTTCCATATATGAAGTCAATTTAAAAATAAATATCCAGTTCATAATCAAATTCTGCAGAAAAACACAGTTAGAAAACAATGAAAATAAAATTTACTAAATTTCAGATGGGTGTTACTTAATCGCCTCCTGAACCCGTTAGAAAATTTTGGCATTGACATGTTTCAAATAACAGAGATATATATCCAATAAGAGTACTAACTTTTTTTAAGCTAACGTGTAGGTTTAAGGATTTTTTTATGTAAAAACAATTAAACTTGTTGAAAAATCAATATACAATTTAAAAGAACAGGAGAAAGAAGGAACCTTATGACTGGTTGATTTTTACAGTAAGATTTTTAAGTCAAAATCCGTTATATTTTTAAATTACGCGTTATTACTGAAAAGGGCGACTCCATGGCGCAAGCGGTTAGACGCTCACCGAAATCGAGTCTTGATCACTCCATGTGGGTTTCGTGGTGGACGAAACGGAGCGTGGGCAGGTTTTCCTCGAGGTTTCTCCCGTTTTTCCGTGCCATAAATTTCAAATTTCATTCCACCATTTTCCCATACTCATCTCATTAATTTCGTTTAATTCCATCCTCCCGCTCCTGTGACGGTGTGTCAGGCCGGCACCCTTGTCGTTCACATACCTCTATGAATATAGGGACTTCGCCTCATCTCATTCCTCGACCCTATCCTGAGTTTGACACGAGTCGAGGATATTTATTTTGAGGTACAGAAAAGTGTTACGACGGAAATGCGAGTTTTTGGGCATGAGGTTAATAGCTAAGAAATGCATGTTTTTTTCATCATATACTTCTTCATGGTAGGTCATCGGCCTATTCCGCTCTCAGAAATCATCTTCCCATCGTCTTCTAGGACGCCCCACATCTCTATAGCCTTGGGTTGGCACAACAGTGCTTGTTTTGTTAGCCTAGAAGAGTAAATTCTTAAAATATGTTGACGCCATTTTTGTTTATACTTTTATATTTTGATTTAGATTAAAAATGTTGAGTTCTTGCCTAATTGTTTCGCTAGGAATGTGGCCTCGTACGTATGTCCAGCAATGTATCTGAGGAACTTCATCTCTGATGTTTCTAGCAATCTTCTGTCTGATCTATTCATGACCCAATACTCTGATCCATATGCCACAATGGGAACTGCCATTACCTTAAAAAAATTTTGCACACGATTTTTTTGTAATCGTTATAATAGATGACAGCATATCATCTCGGAGTTACAAAATTTTAACAGCACGCAGACGATATCTTTGCTTATTGTGCAAAAATCCGGATTTTTCTCTTGAAAGGATTTATGGGGTTTTGAACTCTGGCCTTACTTACATACTCACTGGCACTATCGAACCCGTAGGTTCATGGTCGCGCAGACATAAGCTCTCCATACATCCCTATCCTGAGCTAATGCTTTCCAATCATTCCCTGTATAATCTACTTCCCTCAAATATAATATAGTGTCTACGTCTGTTATTAAAAGCAAGATTACAAAAATCTGGAGAGAACACAGTTACTTCGATAAAACGTGCTTTTATCATGTAGGCCGACAATGCTAAATGATTGACTTGGACTTTCAAGACCGGAGTTCGTATTATGATCGTATAGATAATTTCCGGACTGTTGGCCGTGATCGTGAGGCTTAGAAATTTAAGCCCCATGATCAAGAGCCCGAAAAATGACTAAAATATGACATTTTAAGCCTCGCGGCCACGGCCAATACCCGGAAAATGTTTACAAGATCATTCTACTTCTTCTTTTTCTTCTTGTTCCATCCAAGTATTAGGCCAAGGCCTGTTACGTTCCTAATAGAAAATTTTCCCTCCAGCGTTTCATAGGACGGTCCAGAGATCTCCGTTCTCTTGGTATATAATTATAAACAGCTTTGGGGATCCGATTTGAACTCATTCTTTCAAAAGAACATAATGCTAAATAAATTTAAAATGCTTCCCAATAACAGCCTAATTGTTACAAATATATATATATATATATGTTAGAAAAGAATTACAACTTAACTTATTTTAAAATTGCATTGACAGAAACAATAACATTAAAAAGAAATTTATTTAACACACTTTTGTTTTTTACATTTTACGTTTTCAGTACTTCTTGATTTGGGATTTTATCACATATTTCTCTAGTTTATTACATATTTCCTCTAGTTTTACTGCATATTTTATCCATTTTACTACATAGAATAAACGTTCTCGTTATTTTAATGAGTTCTATTATAAACTGGTTTACGTTCTCAATTTCGCTCTTTTTCTAATGTTTAATGATCGCAGAACCTTAGTTTCTAGGAATTTCATTTTTTTCAAAACTCACCAACATTAACCCATTTTCGTTACAATTGAAATACTTAAGGCTGTGTTGCTAACTAAACTTGATACAACTACATATTTTTTAAAACTAAGTTTATGTTTTATAATTATTCTCCAAGAAATCCAACATATACCAGAAATGTAAGTTAACCTGATGGCATTGGACAAAAAAAAAAGTTACTCTAAACACTATAAAATAAACTTATTAATACGTTTAGTGACAATTTAAATAATTTCTGTTGCAAAAAAATCCGTAATTTTCCCATCAAATATGATTAATATTTTACCTAAAGTTTCAGATATTTTTTATCTCATATCTATGGACTATATTTAATCTATAATGCAATTAGAAATAAATACAGACTAAATAGAAAAAATGTCTGTACTGTTAATTATTATCCGTCCATAGTAATTCTGCCCGAAGGCAGGTCATTCACTGCAAATCATAGCATTTTCATGCTATGCTTACAGCTTTACTAGGGAATTGTTGGTGTGGTAGCTTCCCGTTGCTTTCCACCTAAAATATTGTTAATATGAAGGATATTATTACACAACTTTAGCTTCAAAACCAAATACATGATTAATTATTTTCAATTTTCGGTATTAGTACTGTATAATGTAAAACATCGAAAGTTTCTTAAAATGTATTTTGATTAATAAAAAACCCAGATTATGGTTTTTAAAGGCAAAGATCCAATAATCTAAAATTGTAATGCATGTCATAATATTGAAGAAAATTTCACATTTTAACTATCTTGGAAATCACATTTCATGTAACTGTGATTAAGACGTACAAACAAAAAACTCGCATTTTCAAAGTATGTGTGGAACAAAACAAGAAAGGGCACTCAATTTAAATTTTATAACAATGGCTGTGCCATCGTTTTTTTTTTTTGTATGGCAGTGAATGCCGGAGGATGAATAAAAGGAATGAGAGCAGAATTAATGCATCGGATATGAAATTTTTTAGAGCAGTAAAGGGATGCTTATTAAAAGACCACAGTAGAGTGAAGATACAGCCCTACGTAAAGAATTGCAAATTACACTCCTCTAGATAAAATTAAAATTTACGGAACAAAACATCTGGATAGAATTGAAGAGAGCCGAATACCCAAAAGAGCCTGCAAATATGCATCTGTAGGCAAGAGATCCCCAGGAATACCAAGGTCAGGAAGCCTATGCCATGAGGTTGATTATGATGACTATTTAACTCATGCCCCAAATGGGAGTCAATGACCAATCACATTTCAATGATTTTTTATTTACAACCAATCACAGTCGTGTTTCGCCTAGAATTTATGAAACAAAGTTTATCATATTAAAGTAAGCTCCTCCTTTTTAACATTCTGAATAGGTCATAGCATTATTTTGCAGTGATTAACTCTGTAAGAAATACGGCTACCAGATTGTATATATAGTGCATGAATGTCAGCACGTAGCGCATGCGGGAGTTAATATAAAACATTTGTAGCAATTGATTATACCACAAAAAAAAAGAAACCACTGTTTGCACTTTCTTAAACGAATTATTTCCCAGGAAATAACGTTGCAGAAAAATATAATTGACATATTTATATCATATGACATCAGAAATAAGTAACACACATAATGTCGGTTACAAATTTCTCCACTAGGGTGCATTCTTACAATATTGCGATCCTTTGGCAATAAATAATATGATCTAGTTGCAGTGATGAACAAAATAAACAAATGAAGCGTACCAATAGTTTCTCATTTGTTTTCAAACATCGCCGTTTACATTAAATATATAAAAATATATAAATATTTTAAAATAACTATAATTAAATAATGATTTTGTGAGTAAACAGCTTAATTTTATTCGTTAAATAGTCCTAACAAATGCCACTCTTGATTTCCAAATTCTCTAGATAATTTGGAAATCACTCGTGAAGAAATGCATAATAATAAATTAAATTACTTAAGAAATACAAATAGCAAACCACCTTCAAAAACCATTAGCTTAATGTAGCTTACGTCTTCACTTAATTTGATAATTTTAATATTAAACTTGTTAACTTTAAGGCCAATAACTAACTAACTAACTACCTAACTATAACTAACTGAGTGAGTGAGTGAGTGAGTGAGTTAGTTAGATAACTCACTCACTCACTCTCTCACACTCTCACTCTCCCACTTACTCACTGGTACAATCGAACTGCGCGAACATAAACTTCCCATATATTTCTATGCTGAACTAATATTTTTCCTGTATGATTCGCCTCCTTCAAATGTTATTCTTCCATCTATAAACTTAAGAATGAGGGAAAAGAAAAACATAAATGGAATTATTCGACGTATTTATTTTTTAACTGATAGTGAGTTATTGCCAGGAATGAGTCATTTATCATAAGTAATGCCTCGAGTGATTTCCAATTTATCTAGAGGATTTTGAAATCAAGAGTGGCATTTGTTAGGACTATTTAACGAATAAAATTAAACCACTTACTCACAAATCATTATTTAAATATCCATCCATAGTAATTCTGCCCGAGGGCAGGTCCTTCACGGCAATCATAGCATTTTCATGCTATGCTTGCAGCTTTACTAGGGAATTCTAGGTGTGGTAGCTTCCAGTTGCTTTCCACACCGTGAAGGATGACGACGGCGATAATGATAAGGATGATGATGATGGTGATGGTCATATGATTTCGGGGACCGTTTGGTCCTTAAAGTTTTCCTGACATTTGTCTTACAGGTGAGGAAAAACCTCACCCAGAAAAACTGCCCCGACCGGGGATCGAACCCGGGCCCGCTGCGTGACAAGGCAGCACGCTACCTCGAGACCACAGCAAATAGTCATTTTAAAATATTTATATATTTAATGTAAATGGCAATGTTGAAAACAAATTAGAAATGTTTAGTTAAGTTTCATTTGTTCATCCGCTGCATCTAGATCATATTATTTATTGCCAAATAGGATCGCAATATTGTAAGAATGCACCCTAGTGGAAAAAAATGAAACACATCAAATTGTATATTATAACCAACATTATAGGTTATTAATTACTTTTTAGGAAACAACTCAGTGAAATCATTATTTAAAACACAATTATTGAACACACAATCATCAAATGTGTAGTTCGAAGAAATCTATTCATAATTATTTGCTATATTCAACGTATTTGTTGGAGAGTCAGTCACTGCAAAATAATGATCTGACCTGTTCAGAATACTAAAAGGAGGATCTGTCTTTATTTTGGTAAACAGAATTCGATAAATATCAAGGTGAAACACGAATGTCATTAGTTGTAAAACAACATTCATTGAAACGTGATTGATTATTGACTACCATTTGGGGCATGAGTTAAATGATCAACTAAACTTATTTTTGCAGCTTTATAACATAATACTGTTAGGATTTGGAATGGCTTGAAATATTACTTTATAGTGTCAGAATGAGGAAGTAAAAAGTGTCCAAGTAATGTGATATGGTGTTGCAGACAGTTTGTCTCCTCGCAGATCTGACTTCAGCACAAGATTTCTCCAGTCAGCCTTATCCTCTAAAAAATCCCTCCCGGCCTTGTAACATTTCTTTCTTTTTGTCTCTATGCCAGAACGTCTCCATAAGAGAGACAAGCTGAGTCGACATACAAAGTGAACCATCGCTTTTTCTAGATTCATTCTCCTCCACCCATACTAGTCCACTCTGCAACTCCACTATCTTCTCTATCTCCTACTTTACTTATAAATTCATATTAACGTTTATAAGCCTCATCTATTTCTATTATTTTTTCTTCCTTTATTAAAAAATTACTAACTTAAAAATTGTCTGTCAGAAGTAAAGAAGGAATTCATTAAGACATTGCATAATTAAAAAAATATTTTTTCATTTAGAAATCGCGATGTAATCATGGATTCAATCACAAAGAATTACCTAGAAAATCACAATCAAATGGAAGGAAATCTGGAATATTCGCATTATTTTTCTTTCGTATTTCTACTGTGTGTAGATTCTCAATAATAATGGTATAATCATCATCTGGTATCATGGCAGCTGCCGCCATCTTCTGGAAACCAAACCATTCCTCTCTGTCCATCCATTGATCTTCCTCCAATCCTCTGATATATTCATAGCTGTTTGTACCCCTTTTATCTACGTTTTCTTTGGTTTCCTTTCTATTGGGATCCATTCCATAACTATTTTAGGCAATCTTTGCTCTGGCATTCTTTTGACATGGTCATACCACTATAATCTTTTCTTTTCTATGATGTCTATGATGCCCGGCTCCTCTTGTACACCCATAATTTTCCTTATTTCTTTATTTCGTATTCTATCCATTCTAGATTTTCCAGCTGATCTTCTTAAAACATCCATTTCTTTACTTAAAATTCTTGAAGCGCTGGAGGGAAAATTTTCTATAGGATCGTAACAGGCCTTGGCCTAATACTTGGAAGGAAGAAGAAAATTCTTTTCATTTCCCTGATAGGAATTTGCCAGACTTCAGCACCATATGTTAAAATGCTCTGAATTATGGTTTGATATATTTGTAATTTTCTATTTTTTATAATATTTTTGCTCCACCAAACAGAGTTTAAAGCATTAATCATTGCTTGTTTTGTTTGTGCGATTCTATTTTTAATTTCCACTGTGTTATCGCCTGAATGGTATAATTTTGCTCCTAAATAAGTGCATTCAGTACTAGGTTTTAGTTCTTCTCCATTGCTAAAATTTATGTTGTCCATTTCTTCTCCTATACACAGATATTTAGTTTTCTCAATGTTTATATAAAGTCCCCATTTTTCATATTCTTCTTTTAGCTTTTTAGCCATATATTCTATGTGATCGTGGTCTTGTGCTATTAATACCTGGTCATCTGCAAAATTTAGTGAATATACATGTCTATTTTTAATTAATAGCTGAATTCATAATCATTTCCTTTCATTGAGTTATGTCACTTGTTGGTCTGTTCCGGTCCCACTTTAGACTTAGTCCAGTAGTATCTTCATGGGATGTCCTCTTCGTCTTGTCCTATTTGGTTCGTATGGCTTCAGGATTTTTGGTAGTCTGTTGTATGCCATTCTATCGACATGTTCTAACCACTCATTTTTTGTAATTTTGATTTTTTTTAACACCAGACTTATTTTAAGTCCGTGTGTTATTTCTATATTAGTTTTATATTCCGAACTTTTGTATGCTGCTGTTTTTCACATGCACCTCATCTCTGCTGCTCTTATTCTTGAGGCGTCAGCTGTTTTGATAGTACATCACGATTCACTGGTGTATAGAAGACCAATGATCTCCAATGTATCGTATAATTTAATTATTCTTTTCTTTAACGTTCTTTTTGGTTTAAATGCATTGTTTATTACTCCTTTATTTTTGTAAAATTGTTAAACATGTTGCTGATTACCTTTTATCCTTCGTATGATATGAATTATATTGCAAAAATAATATAAAAATGCAGGGACTTAGTCTCTCTTCTTGAAGTTCTAAAAAACAGAGGCTTAAATCCTGGCCATATGTCACCCTTACGCTGCTAGATGTTCGTTCACCTCTGTGATTGACATATGTGGATATGAGGCCAGCAGTTGGCTGGTAGGAATAGGAACTTCTAGGCTGTCGCGCCATGGAGTTTTATAAAAAGTTGGCGATGAAAGATTTCTTCTAATTGTTCAAATTACACTCAGCAACAAAAAATAAACTTTTTTTTTCTCAGAAAGAAAAATATGTGATTCTGATAGTATTTTTTTCTCCTGAATTCAAATATGATATCGGGTTTTCTCCATCACGCAAGGTTTCCGAGAGATATGCATTTATAATTCCAAACAGTCCTATGAAAGCAGACTAACAGCTTGTGAGATGAAATTTATGCGCCAAACACCAAATGGGATCGAAAGAAAAATGTAGAAATCCTTCAAGAACTTAATGTGTCACCAATACTGGACTATATCTCCAGATATCAGCTAAACTGGAAGGAACATGTCTCAAGAATGGCTAGATCCAGGATCCCCAAGGCAATAATGAACTACTGTCCAAATGGGAAACGGTCACTTGGTCGACCTATGAAAAGATGGCACGAAAACTGCTTTCTCAGGCCGTAACAGTTCTTCTAGGACTAATGCCAGGCTGATGATGATGAACACTATAATATTTTCTATATTCGTAACTACATAATATTCGAACATTCGAACTCGCCTAGAAAGTAAAAACTTACTATTTTCTGCTATATTTCGCCTGTGGAGCATCCCTCTTGATGGTCCAACAATAATCGGCCAACATATTAGGATTTCATTTGCCTTGATATCTCTTTTCCATAGCTGAAATATCCTGAGTTAGCTCATTTGGTTTTATTTTACAATGGACAAATGGACGAAAAAACGTTTATTAAAAAATAATTATATAACTCCATTAATGTAATTGAAATAAAAAAAACTATGGATGATGGATAAATTCTGAATACATATTTGAAAGCACGATAAAAAACTGCATTGAGTATAACTATTGGTACTCATGAGACAAAAATCATGTTGACCAGTGTTATTAAAGGGTATTTGCCTAATTATTGTTTTAGTTGTAATACACTTGTTTAATTAAAATATGTATTAGTGTATCTTATCAAAACTGAATCGGCCTTTAAGAGCCAAAGAAAGTTATGATGAAAGCATGAACTGTTACAATACTGTAGCATTAGCCTATAAATTTGATAATTTCCAATAAGGGATCCTGTTGGATTTACTAAGGTATTAAGTTGTTTACTATATGTCTCTTTGAGGATATGAGCTAACCTATTGTCATTCGCTGACATCTGTAGGAAAATAAGCGAAGCTATTTTTTCTCTATGGCACTACAAGCACAGTAGATTCTAGGCCTATCAGCCGCGTGCTGACCTCATATCCACATGTGTTAATCATAGAGAAGAATTATCATCCAGCCAGTGTGGAGTGACATGTTGTCAACATGTTATACCTGGTCTTCTAAACTGAAACCGGCATTCATTGTACTACCAAAATCCCTCATGATGCTGGGTGGACACCAGTCCCATATTTACCGAAATTCGAATCACGACCTTCAGGTTAAGAGTCGAAAGCGCTATCCATTACGGCAGTGAGATAACGTAATTGAATTAACTTGTTACTACCGCAAGGAAGAAAGTTTGCTTCACCATGAGGATGTACGATTATGGACAGACAGGCTATCAGATAACTGTGTAACTAACTTACCCACTGGATCTATCGATCACATAGATTAATGGCTACGCGGACATAAGCTCTCCATACATCTCTATCCTGTAGCTAGAATTAATAGACTCTAAATACTAAAATATAAATTATACGATTAATAGTAATAACTGGAAGGCGCACAAACGTGCACATGAGTCTGTTACCAACATAGGAACCCCAAACGAATGGTACCTACCCCTCTAAGGTGTAATGAATAACATGTGCATTTGGAGTGGGGATGGTGACTTTATGGGAGGAGTCATCGCCCTTATAAGGCGAGGACACGTGACAAAAAGCTCTCACATACACTCACACTCATACGTTCTACAAGAAACAAGTCCTTCAGCAACCGTCCGCGATCTTCAGTAAATTTTAAAATCTTAAGTACTTTAAAATACAGGATAATTAGTAACTCAGAATTTTAAGTGATACTAAATACACGTGGGCTTAAATAAACTCACCAACTCCACTCCGAATATTAGTGAGATATAAAACGATTGTAATTCTCTGTACATTATTAGTGCAAAATTATTCAATAAACTGGAGTAATAAGTTTCAATTTATTTATGATTACATAAATAATATAAACATCCCTGAGTTATTATATTATACCCTGAGCGAACCGGCACAATCCTGAGAAATATTTTCCAATCATCCCCTGTATAATCTATTTCCTTCAAATCATGGTCAATGTTATTCTCTCACCTCATTCTTGGCCTACTTACAGGGAGCTTTTCTCTTATTTTTCTACAAGATTCCATACCCCTCTTTCATCTCCCATTCGTGCCACATGTCCTGTTCATCGGAGTCTACGAGACTTAATTATTCTTATTATATCTGGTTTTCTATGAAGATCATGTAGCTCACTGTTATGTAGTCTTGTCCATTCGCCTGTCTGTTCATCTCTCTTTGGCCCAAAAAAATTCCTAAGAAATAAATTCTCAAATGCTAGTAATCGTTTCTTCTCCCTTAAAGTAAGAGTCCATGTTTCGCATCCATGTAATATAACTGGTAGAATAAATATATTTTCTGTTTAACGCTTTTTGAGGGAAGTTGGGACGAAAAGAGTCCCTTTAACGCATAATAGCAAGCATTTCCAGAATTGAGCCTATATTTAATTTATTTCTACACATCATTGCTATTTGTAATATTGTTCCCTGGTAATTGAATTCAACCACTTCTTAAAACTTCCCTTCATTTATCATTAACACTCCATTTCCATTATATAATATATTTCTGTATGTGGTCATATATTTAATTTTATTGATGCTTACTTCCAGTCCCAATTTCTTTGCGTTATAATTTATACTAAACAAACGAATGTTATATAAATGATTGTGATGGTCAAATGGGGTTCGGGGACTACTTGGGCTTAAAGTTCCCTGATAATTGTATTACAGGCAAGGAAAAACCTCGAAAAATCCTCACTCAGGAAACTTGGTCCGACCGGGGATCGAACCCGTCATCATTGTACGAGGCAACGAGACCACAGCGGTTGACATATTTCAAACTAACCAAATATATCATTACTTACTTACTCACTAGCACTATCGAACCCGTAGGTTCATGGCCGCGCGGACATAAGCTTTCCATACATCCCTATCCTGAGCTAAATGCTTTCCAATCATTCCCTGTATAATCTACTTCCCTCAAATCATAGTTAATGTTATTCTCCCACCTCATTCTTGGTCTACCAACTGGGCGTTTTTCCTCTGGCTTTCCTACAATAAGCTTCCATGCATGTCTTTCATTCCACATACACGCAATATGTCCTGTCCATCGCAGTCTACGAGACTTAACTGTTCTTATTATATCTGGCTTCTTGTAAAGACCGTGTTGTTCATTGTTATGTAGTCTTCTCCATTCACCTGTCTGTTCATCTCTCTTTGGTCCAAAAATTTTCCTAAGTACTTTATTCTCAAATACTTGTAATCTCCTTTCCTCCCTTAAAGTAAGAGTCGATGTTTCGCATCCATATAATATAACTGGTAGAATAATAGTTTTAATAGCCTATACCATTATATTTTAAATAACGAAAATCTTACATTCCATTTTGATTTGGGATATCTATAGAGTGGAGATAAACAAATGCAACAAAATAATTATTTTTTGTGCGATAATGCGTTTTGTCGTACTTACAGCAATGGCGACCACGATTGAAAGTTTAACATCCTACATTTTGGGGTTGCCAACCTAAATAACTATACTGTAATAAATTAACTATACTGTAATATTACATATTACAAACACGCGTGTGGGAAGTAAAACCTGCCATCTATGTATCCTACATATGATACAAAAATGTCCGAAGGGTAGTGTTAATTTTACATTATACGAAAAAAATCACTGCGTTTTAAATGAACTGAACTTTATTTGATACAATATGAAACAATAAATGCGTACTTGTCGCCATTTTACCACTAAATTGGTCTCACGGCTTCGTGTAGTTTCAACTAATAAACATTTCCCATACCGTTAACATTAGTCAATTGTTTATAATGAACGAAAATACTTACAAAAAAACAAAAAATATATTATTTGTTTACCTAGTTATTATTCATCGTCTTATTATTATTATTATTTTTATTATTATTATGATTATTATTATATATTATTATTTGTAAACACCATCGCGCAAAACGTAATGTACAAACGCACGTTTTATTGAAGTGCTTATTCCGAACTGTAGCGGGAAATGAACAAACGCCGATGTCGCTAAGGTTCTTAACTTTTTTCTCGATTCTTGTGTAAAACCACTTCCCAACTTCGCATCGTAATATACTATTCCAACTTTTGATAATAAAGAACAACTGAAATTAACTCATTTAATCATTGTTGTATTTGTTTATATCCACTCTATAGATATTCTTTATAAAGTGTAAATGTAATGTTTTTATTATCTGTTTAATATTAACACTGTCGCTATGCAATAAGAATGAATTGAACGTAGGATTTTTTGTATGACTGACCTGCACGCAATTCAATCATTATTGGGCTGTGATAGTCTATAACTCAATACAAGAGTGTGTGACACCATCTGAATATTTACCTGGCTATCCACAGCCCCCACTCTAATGCATTAATATCTGGCAGCTCACATCAAAGGGAACCTTCAGTTAATTATTGACTACATCTACCACAGGATAAATTGATTTTTATAATATTTAAATTTGTAACTAGGCCCTATTTTTTTATTTCGGAATTTATCCACATTACAATGGTTTTCCGTCACCCTAAAGATGTTCGCCTTCTACATTTGTATCGGTCCCGAACATCTTCATCTGTAAGTCCCAGTTCACTCATATTACTTCTTACACCTGTACCGAAATCAAGTTTTCGATACATGGATTACGTCATACTGCGCAACCAATACGTCATCGCTTCTCCATTTCTTCTGTGATCTTAGAGTGAACAGTGCCAAATTCTCTCCTTCTTACCCCCCTCCTTTCCTATTTACGCGCCGTGTGCTATCGCGCATACTCCCCTTTCCTAGTGAACTCTCAAATAGAGCTGTGCTTTCTAATACCAAATTAACATCTGTTCATCAACCGAAGGAGGCAGGTCGATATAGCTCAGAGGAGCTTGTTTGGTTTATTAGTCCCTTAGGCCAGGGTGGGGCCACGAGGACCGTGTACCCCAACCCTTGGCTGGACTAGTGTGAATGTAATATCGTACGTATGGTTTGTTGATATTGTTTTTGTAAAGATGATCGATGATAGTATTATTTTCTTTTGTTAATTTATTTTCTATGTCAAACAATTATCTTTTATTTATTTCATTGTTATGTCTGACTGTTTCTTGACTCGCATTAAACTTTAGTTATCTGATTTCAAATACTTATGCCTATTGATTTAGTAGCTAGTCAATATCAGATATAAATATAAAATTCCAAAGATTTTCTCAAGCGTATATCAGTTCCTCTTTTCCAAGAACTACCACGATTATGATCTGTATAGTTTACAACATATTACATGTTTGGTAATTCTTAAAGGAAAGTTGAATTGTTCTTGGTCTTTTATGGGCCAGGGCAAAGATACGTTAATTTGAGCAATCTGTTTTCTACTCAAAGTATTTATCAACAACATTGGTATGATCCAGCACCAATACGCGGTACAATTTTGGTAGCAGATCGCGTGGTTTTGAGTTTAAGTCACGGTGCAAAATGGTTTGCAGAGTGTGGGTAGGGTACTCAAAATGGTTTGCAGAGCGTGGGTAGGGTACTCAAAATGGTTTGCAGAGCGTGAGTAGGGTGCACAAAATGGTTTGCAGAGCGTGGGTAGGGTGCGCAAAATGGTTTTCAGAGCGTGGGTAGGGTGCGCAAAATGGTTTGCAAAGCGTGGGTAGGGTGCGCAAAATGGTTTGCAAAGCGTGGGTAGGGTGCGCAAAATGGTTTGCAGAGCGTGGGTAGGGTGCGCAAAATGGTTTGCAGAGCGTGGGTAGGGTGCGCAAAATGGTTTGCAGAGCGTGGGTAGGGTGCGCAAAATGGTTTGCAGAGCGTGGGTAGGGTGCGCAAAATGGTTTGCAGAGCGTGGGTAGGGTGCGCAAAACGGTTTGCAGAGCGTGGGTAGGGTGCGCAAAATGGTTTGCAGAGCGTGGGTAGGGTGCGCAAAATGGTTTGCAGAGCGTGGGTAGGGTGCGCAAAATGGTTTGCAGAGCGTGGGTAGGGTGCGCAAAATGGTTTGCAGAGCGTGGGTAGGGTGCGCAAAATGGTTTGCTGAGCGTGGGTAGGGTGCGCAAAATGGTTTGCAGAGCGTGGGTAGGGTGCGCAAAATGGTTTGCAGAGCGTGGGTAGGGTGCGCAAAATGGTTTGCAGAGCGTGGTTGGGTGCACACACCATCCATTCAACCTTCTTTAGGTCTTCCCTTTTTTTCCATCTATTCTTCATTCTAAAGTCCACCGCTGTGGTCTCAAGGTAGCGTGCTGCCTTGTCACGCAGCGGGCCCGGGTTCGATCCCCGGTCGGGGCAGTTTTTCTGGTTGAGGTTTTTATCGGGGTTTTTCCTCACCTTTAAGACAAATGTCAGGAAAACTTTAAGGCCCAAACGGTCCCCGAAATCATATGGCCATCATCATCATCCTTATCATTATCATCAGCATCCTTCACCGGTGTGGAAAGCAACGGGAAGCTACCACACCTACAATTCCCTAGTAAAGCTGCAATCATAGCATGAAAATGCTATAATTGCAGTGAAGGACCTGCCTTCGGGCAGAATTACTATGGATGGATTCATTCTAAAATCTTCCTAAGGGAATCTATCAGATGTCATTCATTCTCTTGAGATGCACGTAACTGTGCTAAATGTTCACATAAAAGAAGAGCTAATAAAATAAATAATCTTTTAACTCCGTTCTTCCATAAAAAGATATGACATTTTTCAATTAACATAACATTTTATTGGGGGCACGCCGTAGCGTAATGGTTAAGGCACTGAGCTACAAGCCGGAGGGTCGAGGGTTCAAGTCCCGTTGGGGCCAGGATTTTTAAACTGACCCAAACCCTCTGGCGGCACTATGGCCCTGGGGTCGACTCAGCCTCTAACGGAAATGAGTACCAGACGCCTGCTCTGGGGGTAAAGGCGGCCGTCACGCAGGGCTGACAACCCGGCTGACATCAAGTGCCGATTGTCTAGAAAAAGTGGGAGCCTTAACCTCCCACTACCCCAAGGGCCTCCTGAGGCCTGTTGTGGGATCACTTTACTTTACTTTTAACATTTTATTGCAGGTGAGCTTTTGCACGCTTATGAATTCTGTTTTGTGTTAAATTACTGTGAATTTGCAGTTGATAGCGGCTAGACAGCAATCAATGCATTCAGGAGCAGTCTGCATTATGTCTATCATGTGTCATATAATCGCATTCCCAGGCCTCGTTTAAAGTAGCAATATTTACGAGCCATAAACTCCATTTCCATCGGCGGGACGTTTTAAGAGCTGTTACATGCAAACGTTTGTGAAAATAAACCAAAATCAAGTTTTAAAATATTTGCAATGACACAACTAAAGATGTGAGTGCAAGAAATAGATGCACTGTAACCTGCGAGTTACGTCCCTATATTAACCAATACTTTTAAAATTCATTTGGAAATGACGTTGAGGTCACTATAAAAATTTAAAAAACATACAAAATTGGATCTCAGTTGTTTTATAATGTTGTAAAATATCAAGAAGGCCTTTCGGAACATGTTTCATCTTCAGCTTGTATATTAGTACTGTCATTTGTTAAAATTTTGTAAAGAGGGTTTAGTTCATTGGGTGTGTTCTCGTTAAGTAAGTTATGTTCTTGGCTTCTTTTATTATCTCGATTTCTTCGAGGACATTGATTTGCATGTTGTTATTTTCTTTATAAATAATCGATAACACGTTGTTGATAGTATTAAACTGATGACCTGTTGCTATATATTTAGCAAAATCGGATTTACCCTCATTATATCCTCTCATAAACTTCAAGTAAGCCAAATGCGCTTCTTACGATCATTGTTAGGAGTTAATAGACTGGATCACCAAAGGAACACTACTATCAGAGGAAAACTTGGAGTAGCAAGTTTAAATGAAGATATCCAAAGATACCAACAAGAATGGAAAAATCATCTGAGAAGAATGGCAAGAAATAGACTTCCAAAATTGGCATTCCAATATACCCCAACTGGACATAGGGACCAAGGAAGACCAAAACATCGGTGGAAAGATCAAGACCATCTTCGCTAGGTTTACCGTACAGGCCACATGGCCTAAAACGAATTTGTTCATGATGATGATGATGATATCTGAAGTCCCGTCTGGTTTTTCCTTTTATCAGGCTTGAAAGCAATAGAATGTCCCACCAACTAGTTGCTAGCAAGGAGGTGGTAAGTCCAGCGATGGGGTCGCCATCTTTAAGCATCTGGATCTGCTTCAATACTGCATTTACTCAGTATTAGTTGGAATGGTTATACCGCCAGAGGTCCACTCCAGGGAGTAGGCGCCCCTGCCCTTTTGTGAGCTCCAGGTCCCACTCGCCCAGTGGGTAGTACCTGGGTAGGGCCCCGTCCACAGGGTTACGTGGGGAGAAGAGAAGTCCCGTAGTGAAGGCAACTTCTCTAGGAGACGAACACTCCGAAATTCCATTTCCCTGCCCTCCAGGAAGAGGGGTTTGGCTAGAGGCTGGTAACCTCTACTAGTAAAAAATAACTTACTCATAAACTTCAGCAGATATCCAAAACAAATAACAAAATACAAACCTAAAGGCACCCGAGATGTGGGCAGACCTAGAAAGAGATGGGCTGAAGTCAGAACGGGTCAACAGACCTAATCCATGAATGCAGATGATGATGATGGTTATACCGCCATGACTCGGTCCCCAGAGCCTCGTTTGTTAAAACAGGTTGCACCACGAGAAGGTGAGGTTGAGAATTGAGTAGGAAAGGTTATATGAGACACTTCACTACTCCTTATGAAAAGATGGCACGAAAAGCGCTTTCTCAGGCCGTAACAGGTATTCTAGGACTAATACCTGGCAGGATGATGATGATATCTGAAGTCCTTAAAGTGTTCATTAAATCGTGTATTAAAATTTATTATTGTTCTTTCAATAGGGATCGTTTTTCACAGCTATTGCATTTTAGCGTGTAAACACCTTTGTTTCTTCTATTTTATTGGAGATATAATGTTACTTACTTACTTACTTACTCACTGGCACTATCGAACCCGTAGGTTCATGGCCGCACGGACATAAGCTCTCCATACATCCCTATCCTGAGCTAATGCTTTCCAATCATTCCCTGTATAATCTACTTCCCTCAAATCATAGTTAATATTGTTCTCCCACCTCATTCTTGGTCTACCAACTGGGCGTTTTCCTTCTGGCTTTCCCACAAGAAGTTTCCATGCACGTCTTTCATTCCCCATACGCGCAACATGTCCTGCCCATCGCAGTCTACGGGACTTAACTGTTCTTATTATATCTGGCTTCCTATAAAGACCATGTAGTTCATTGTTATGTAGTCTTCTCCATTCACCTGTCTGATCATCTCTCTTTGGTCCAAAAATTTTCCTAAGAACTTTATTCTCAAATACTCGTAATCTCCTTTCCTCCCTTAAAGTAAGAGTCCATGTTTCGCACCCATATAATATAACTGGTAGAATAATAGTTTTATATATTTTCAGCTTAACGTTTTTTGAAAGGAGTTGTGACATCAAAAGTATCTGCAATGCATAATAGCATGCATTTCCAGAATTGAGCCTATGTTTAATTTCTTTGTGCATCTCATTCCTATTTGTGATTATTGTTCCTAGGTATTTGAATTCAGCCAATTCCTCAAAATTTCCCTCATTTGTCATTAGCGTTACTTCATTTATTGTTTGTTCCATATCCAATTCTTATATTTTGTAATTTGTTGTGGTTTTTGTCAGATTTTGTATTTCGGTACATGTATATGTTAGAGTTATACAGGTTCCGGAAGATCATTTGTGGTGGGTCATACCGGGATTATTCAGGGCTTTCTCGGGGTTCTCCCGTTTCTCCTAATTGTATCCCACCAGAACACCCCACTTGTCTTCGCCCCCCTATCATGTCATTTCGTCTTCATTAATTCACTCAATCATCTCATATCACCCTTCACCTCATCTCATTTAGAAAAACTAGTTTTACAAAGGGCTTACGATGAGGACTAATCCTATTTATTATTTCAGAAGTATTTTTCTTTGTCTCTTTTTTTAGCCTTTTTCCACAGTAGATTATCCCCCACTGTTAACATCGGATCTCTCTGACCTCCAGCAGGAATTTTACATTTTAAGTCTGTTTAAAATATGAGGTTATGGCTGATGGGGAGGCACATTCATGAACTCCCTCACGACTCTGAGCCTATGTAACAACTTAAGGCAGAATAGGGCCAAAGGCCCTGGGTTCAACACAGAAAATGGCGATATGAGTTGCGTGTGAATGCCTGATGTGTTGAAACCACAAACATCATAACAGATTATAATTATAAACTATAAAATAGATTTAATTTCCAATTCATTCATAATGAACAATGTTGGTTACTATATACAATGAACCTACACAATGTTGCCTTGTTACGGAGGTAATAACCCAAACCCATACGTTGTTCTAATCTAATATGAAGTTTGCCACGAACAGAAGATGAAAATCTACCAATAATACCCAGTGAATTTAAAATTGGAATGTACAAGAATCATGTATTAAAGAGCGAAGTGGAGAGAATAACAATATAAACTAAGTACTTACGCTAATGACCGTACCATCTATTTAGAACTCTTGTGAAAGATGGGAGGTATTAACGGTAACAACGGCGCGGCGCACTGCTAGAAGGATAATGGGACTGATTAAAGAAATGAACATGGAACAGTACTAAGTAGTACAATCTGTTACTGCGCCATGTTGAAGTGAAGTAATATAGTTTCTATGCAAACTTATTTATCAATGGGATCCTATTTTAATTCATGACTCGCTTCCAGTCTGGAAAAAAACCTGAATCGTGGGAATCAGAAATTCGCTGAATGTAGGGGGCAAACAAAATTCTTCACCTTCATTGTAATATAATTATATATCTGTATTTTAAATGACATAATAAATATGATCTACCCCTGAATTTGTCGATAACTTGAATTTTAGTATGTTTCAATTTTACACACGTTTCAATGGTATTTATGATTAAAAAGGAGAAATAGAGTAAGAATCATAAAACAATGAGTCTTAACGTTTCAGTGGATAAATTGTGTTATCTAACCTCAACATCGTAAAAATAAAATTATAAATGCAATCCACCCTAATAAATATTTTTTTACAAGAAATGTATGATTTTTAGCAATAGGTAAATTCAGTCTTCATGAAGATGGTCTAGACAATGGGGTTAGGTTAGTCACCTTTGCCACATCAAAGTAACTTACTGTTAAAATGCAGTACTATTAGGGAAGCAAAAAATCAGAAACTATCATCTGCTGAAAGACCAGTTACAAAAGAAAGAGTTTTAAATTTCATTTAAAAGAAGCTAACGTCCAACAGTCCCCCGATTTCTTGTAGTAAGGAGTTCCAGAGTCTAGCAGTAGATACAGTATATGAATTAATATAATGGTACGTTCCGTGTAGTGGGGTGTGAAGTAGGAGATTCTGGCGTGATCGTGTATCCAAATTGTGATTGGAGAGTACAAATATGAATTGATGGACCAATCTAAAACATATTTTAAACACAGCAGCCAACGAAAGTAAGGAAGAAAGAAGAGATAGACAAGAAGAAGAAGAAGTGGGATGAAAACCTCGATTGAATTATTAATGATAAAGGAGAAACATATCGAATATATATATATATATATCTATAAACTTAAACGCTTGCTGACGAAATAGATTACAAACAGACAAGAGCAATAGCAAAAAGAGAAGTTAGAAGAAATCACAGACAAAATTGGAATACTTTTGTTACCCAATTGGAAATGGACATCACAAGACCAAATCCAGAAACATATAAAATCTTAAAGCAATTAAATGGAGAGATACATGAAAGAGTTAAATTAAATACAATTCCTTTAGAAAATTGGATAGAATATTTTCAAAACCTATGGCAGCAAAAAAAAAAAAAAAAAAATCTCCCAACTTCTAACAATAATTACATAGATCCTTTTACATTAGAAGAATTAAATACAATACTCGTCCACAGCAAAAATAACAGAACACCAGGTGAAGATGGTATTAACCTGGAATTATTGAAGTATGCCAGCTCTGCCTTTATTGAAAGATTTCTAATTTTTTAAATAGCATTTATAATGAAGGCCCTCCATCAAAAAGCTGGCAACAAGCTGTTGTAATCCTACTACATAAAAAAGGACTGTGATAATTTCAGAAGAATAAGCCTTTTGGACTCAGGCTACAAAATATACACCAAGTTACTTAAATCAAAATTAACTAATTATTATGACAGTTTATTACATGAAGCGCAAAATGAATTCCGAAAAGGAAGATCCTGTACAGATGGATACTTCACTATTAACATTCTAATAGAAAAACACACAAAGTTTAATATTGAGACACATGGCGTTTATTGACTTGAAGAAGGCATTTGACAAAGTAAATAGAAACAAATTATTAGAAATCCTCAAATGTGATGGAATCCCTGATCAACTGATAAAAGCTACATATGATATTTATAAGGATAATTACATCCAAGTTAAGATTGAAAATAAAATATCTGAATGTAGACCAATTAATCAAGAAGTTAGACAAGGATGTGGTCTTTCACCAATGCTCTTCATAATGTACATGAACTCAATTATTAAAGAATGGAGACTACAACCACACGGCAGTATACCACTTAAGATTATATAATTTAGATACCCTATTATTTGCAGATGACATTGTGTTTATAGCGAATTCAGAAAATAACCTACAACGTTCAGTCCACTATTTTCACCAAATTGCAATAAAGAACATAGAAATCTCAACAGAAAAATCTAAAGTCACGGCTTTCCTAGGAAAAGACCCAGTTCGCAGTAAAATTGTTAATAATAATAAAATATTAGAACAAACTAACACATTTAACTACCTCGGATGCCAAGTTACATACAAAGAGGAAAAAAATATTTTAGTAAAAAAATTATAAAATTTAACAGAGTAACATGAATTATAAATATTATTTTCAAGCCAAACACAGTACAGCAACACATACGAATTAGAATTTATAAAATACTGGTCAGACCCACATTAAGTTACGGCAGCGAGACCTGGACAATTCGCAGTGAAGATGAACAAAGATTAACTGCGGCAGAAATGAAATTTATGAGACGTACTGCAGGTAACTCAATAACAGACCATAAAATGAATTATCAGTTTCTCAGAGAATTACAAACAGAATCAGCATGGAATATGTACAAAAATACGAAAACTGGAAATCTCACGTAAGAAGAATGAGCAAAAAAGAATACTACGTCAAATCTTAAATGACCAGCCATCAGACAAGAGATCTTTGGGCAGACCCTTCTAAAGTTGGACTGAGATCGTAACAGACCACTAGGTCTAACACAAGAAAGGAAGAAGAAGAAGGAGAAATATTTTATTCCCAGCTCCTCTTACTCTTTAAATATTCACTACTTTATAAACGACAAAAATGTTTCTTAAACCCTAAAAGTAAGAAGTAACTAGATAAAAATTAATATTTTTTCCTTCCCTGATATTTTGTAACCAATTGTTACTTAAAATTTATCATAAGTAATGCCACGAGTGATTTCCAAATTATCGATAAATTCACGACTCACGAAGTGAGGAGTGAATTTATCTAGAGAATTTGGAAATCAAGAGTGGCATTTGTTAGGACTATTTAACGAATAAAATAAAGCTGTTTACTCACAAATCATTATTTAACTACAGTTATTTAAAAATATTTTTATATTTAAAGTAAACGGTGATGTTTGAAAACTAATGAGAAACGATAGGTAGCCTACGCTTCTACTGCTTCTTTTGTTTATCACTGCAACCAGATCATACTATTTATTGCCAAAGGAACGCAATATTGTAAGAATGCTCTCTAGTGGAGAAAAAATGAAACACATCAATCTGTATATTAATTCATTTTTGATGTCGTATACATTTAAGAAAGTGCAAACAGTGGTTTCTTTTTTTGGTGGTATAATCAATTGCTACAAATGTTGACATGTAAGCACTATTATATACAATCTGGTAGCCGTATTTGTTATAGGCTCAGTCACTGCAAAATAACGGTCAGACCTGTTCAGAATATTAAAAAGGAGGAGCTTTGCTTAATATATGATAATCCTAACGTTGATAATTATTTCGTGAAACACGTCTCTGATTGGTTGTAATACAGAAATCATTGAAACGTGATTGGTCATTGACTCCCATTTGGGGCATGAGTTAAATAGTCTTTATAATATATTTAATGCAAATTATTTCTAATAATATGTTTTCTTATACTTATATCTGCATAAATTCATAATATTAAGATTCTATATAACTACAATGATACAATATAAAATGATATCCAATAGAAACCATTTAGTTTACGAATGTGTCTCATTTCCATTCAGCACATGCGTGGGCGAGACTGTATTTTTGAGCTTGGTTTCCCAGCTATCCACCAATTGATTACTTCCTGGGGGTGGAGCTGCGAAATATTCAAACACACCCCAACCTTGCCAACAGAAAGGGCAGCAGTAGGCCTGATTCAATGCAACAATGAATTAACGTTATATTGCTAATGCAGCACAATGCCAAACAATTCGTAACAGTGTTGTTCTAAACTCCATGGTGCGACAGGCCTAGAAGGTCCTTTGCCTACCATCCGGCTGCTCATCCACATGTGTTAATCATAGAGGTAGACGATCATCCAGCGAATGTAGGGGTGACATTTGGTCAGCATGTCGGGTTCCCCAGCAGTTACAGCTGATTTTCTCAACCAGGAGCCGCTACTTATTGTAGCTACCCAAATGCCTCACGATGCAGAGTAGGCACTGGTCCCATAGTGGTCGAAATTCCATGAAAGAATTTCTTCCCCCATGGAGACACGAAACAGCCAAGTCCGTAGCCCTCTGATAAAATAGTTAATAATACAGAGAAATAAAAATTATTTTCTTGCCTTAACCATTAGGCTATGGCCTGGGGCAATTGTGTTGTACACTTCTTAGAACATAGGGCAATATTTTCCTATCGTCTCCTAGGTGTAAAATTTCACACTTAAAAAAGATTTCATTTTCCCAAAGTCAATATATATTGTACTGCTACACCAATAAAATGCAGAACAATTCGTGTCTCCGTGTTTTCATCAAACAATAAGAATCAAAGGCAGGATAGAGATTCTCTCAAATTTTGAAGGTTGTTAGTAAGTACCGATACTTTTATAGACTTAAATTGATATATTAACAAAATATGTTAAACCATCTATAAATAGGAAATAAGCAATATAATATCAGGTTCGATCCCCGCTCGGGACAAGTTTCCTGGGTGAGGTTTTTTCGGGGTTTTTCCTCACCTGTAAGACAAATGCCAGGATACTTCAAGGCCCAAACGGTCCCCGAACATCATCTGGCCATCGTTATCATCAATATCATATTCACCTCATTAAATTAAGTTTAAGGCCTCTCCTGGCGCATCATTGCCCATCGCCACCATTGGGGCAGCGTAACCCCGCCTTCCAGGCGCCCCAACCGCAGAAGTGGGTTACAATACGCCAATACCAGGAGAGAATACCTGAAATGTCGAACGACAAATAGGTGGCATTGAACAAAAAAAAATATCAGTTTCATTTGTATAGGGCATATTAAAATATATATTATAGACATACACAGTAAAATGATGATAATAAGAATAACACAACAACAACAACAATAATAATAATAATAATAATAATAATAATAATAATAATAATAATAATAATAATAATAATAATAATAAAAATAATAATAATAATAATTGTGTTAGGAATTCTTTCTGTAATTAGCGTAAGTAGTTTTTCCTTCAACCGAAAGTAATTTTTTTATCTTCCAAAAAAACCTGTCTTACCCATCTTCATCCGTCAATGCCATTCTATTCGTACTCCTGATCCTATCATCCATCCAGTGTTCCTGTGGTTTTCCTCTTCTCCTTCTGTCTTTAGCATCCCATTCCAAAATAATTTTCGAAATTCTGTCTTTGCCCTTTCTTTCATGTCCAAACTATCCCATTTGTTGTTCTTCAATTACTTCAGGAGCTTTCTAATTCATTTCCATCACATGTCTAACTCTTCGGTTTTTAATGTTATCCATTCTTGATTTTCTTGCCGCTCTACACCAATAGTCAATTTCAGTAGTCAATATTGTATTTGCATGTGGCCTGTCTAATGTTTAAGTTTCAGCTGAATAACAATAATAATAACAATATTAATTTTATTTATATACATATGTTCAATGTTATACATATTTCTGGGACCAAAGTTTTATTTTCCTTCTCCACTCGTCCCTAACCATCCACTCCATGTCATCCAGTCTGCTTGTTTTCATTCCAGTTTTTATCTCTTGCACTTTTAAAATTCATATTAAAGCATCGTTGAGGTTATGTAATAAGATATTAAATATAAAATTGGTACCTGGTAAGTCAGTCGTCCTCAACTAAATTATTAAACTTCATCAATATGGAGGCCTTTCAAAAACAATGTTTCATCTTCTGAATTTTATGCAAAAAATGAAACATTGTTTTTTGAAAGGCATCCATATTGGAATTACTTGATGAAGTTTAATAATTTATTTTTGAGGACGACTGTCTTACCCGGTACCGATTTTATATTTAATATCTTATTTCTTGAATCCATGAGTTTGGAGGTATTCCTATCTTTCTTCTTCCAGATGGACAACATTCTAATGTTGCATTCCTCGTATATGCCCATACCAATTTAACTGCTTGTATCTTATATAGTCTACTATTGAATATTTAATATTCATTTTTTCTCGTATGACTTTATTTCTTATTTTTTATACTTTTGTACATTTTACTGCTCCCCTCAATACAACCATTTCCATCGATGTAAGTTTTTGTTTCAAGCTTTTGTTGAATGTCCATGCTTTCAGCCCCATACAGTGTGATTATAAAGTCTCAGTACATTTTACAGAAATCGCTTACACATCATATTTCTGTTACAGCCATTCGAAAGATACATATATGTTCACCATTGAAGAGCGGATAGAGATTGTTGCTGCGCGTTTAAGAGGCCAGTCGTACGAGGAAGTTAGAGACAGATTCCAAAGGAAACCATCACGGGAGACGTGTATCTTGATATGTTGCAACTTTTCTTACAGCCACAGTTACAGCAAGATGGTATCATTGATACAGTGGTGTTGCAACAAGATGGAGCACCACCACACTTTGCTCTGGCTGTACGCGCGTATCTCAATGACAGGTTTCCCAAGAGGTGGATTGGAAGGGCATCTCCTCGTATCTGGGCACCTCGTTCGCCAGAACTCGCATCCCTGGACTTTTTTGCTTGGGGTTCATCAAGAAAAAGGTGTACAGAACCAAGTTTCCTAATCTGCAAGTGCTGAAAGAACGCATACGCCAAGCGAGTGAAATGATTACAGAGGATATGTTGGTGCATGTTTTCCGGGCGACAGTGCGTCGTTGGGAAACATGTTTTGAGATTGATGGAGGTTATGTTGAACACTAACTTCATACTAGATACTACCTTATAATTTTTGTTTTATTTGCGCTACGTTATCCACAAAATGTACTGGGACTTTATAATCATACTGTATATATGACGGTCTTTCTTACTATTGAATTATATATTTGTATTTTTTTTCCTGGTTATATGTATGTTCCAAATGACACAATTTAACGTTGGTGTTATTGTCCATCTTAATTTATTCTGTTCTTAATGACACTTTCTCGTCTATCCACCTTTATCTCTTTTTATCCCAAATACTCAAATTCTTCAAATCCTCTAATATAACAATAATAATAAACTTATTTGCTGCTTGGATTTTTCCATCCTAAAAATCTATCGACCGCGGCCGGGTTTGAATCCGCGACCCTCGGGACCATAGGCAAGGAGCACAACCACTAGTCCAGCACGGCCGATATAGTTAATCTATAACTCTGTGAAGAAGATTTAACGCTTATATTTGATGCACGCGATACGTTGTTTTCCAAATTATGTTAGTACTATTATGCAGGGCCTAGTTAATAGTATTTTATTTCATTATCTCCATCGCTGTGGGGTAGCCTCGAACATAGCAGGCCCGCATTCGGTCCCCGGTCGTGCAGGTTTCTAAAGTGATTTTTTTTCTATGGTTTTTCCTCGCCTGTAAAACAAATGTCAAATTTTAATGCCCAAATGATACCCGAACATCATCTGACTTCATTGAGATCATTATCATATTCACCATGTTTAGTATGAATGTGTGACTGAATGGTGAGTTTTGTCTTAGGGTCGATTTCATTAACAGAGGTGACTGTATTAAGTCAGTTTAAGCTATGCATTATATGGGAGAAACTGGAGTAATACTGTTACCTCTCTTGATGAAACCGACCCTTAATATTATGTTGTCTCGGTGAAGTCCCTGGATTGAGCTGATCACTCATTCGAGGAGGCTCTCCATGTCCTTGGAGATGCTCAAAAATATTCGTGTTTTCCAAAGATTAAAATCCCTCTCCTAACAAATAGTGGCACTCTAAGGTTCGGACGGCGTGAAGTATGTTAAAGTACTTATAAGGTGAGAGGTTAAACTACGATGATGAAAAAATATTTATCAGCTTATCATTACCGTTCCCATTTAAAGCTGGGCGTGAAGACCTCCGATTTCACTACTGATCAGCCCTTAATTCAATCGATTGAGATTGTAAATTAGACTTATCCATCCATCTATAGCAATTCTGCCCGAGGAATGGTCTTTCATTTGCAATCATATACCCGAGCCGCCATATCTCCGACTCTGAAGTTTAGGTTATACGAGGAGTAAAGGGAGAATTCGCCCTCTACTGCCAATAAGGATATGGTTGTAGTGATAGTAGATGTCTGCCACAACCAATCACTACTCTTGACGCAGCTATAGCGCTCTAGTAAGGTTTGAAATTGCTGACATGTTGTCAACTGTATGTCTGCTAACCGCATACAAAAAGCGGCCACTCCCACTGAATATCCATATCGGCAACACTGTCGTGAAAATGTCAATGCCGGAGAATCGGTGGCTGCAGTATAGCATTTTCATGCTATGCTTTCCAGCTTTACTGGGGAATTATAAGTGTGGTAGCTTCCCGTTGCTTTCCACGCCGGTGAAGGATGATAATGATAAGGCTGATGATGATGATAAGGCTGATGATGATGTCCGGATGATTTTCAGGGACCGTTGGGCCCTAAGCATCCTGACATTTGTCTTATATGTGAGGAAAAATCCCGAAAAAACCTCAGTCAGGAGCTTGTCCCTACCGGAAATCGAACCTAGGTCTGCTGCGTGACAAGGCAGCACGCTACCTCGAAACCACAGCGGTGAACTTTATTTATTTAATAATAATAATAATAATAATAATAATAATAATAATAATAATAATAATAATAATAATGTTTTATTTATTCTGCCAGAGTTAAGGCCATAAGGCCTTCTCTTCCACTCAACCTGCACAAATACAAATAAATATTTGCCAAATTTAGATATACAGTATACTAATTATAAAGAATTAAAAATACATTAAATGTAGCAATGTAAATTTCATGCACAAACAACATTTTATACAATAATAATACTTACGATAACAATAATAATAATAATAATAATAATCTATATATAATAAATTATACGAGAACCTGGTGGAGTTAAGGCCATGTGGTGTTTTCTTCCAGACATATTTCAACTCAAATTATATCCCCCCCCTTAAAATAAGTATTTTAAAATGCAATTTAAAGTCATCGATCCGATATACTGTATATAGGCTACATATTTTTTTTAATAATGCACCATGCCAGGGGAATATTTATAAATTGTTTTATTTATTTATCTCCATTGGGTTACGGTCCATGTTGGGCCACAGCCTGCTGTAATATCAAAGCCCCATTATCTTCTATCTTGCATATTTCTTCTCCATTCTCTTATTCCCAACGCTGTCATATCCTCCTCTATGTTCTCCAACCATTTCTTTCTCGGTCTTCCCATGCATATTCTTTCACCTGGTTTCCCTTTGCTTATATTTTGTAGCATGGATTCCTCCTCACTTCAATCTACATGTTCTAAGTCTTGTACTTTTAATTGTTCCTATAATTTGGGCCTTCAATACAATTCGTAGAGTTTTCCATTTTCCATTTTCATATTTAGGTCCATAAATCCTTCGTAATATCATCCTTTCCCATGCTGAAATTCCTTAACAAGCACCAAGTTTGTGCACCTATGTTACCATCGGACTATTTAACTCATGCCACAAATGCTAGTCAATTACCAATCACGTTTCAATTAATTTTGTTTTACAACCAATGGCAGTCGTGTTTCGCCTCGCTCTTTATCGATTTCTCTTTATCAGTTCCTGCTTTTGTGATAAAGAAAGCTCCTCCTTTTTAATGTTCTGAACAGGTTAAAGCATTATTTTTCTCCAACAAATACATTGAATATAGCAAATAATGAAAAGATTCCTTGATTTTACTGAGTTGTTTACTAAAAAAATAAATAAATAACCCGTAATGTTTATTATGATATATAGTTTGATGTGTTTCATTATTTCCCCACTTGGGTGCACTCTTACAATATTGCGATCTTATTTGGCAATAAATAATATGATCAAGCAGCAGTGAATGAACATAACCTCACATTTCTGATTTGTTTTCAAACATCGCCGTTTACATTAAATATATAAATATTTTAAAATAACCATAGTTAAACAATGATTTGTGAGTAAACAGCTTAATTTTATTCGTTAAATAGTCCTAACAAATGTCACTCTTGATTTCCAAATTCTCTAGATAAATTTGGAAATCACTCGTGGCATTACTTATGATGAATTCTCCTAGTCAATCTATTTATACGTCTCATTATAAAAAGATTAAATTATAATTTTCATACAAATGTATAATTCCCGCAGAATCAATTGTCCGGTTAAACTATTTTGGAAATTTCTTTGTAGTTATGATTGTGTTCTTTTACGTTTCGTAAATCTGCGACACTGGGCATACGGCTTTACTTCACTTTCCTCGCAATCACGACTTTTATGCTCTGAAAAAAAGTTTAATGCCGCGCCGTCCGAGCTAGAACCCGAGAACCTTGGAGCCAGAGGTGTGTATAAAACCCCCTTGTCCACTGGAACCGACAGTACTCTTATATAAAGACAGTAATGTGGAAGAGTTGATTTTTTGTTTGAAAGTGCTGTATCTACTTTCCTCTTGATTCGTTAGCTTCGGAATCAAAATATTTATCTTCTACGGTTATCTTTTGCTTTTAAACTTTCTTAATGTTTTCTTGAAGTTATGATTTAAACATTAGTTTAAAATGAGTTCCTGGAATTTATTACCGTATATTCAACAGTTTTATTATATCTGAAGTTGTAACAATTTATGGCAAAATTTTATATTGACGTCAGTTACTGCTGGGAACAGAAACATCTGTTTTTGAGTTATTGGATGCACAGTGTTATTACCTTACCTATTACCTCACAATCAAAAGATTCATTAAACACCAGCGACAAATTGCAAACATGGTACTTTATTCTTCATAATCAGCATGGACATTTTAAGTTTAAATCAAAACTAGTGAAATTCATATCAAATTCCGTTGAGGTGAAGTCATATGATGAAAGTTAAAAATTAAATTATACCTGTTGGTAGGTGCCGTCGTCCTCAACTTTGTTAATATATTGTACATAAAATTAACTGGAGCGCTTTCGGAAGTTATCTTCCATCTTCAGCAGGTTGACCTTCTGCTACTCGTGTACGGTGATGTATACTCCAACTGTTGTAGCAGCAACTGACTTGTTTTTGACGATCTCGTATATTGTGTCTGACTGGGGTGCGTTCTCATTAAGAAGTGAGGTGTTGATTGTTTCCTTTATAATTTCGAGGAAACAAACAACACCTCACTTCTTAATGAGAACACACCCCACTCAAACCCATTATACGAGATCATCAAAAACAAGTCAGTTGCTGCTACAAACAGTTGGAGTATACATCACCGTACACAACAACAAGTAGCGGAAACTCAACCTGCAGAAGATGGAAGGTAACTTCCGAAAGCGCTCCAGTTAATTTTATGTACAATATATTAACAATGTTGAGGACGACGGCACCTACCAACAGGAACAATTTATTTTTTAACTTTCATCATTTTAAGTTTAGGCTCCGCTGTGCCTATTCCTATATCTTAATAATTTAAACATGTTGTAGACTTCTCCACCGTTGGTTAGATTTGCCTCTGTGTCCTTTACGTTGACTATTTAACTCATGCCCCAAATGTGAGTCAATGACCAATCACATTTCAATGATTTTTTATTTACAACCAATCACAGTCGTGTTTCGCCTAAAATTTACCAACTAAAGTTTATCATAATAAAGAAAACACCTCTTTTTTAACATTTTGAATAGGTCATAGCATTATTTTGCAGTGACTGACTCTCGAAGAAATACGGCTATCAGATTATATATATATATATATATATATATATATATATATATATATATATATAATATAGTGCATGAATGTCAACACACAGCGCATGCGGGAGTTGATATAAAAACCTTTTTAGCAATTGATTATACCACCAAAAAAAGAAACCACTGTTTGCACTTTCTTAAATGTATTTTTTCCAAGGTAATAACATTCCAGAAAAATATAATTGTCATATTTACATCATAGGACATCAGAAATTAATTAATACCTATATCGTTGCTTATAAATTTCTCCACTAGGGTGCATTCTTACAACATTGCGATCCTTTGGCAATAAATACTATTATGATCTGATTGCAGTGATGAACAAAAGAAACAAATGAAGCGTACCAATCGTTTCTCATTTGTTTTCAAACATCGCCGTTTACATTAAATATATCAAAATATATAAATATTTTAAAATAACTATAATTAAATAATGATTTTGTGAGTAAACAGCTTAATTGTATTCGTTAAATAGTCTTAACAAATGCCACTCTTGATTTCCAAATTCTCTAGATTAATTCACTCCTCACTTCATGAGTCGTGAGTTTATCGATAATTTGGAAATCACTCGTGGCATTACTTATGATGCCAGGATTCCTCCTGTGGTAAATAATTTTAGTATATTCTGTAGAGGTGATTTAACCAATTAATTTGATGTGTTTGGTTTTCTTCCACTATATTTTGAACTTTTAACTTCTCACGAATGTCAACATTTCTTTTTTATCCGACAGATTTAGACCTAAAACAGGACGTGAAATACCAAGGTATCTCTCCTCGACTGGTTTATCTGCTTTGGCATGTCCGGCATGGGCGACTCTTCTGGAAATTCCGCAGTTTTTTAATATCAGCTATTAATCTTAAGTGAAAACATCTTAAACACGTACATTGCAAATATCCTACCTGAATTCAGGGTCAGTAGATACAGATATAACCCCGGCTACTTTTTCTGATGATGGGACTAGTCCCGAAAGGCCTACTAGACAACAATTTTGTAATTTTAATTTTTATGACTAATACCTCAACGGAATTTTATCTTGAATTGTATTAAAGTTGATTTATTTTATCATAATTTATTAATCTTAATTATCTATTTCGTATTATTATAGGGAATCAAAGTAGGACATGGAAGCTTTTTGAAGGAAAACTAGTAGGAAAATGACTAGTTGGTAGACCAATAATGAGGTGGGAGAATAGCATTAGCCATGATTTGAAGGAACTAGATTATACAAGGGATAAAAGAAAAATATTAGCTCAGGATATGGATGTGTGGATAGCTCATGTGCACACGGCCATGAACCTACGGATTCGATGGCACCAACCATGAACCTATGGATTCGATAGTACCAGTAAGTTAATTGTCCATCGCTGTAGTCTCGAGGTAGTGTGCTGTCTTGTCACGCAGCGGGCCCGGGTTCTATTCCGGTCGGGACAGGCTCCTGGCTGAGGTTTTTCTCGGGTTTTTTCTTACCTGTAAGACAAATGTCAGGAAGCTTAAGGCCCAAAGGTTACCGAAAATCATCCAGCCATCATCAACATCCTTCACCGGTGTGAAAAGCAACGGGAAGCTATCACACCTATAATTCTCTAATAAAGCTGCAAGCATAGCATGAAAAATGTTATGATTGAAGTGAGAAACCTGCTCTCAGGCAGAATTACTTTGGATGGAGTAAGTTAATTATTACTGCTTTATTTAAATGCTTGCACTATTTCTACCAAATTCATTTGATTTAAGGTTACAAAATTGTGAGAACATAACGTAAACGGGCTAAAACCTTGCTGGAAAATCGAAATTCATATTAGAGGCGTAGTGACTTCTTGATTTTAAGTTAGAATTCCCGTTGTAAGACTATTTGTTTATATCTGCTACTACAACAGAGGAAATCGGATCTTTAACACAAATAACTGTATCTTTATGTTTCGACGGAACATAGGTTAGAAACTATACACCCACAGGTTACAAACTACATCAATCAGATCGCTCCCAACAGTTTATTTTAATTGCAATGCAACATCTAATCTCATCGTTTGCTACTAATTCCTACCTTGCCCCCCCTCCCGGAAGGTGTGTAGAGGTAACCTTCAGTTACGGTAAGATGCGTTTTGTTAGATTTGGTTAGGTTAGGGCAGTTATGATAGCTATAGGTGAATTTCACGTAAAATGACACCTATATCATTATCATCAACATCAACCGGTATCACGGCAGCTGCCGCCGTCTTCCGGAAACCAAACGCCATTCCTCTCTGTCCATCCATTGATATTCTTCCAATCTTCTGATATATTCATAGCTGCTTGTACCCCTTTTATCCAAATTTTCTTCGGTCATCCTCTCTTCCTCCTTTCCATTGGGATTCATTCCATAACAATTTTAGGCAATCTTTGCTCTGGCATTCTTTAGACATGGACATACCACTGTAATCTTCTCTTTTCTATAATGTATATGATGTCCGGCTCCTCTTGTACACCCATAATTTCCCTTATTTCTTTATTTCGTATTCTAACCATTCTAGATTTTCCAGCTGATCTTCTTAAAACATTCATTTCTGTACTCAAAAATCGTTTCATTTCCCAGGTAGGAATTTGCCAGACTTCAGCGTCATATGTTAAATTGCTCTGAATTATGGTTTGATATATTTGTAATTTTCTATTTTTTGTAATATTGTTGCTCCACCAAACAGAGTTTAAAGCAATTAATTATTGCTTGTTTTGTTTGTGCGATTCTATTTTTAATTTCCACTGTGTTATCGCCTGAATGGTATAATTTTGTTCCTAAATAAGTGCATTCAATACTAGGTTCTAGTTCTTCTCCATTGTTGAAATATACATATTTTCCATTTCTTCTCCTATACACAGGTGTATATATATATATATATATATATATATATATATATATATATATATATATATCGCAAAATAACAAGAATGCTCTGAATTATGGTTTGATATATTTGTAATTTTCTATTTTTTTGTAATATTGTTGCTCCACCAAATAGAGTTTAAAGCATTAATTATTGGTTGTTTTGTTTGTGCGATTCTATTTTTAATTTCCACTGTGTTTTCACCTGAATGGTCTAATTTTGTTCCTAAATAAGTGCATTCAATACAAAGTTTTTTTTAGTTTTTTTCTCCATTGTTGAAATTTATATTTTCCATTTCTTCTCCTATACACAGATATTTAGTTTTTTCTATATTTATATAAAGTATATATATATATATATATATATATATATATAGATATATATATATATATATATTATTCACATTTGCTTTTTTGAAGTAAAATTGAATACTTCGACATCACAGAGATTATTATTTTACTTTCATTCTTTAAAACATGATCTCATTCTATAGTTATGTCAGTTATTGATATAAAACCGTACATTTTACGTAAAATTATTATTAAAGAAGGAAACTCCGTATTTTCTGTTAAATTTATTGAAACCTATATATAAATGTTTTGAAGAGGAAAATTGGTGTCCTAATATCTAATGACTAAAAGAAAAGAATATTTTATTTTATTTTTTTGCAATTGATACGTCAGTCACTTTGGAATTCACCTATATTTACCCAAGGAATGAGAGCTTAAAACCTATGCAGATGTTCCTTCCACTCTGTATTATTCTGGAGATAAAGTTAAATTGCTCTCCCGATTAATGCTAGTAACACATCAAGTTACTGTTAAATATTGTAACCGACTGTAGTCGCTACACTAATACTCGCTACATTATTGCACATTCACGCAATGGAATCACGTGTTAGAGTTTATGAATTATTTATATTTTAAACAGAAATGCTGGTACTAACTACCCTCGTGGGAATATGTTCGCAGTCTGCAATTTCTATTCCGTGAGATTATAAACCGCTAAAAGCAACCCATTTAAAAGAGAGTTTCGTATTACGCCGCGAAATTGTGTATATAGAGAAATTATGAAATGGAAGGTAAGCTTTTGAATACAATATGGCAATAAATCATGTGCTAGACGATTAATACAATTACATACAGCTATTGTCAGTGTTGTTTTAGAGATTTCGCCGAAATTCGACTCAGGATTGGACACGGATTTTTATTGCTAAAAGTTAAGATTGCAACAGTGTAAGACTATATTGAGAAGTAAGACTTCTGACTGCCTGTTATCTTATAAGGGAAGTACTTATGTTGGACCGGTTGGATTGTAACAAACATTGGAGCATATGTAAATTAATTGACATTAAATATGATGACGTCAGTCATTTTGCTGCAAATTTAATAAAACTCGTGCCATTTGTCATTAAATTTCAATCGCGTCTCATTGACCGGTTCGTAACGGCACAGTTGCTCATTGCAGCTGGTTTCAAGCACAAGTGCTGCTAGCACCCTAGCTATACCGGTGCGAACAATGTAAATATCAGTTTCCCTCCTTGTTAACATTAATAACTATTTTTGATTACTTTATATAGATAGCAGAGCACTGTATATATTTGTTTTACTTGAAATTCGGAATCGGTTATAATTTCGTGTACTGAAGTAATAAAAACAAATTATGATTTATCATAACATCAATGGTGATAATGAGGATCTTCGATAAAATGATTGTACAAAGTTTTTGCGAACGCCATGAGCATCTGATGATGGCAATCCTGGAGCAGTAATATGTGGCACATTCATTAAAACCAATGTCAAATGAAATGGTTGTACAAAGTTTTTGCGAACGCCATGAGCATCTGATGATGGCAATCCTGTAGCAGTAATATGTGGCACATTCATTAAAACCAATGTCAAATGAAATGGTTGTACAAAGTTTTTGCGAACACCATGAGCATCTGATGATGGCAATCCTGGAGCAGTAATATGTGGCACATTCATTAAAACCAATGTCAAATGAAATGGTTGTACAAAGTTTTTGCGAACGCCATGAGCATCTGATGATGCAATCCTGGAGCAGTAATATGTGGCACATTCATTAAAACCAATGTCAAATGAAATGGTTGTACAAAGTTTTTGCGAACACCATGAGCATCTGATGATGGCAATCCTGGAGCAGTAATATGTGGCACATTCATTAAAACCAATGTCAAATGAAATGGTTGTACAAAGTTTTTGCGAACACCATGAGCATCTGATGATGGCAATCCTGGAGCAGTAATATGTGGCACATTCATTAAAACCAATGTCAAATGAAATGGTTGTACAAAATTTTTGCGAACACCATGAGCATCTGATGATGGCAATCCTGGAGCAGTAATATGTGGCACATTCATTAAAACCAATGTCAAATGAAATGGTTGTACAAAGTTTTTGCGAACGCCATGAGCATCTGACGATGGCAATCCTGGAGCAGTAATATGTGGCACATTCATTAAAACCAATGTCAAATGAAATGGTTGTACAAAGTTTTTGCGAACACCATGAGCATCTGATGAGGCAATCCTGGAGCAGTAATATGTGGCACATTCATTAAAACCAATGTCAAATGAAATGGTTGTACAAAGTTTTTGCGAACGCCATGAGCATCTGATGATGGCAATCCTGGAGCAGTAATATGTGGCACATTCATTAAAACCAATGTCAAATGAAATGGTTGTACAAAGTTTTTGCGAACGCCATGAGCATCTGATGATAGCAATCCTGGAGCAGTAATATGTGGCACATTCATTAAAACCAATGTCAAATGAAATGGTTGTACAAAGTTTTTGCGAACACCATGAGCATCTGATGATGGCAATCCTGGAGCAGTAATATGTGGCACATTCATTAAAACCAATGTCAAATGAAATGGTTGTACAAAGTTTTTGCGAACGCCATGAGCATCTGATGATGGCAATCCTGGAGCAGTAATATGTGGCACATTCATTAAAACCAATGTCAAATGAAATGGTTGTACAAAGTTTTTGCGAACACCATGAGCATCTGATGATGGCAATCCTGGAGCAGTAATATGTGGCACATTCATTAAAACCAATGTCAAATGAAATGGTTGTACAAAGTTTTTTGCGAACGCCATGAGCATCTGATGATGGCAATCCTGGAGCAGTAATATGTGGCACATTCATTAAAACCAATGTCAAATGAAATGGTTGTACAAAGTTTTTGCGAACGCCATGAGCATCTGATGATGGCAATCCTGTAGCAGTAATATGTGGCACATTCATTAAAACCAATGTCAAATGAATGGTTGTACAAAGTTTTGTTGCGAACACCATGAGCATCTGATGATGGCAATCCTGGAGCAGTAATATGTGGCACATTCATAAAACCAATGTCAAATGAAATGGTTGTACAAAGTTTTTGCGAACGCCATGAGCATCTGATGATGGCAATCCTGGAGCAGTAATATGTGGCACATTCATTAAAACCAATGTCAAATGAAATGGTTGTTACAAAGTTTTTGCGAACACCATGAGCATCTGATGATGGCAATCCTGGAGCAGTAATATGTGGCACATTCATTAAAACCAATGTCAAATGAAATGGTTGTACAAAGTTTTTGCGAACGCCATGAGCATCTGATGATGGCAATCCTGGAGCAGTAATATGTGGCACATTCATTAAAACCAATGTCAAATGAAATGGTTGTACAAAGTTTTTGCGAACACCATGAGCATCTGATGATGGCAATCCTGGAGCAGTAATATGTGGCACATTCATTAAAACCAATGTCAAATGAAATGGTTGTGACAAAGTTTTTGCGAACACCATGAGCATCTGATGATGGCAATCCTGGAGCAGTAATATGTGGCACATTCATTAAAACCAATGTCAAATGAAATGGTTGTACAAAGTTTTTGCGAACACCATGAGCATCTGATGATGGCAATCCTGGAGCAGTAATATGTGGCACATTCATTAAAAACCAATGTCAAATGAAATGGTTGTACAAAGTTTTTTGCGAACGCCATGAGCATCTGATGATGGCAATCCTGGAGCAGTAATATGTGGCACATTCATTAAAACCAATGTCAAATGAAATGGTTGTACAAAGTTTTTGCGAACACCATGAGCATCTGATGATGGCAATCCTGGAGCAGTAATATGTGGCACATTCATTAAAACCAATGTCAAATGAAATGGTTGTACAAAGTTTTTGCGAACGCCATGAGCATCTGATGATGGCAATCCTGGAGCAGTAATATGTGGCACATTCATTAAAACCAATGTCAAATGAAATGGTTGTACAAAGTTTTTGCGAACACCATGAGCATCTGATGATGGCAATCCTGGAGCAGTAATATGTGGCACATTCATTAAAACCAATGTCAAATGAAATGGTTGTACAAAGTTTTTGCGAACACCATGAGCATCTGATGATGGCAATCCTGGAGCAGTAATATGTGGCACATTCATTAAAACCAATGTCAAATGAAATGGTTGTACAAAGTTTTTGCGAACGCCATGAGCATCTGATGATGGCAATCCTGGAGCAGTAATATGTGGCACATTCATTAAAACCAATGTCAAATGAAATGGTTGTACAAAGTTTTTGCGAACACCATGAGCATCTGATGATGGCAATCCTGGAGCAGTAATATGTGGCACATTCATTAAAACCAATGTCAAATGAAATGGTTGTACAAAGTTTTTGCGAACGCCATGAGCATCTGATGATGGCAATCCTGGAGCAGTAATATGTGGCACATTCATTAAAACCAATGTCAAATGAAATGGTTGTACAAAGTTTTTGCGAACACCATGAGCATCTGATGATGGCAATCCTGGAGCAGTAATATGTGGCACATTCATTAAAACCAATGTCAAATGAAATGGTTGTACAAAGTTTTTGCGAACACCATGAGCATCTGATGATGGCAATCCTGGAGCAGTAATATGTGGCACATTCATTAAAACCAATGTCAAATGAAATGGTTGTACAAAGTTTTTGCGAACAACATGAGCATCTGATGATGACAATCCTGGAGCAGTAATATGTGGCACATTCATTAAAACCAATGTCAAATGAAATGGTTGTACAAAGTTTTTGCGAACACCATGAGCATCTGATGATGGCAATCCTGGAGCAGTAATATGTGGCACATTCATTAAAACCAATGTCAAATGAAATGGTTGTACAAAGTTTTTGCGAACACCATGAGCATCTGATGATGGCAATCCTGGAGCAGTAATATGTGGCACATTCATTAAAACCAATGTCAATGAAATGGTTGTACAAAGTTTTTGCGACCACCATGAGCATCTGATGATGGCAATCCTGGAGCAGTAATATGTGGCACATTCATTAAAACCAATGTCAAATGAAATGGTTGTACAAAGTTTTTGCGAACACCATGAACATCTGATGATGGCAATCCTGGAGCAGTAATATGTGGCACATTCATTAAAACCAATGTCAAATGAAATGGTTGTACAAAGTTTTTGCGAACACCATGAACATCTGATGATGGCAATCCTGGAGCAGTAATATGTGGCACATTCATTAAAACCAATGTCAAATGCATTTGAATCACATTTGTGAATCTCGTTACGCTTTGGTCCACGTTAAAGCCAGACTTTATCCAAGCATAAATACGCATACATTTGTAAATTTCTGCTGACAGATGATTACATACAAGGAAATTCAGTTTTATAATAAAAAATCTATCAGACATTTTCACGTCACCATCTGATTTTAGACGCACATATTCTTCAAGTCGACGCACATAGATCTTATATTGATGGGGGGGGGAAACATCAAGTGGTTGTATATATTTGGTGGCTCCTGCAGGAATAATTTTGAGCCTTACATTTTTATCGGGTAAACAGTCCTGTAGCAATGACTTTACATCGTAAATATGGAGATTTTAGGTTACTTTCAGCTCAATATCTCATTTCATTTTAAACGCATTTCTCACTTTTTTTGAGAAAATAATCAATATATGTATATATATATATATATATATATATATATATATATATATATATAATCATATGCAAATATTAGGCCGTGTGGCCTGTTACGGTCTGAAAGAGGAATTTTCCATCCAACGCTTTTTTGGACGTCCCAGCGATCTTTTGCCTTGGGGGGCAGTAGCGAAGTATGGCTTTTGGAATTCTATGAGACGGCATTCGTTGAAGATGGGCTTTCCAGTTGTTCTGTTTACAGTATTCTATACAAAATTTTAATATAATTGCAAAAAGGTACAATATGGAAATCAAACACAAAGAAAACTAAAGTGTTGGCATTTTGTGGGAAATACCCAATACCTAGCAAAATTGTTTTGGATGATGAAATTTTAGAACAAGTAATCGAATTTAATTATTTGGGTTATAATTTAACATTTCAAGAAGAAGCTGATATATCAAAGAAAATAAAAAAAATTACAAAAACAACGGGGATAATTAACAGTATAATGAAACCATCTTTAGTACAGAAGAACACAAGATTACGGCTTTATAAGGTTCTCGCAAGACCAGTATTAAGATATGGTATTGAAGCATGGACAATACGAAGAAGAGATGAAAGCCGAATAACAGCAAATGATATGCGATTTATGCGCCGTACAGTAGGCTATACAAAGTGGGAACATAAAAGAAATATATATATCCACCGCTGTGGTCTCGAGGTAGCGTGATACCTTGTCACGCAGCGGACCTGGGTTCGATTTCCAGTCGGGACAGGCTCCTAGGTGAGGTTTTTTCGGGGTTTTTCCTCACCAGTATGACAAATGGTGCTTAGGGCCCAACGGTACCTGAAAATCATCCGGCCATCATCATCATCATCCTTATCATTATATTCATCATCCTTCACCGGCGTGGAAAGCAACGGGAAGCTGCCACATCTATAACTCTAGTAAAGCTGCAAAGCATAGCATGAAAATTCTATGATTGCAGTCAAAGACCTGCCTTCGGGCAGAATTACTAGGGATGGATATATATATATTTCACATACTGCAATACAAAATTCTGTGATTTTTCATTTTTTATTTGAAATTATTTAGATGGTATGGTGGCGTATTTACTTAATACAGGCTTTCCACATTACAGTAGTTTGCCTTTGATTCCTGCTTTCCAGAGATTCCTATCTTCCCATTGTCCTTCTTCCATACCCATCTTCATGATGGCATCATATATTCCCTCATACCATGTTCTTCTACTTCTCCCCCTCTTCCTTCTGCCTAGTACCATCCAATTTAACACATGTTTAGGCTACTGGTCCTCCGACATCCGTTGTACATGTCCATACCACTGTAGAGCTCTCTTTGTTATCCTTTCGATAACAGTTTCTTGTGCATCCATTTCTTGTCTGATATATGTATTTCGAATATGTTGTAGCCTGGATATTCTCATACTTCGTAATCCATCCATTTCTGTCGCCAAGATTATTTTCTGCATCCTTTCATTTATTGTCCAGCTTTCTGATCCATATGTAAGTATACTTTCTTTAATTGTCTGTATAATCTCTTTTTTTTCTGGTCAAATTTGTATTCCATAAAAGACCATTCAGGGATCTAATCGCATTCCTTGCACAATTTACTCTGTTAATAATATATTTTTCACAAGTACCAGATGGTGGCGTAGAATCCATAAACATTCCTCTCTCTATAGGTCGTTTCCCCCTAAAACCCTGGGGCTTAAATGTCACAACAAATGGAGATGTTAAAGTGAGAGAAGAGAGAGAAAGAGAGATGGTGAAATGGAAGATAAGCCTGCTATGAATTATGGTAAGAAATGTGTAACAAGGATTTACGCGATATATCGCTATTCCCGTATCTTATTCTAAGTATTCTATAATTTATGGATCTTCTAAATGGTTTCGATTTTATTGGTCATGACACATACCTCTATACCAGGCTACTTATCCCTTCCCCTTCATCTCCTAACCACCGATCACAATTTGAATTCACAATCGCAACAGAACCTGCTACTTAACTTCTCACAACACACAACTTCTCACGGTTACGTAATTTCTATAACGTATCTGCTGTTAGATTTCAATACCTTTCTTACTTACTTACTCACTGGCACTATCGCATCCATAGGTTCATGGCCGCGCGGACATAAGCTCTCCGTACATTCATATCCTGAGCTAATGCTTTCCAATCATTGCCTGTATAATCTACTTCCTCAAATCATAGTTAATGTTATTCTCCCACCTCATTCTTGGTCTACCAACTGGGCGTTTTCCCTCTGGCTTTCCAACAAGAAGCTTCCATGCAAGTCCTTCACTCCCCACATGTGCAACATGTCCTGCCCATCGCAGTCTACGAGACTTAACTGTTCTTATTATATCTGGCTTCATACAAAGACCCATGTAGTTCATTGTTATGTAGTCTTCTCCATTCACCTGTCTGTTCATCTCTGTTTGGTCCAAAAATTTTCCTAAGTACTTTATTCTTAAATACTTGTAATCTCCATTCCTCCCTTCTAGAAACAATAATTACAAATAGGAATAAGATGAACAAACAAATTAAACTTAGGCTCAGTTCTAGAAATGCACGTGGTAGTCATTAAGTGGCGCTGTATTACGCTATAGCGGATAGGTGGCGCCGTGGTATGGTACCATGTCAGTTGGTCTCTCGTCCTAGCAAGAGACAGTTGAGTGCATGCACTGCAAGCAGAACTACGGCCTTTGTCGTGACGGTGATTTGAATGCGCATGTCGGAACTCGAGATGTCACAGTTAGAGCAACATCAAGTTCTGTCAGAAATTAGGCAACACCGCTGTCGAAACGTTTCAAATGATGCAGTAAGTTTACGGTGAATACGCAGTGAGTCGCAGTGTTGTGTTTAGGTGGCACCGACGTTTTTTGCAAGGAAGATACAGTTTGGAAGATGATGTGCGTACTGGTCGGCCACAAACAATCCGAACTAAACGCAAGACCGAAGAAGCTGTGACGTTGGTGCGTGCTAACCGCTTCCAATCAGTAGACGATCTGGCAGCAGTGGTAGGTCAGCCATGGTACTTGTTACAAAATTCTGTCTGATGACCTGGACATTTCTCGCAAGACCAACGTGAAGATCACATGATTTTTTTTTCTCTTTACTCGCATGAAAGCAATCCTACGTGGGCGTAGATTTCATTTTTCCGAAGAGGTCATGACTGCACAAGAGAAACCAGATGGGACCTTCCTACCAACATCTTTCAGCGGTGCTTCCAACAGCTGTACCTACCATCGTTGGTAAACATGCATGACGGGCCAAAGGTGACTATTTTGAGGGAGGATGGTTATATTTAAGTGTACGCCTAGTTTTCGGCATCTTGTGAGACATTCAGATTCTTATGGGTGCCTGCACTCAGGTGTAAATTCTCAGAACTTAATGACTGTACTAGTATGCTATTAAGCATTACAAGGACAATATATTGTTGTCCCAATTCCTTTCAAAAAACGTTAAACTGAAAATATATAAAACTGTTATTCTTGCAATTCTATTATATGGATGGGAAACATAGACTCAGACTTTAAAGAAGAGAAAAAATTACCAGTATTTGAGAATAAAGTTCTTAGGAAATTGTTGTACCGAAGAGAAATGAACAGACAGGTGAATGGAGAAGACTAAATAACTGTGAACTACATGGTCTTTATATGAAGTCAAATATAATAAGATCAATTAAGTCTCGTAGACTGCGATGGACAGGACATGTGACACGAATGGAAAATGAAAGACGTGAATGGAAGCTTCTTGAGGAAAACCAGAGGGAAAGCGCCCAGTTGGTACCAAGAATGAGGTGAGAGAATAATATTAAACATGATTTGAGGGAAACAGTTTATACAGGAAATGATTGGAAAACATTAGCTTAGGATAGGGATGTATGAAGAGCTTATGTCCACGCGGCCATGAACCTATGGGTTCGATAGTGCCAGTGAGTTATTTTAGTTTAATCTACTGTTAGATTCTGGAATTCCCTACCACAAGGGATTAGAGGCTGCAATACATTGGCTTCTTAAAAATATATTTTTCTTCTGTAAATTATCTCTCGTAAAATTAATTGATTATTTCAGATATTTCATTCGGTTCAGTTTCGGTTTGATTGTATAAATATTTAATTCCATAGCGCAATAGGCCTACAAGATGCTTGGCCTACCAGCTGGTTGCTGGCTTCACATGCAATTGCGCCGTTTGTAGAGTTGGACAATCATCTAGCCAGTATAGGGATGACATGTGGTCAGAATGTCGGGTCCCCCAACTTCAAGCCGCCACTTATTGTAGCTACCCAAATTCCTAGCAATGCTGTATGGGCACCATCCCATATTGGTCAAAATTCCATTTACTTATAGCGAATTTTTAATGCCCCAGGTTCTCCTTTTGGTCATTTCTAGTGTTCTCTTCTGGCATTGGCGTAATTGTAACCCACTTCTGAGGTTGGGGCGCCTGAAAGGTGGAGTTACGTTGCCCCAATGATATGATGGGTAATGATGATGGTGATGATGATAGTGGTGCGCCAGGAGAGCCCCTAATCCTAACCTTAATCTAAGATGAATATGAATGATGATGATTGCGATGACCATATGATGTTCGGGGATCGTTTGGGCCTTGAAGTTTCCTGACATTTGTTTACGGGTGAGGAAAATCCCCGATAAAAACCTCACCCAGAAAACTGTCCCGACCGGGGAACGAACTCGGGCCCGCTGCGTGACAAGGCAACACGCTTCTTCGAGACCACAGCGGTGGACTTACAGTTATTTATTTTATGTATTATTGTTTTGTATTTTTTTTTTCACAGTTTAGTGAAAAGGAGGCCTCATGGCCTTAACTCTGCCAATTTTTATTATTATTATTATTATTATTATTATTATTATTATTATTATTATTATTATTATTATTATTATTATTACATAATACTATCATGAATATACCAGATTTTATTTATTTATTTATTTCACTTTCAGCCTAAAATATTAATATTTTTTAAAGATGTCCCTAACTTTTTGTCTTTCTTTTCGTGTAATGTATTATTTAATATAATGTAAATATTAATTTAATTACTTTCTATTATATCAATCAAGTTCGATTCCCGGTCGGGACAGGCTCCTAGGTGAGGTTTTTTTCGGGGTTTTTCCTCACCAGTAAGACAAATATCAGAAAGCATGGATTCCTCGAAAGTTAGAGTTAAAGAAAGGCAGAATAAATAGGATAGCAATAGATATTACGAGGGCAGTTATCCCCCTAATTTATTGGGAATTGATCGTAAAATGGCATAGGCGAATAGAAAGTATCATTCACCCAACGGTCCCCGAAAATCATTCGCCCATCATCATTATCATCATCATCCTTCACCGGTGTGGAAAGCAACGGGAAGCTACCATACCTATAAATCCCTAGTAAAGCTGCAAAGCATAGCATGAAAATGCTTATGATTTCAGTGAAAGACCTGCCCTCGGGCAGAATTGCTAGGATGGATGGTCATCAATCAAGTTAAAGAACCTTATAATTTGTAAAGTGCAGTAAGTTTTCGACGTATAGGCCTCTACAATTGATATCGGTATTTGCTTCGTAAAGGAAATGGCCGATGTTAAAGATACGAAACAAACAAACTGATGTTTGGTTTCGATCCTGGGACATTGTGATTTGTATCACGCGTATTTGCTTGTGTGTAATACTCAACACCACGGGTGTGGCAACATTTAATTCACGCATATCTTTAAAACTTCTCGTGATAGGCGCAAACACTGGCGCACATTATGTTCTGAGTTTTACCACAGTAAGTGAGATTAAGGCAGTAATGAATTTTAATTAGTGTCCAGCGCCCCGCCATAACTGTACACCCATCTTATCTCACCTTCATTAGTATTTCAGGATTCAACTCCGCTATCTCTACTCGCTCTCACGTACGCTACAAAACATACCAACTGTAATGGTGTATCCTCAACATACAATATGTAAAACCTGTCTATGAAGGAACACGACGGTTCCTTAAATATATTTCCAAGGTGAACAAACAATGCTTAGAACAATTTGTTACGACCACCAAATTAAAAAAAATAGATGTTAAATTTTGGGCGGACGAGGTTAGGAGAGAACTCCAAAAGATTGGGATGGGCTGGATATGGGAAAAAGGGACTGAAAATCGCAAGAACGTGTGGAGAAAAATAAGAAGGAGGTACTTAGATATAAACCAACAAGATACTTTCGCCGAACGTACAGGAAAACGCTCACTGTGTTTACAAAGAGACCTAAAACACGTCTGGGGAAAAGAATCGTATATACTCAACCTAGGATTTAAACAGAGATCAGGGCTTGCTTGGTTTAGGCTAGGGGCATGGAAATTTCTAAAAATTAGCGACGATCACGATATGCGAATATGTCCAATGTGCGGGAACTTTGAAGATGGGATACATATATTAGGAAAATGTAATGATTTAGAATATTGGAGACGTCAATTATTACCGGAAAGATTTCTAAATTCAAATCGGGAAAGATTGGCATGCTACGAGTTATTGGTAAATCCAGAAAATTGGATAAACCTCGGTAAATTTCTGGACAAAACGCGGAAAATAAGGACAACACTCATTCATGAATAAATATATGTTATCAAAATGCAATACCATTAATTCTTAACAATTATATATAAATTAATTAGTGTATAATGCTATTGTGTTATTATTTAATTGTAATATTATTGTGCTTTCTTTATGTAATTGTAATGTTATTGCTTTTTTTGTTGTTGATTTTTCCTTACACTAGTACCAATTATTACTTTATTGTAACGGACTGTCAACAGCACGTACGGCTTACTGCCCGTGCGACCCATATTTGTAAATAATATTGTAAATATCTTACTTTTTGTCTAATAAAGTCCTACTACTACTACTACAAGCTTGAATTTTCTCATATGGAAGTGAAACTTGGTCTTTGACGGAATTACAAAAGAATAAAATTAGAACAGTTGAATTTGATTGTTTTAGAAGAAGCCTACACAAAATAGAATAGATTAGAATAGAATAGGTTTATTTAGCCTGGTGGAGTTAAGGTCATGTGGCCTTCTCTTCCACTCACCAGGACAAACATATGTTACATATAAATACAAAAAAATACAATAATAGTCATACTAAACAATTAATTATCTGTCAAATTGAATAATAATAAAAATAATGTATAATAATACAATGAAATTAAATACAATTAAAATTAAATGAATGATAGAATGAATACAGAAAGGAATAACAGCTCGAATCTACTATACATAAAAAGGAAAGAAAGAAAAAATACAAAGAAAGTAATAAACTACAATGAATTAATCTATCGCTTATTATACAAGGCATTAGGTAAATATATTAACAAATCTTAAATATATTTTTATTAAATAATGAAAAAACACATTATTAATTTTTTAAAAAAATGTCATATTAGTGAGTTGTTTCTGTTAGTAATTTTATTTTCAATTTGTTTCTGAAAGATGGTAAAGTTTGGCAGTATCTGACATAGGGTGGAAGGGAATTCCATGTTCTAGCAAGAGAAATTGTAAAAGATTTCGAATAATAGGTAGCATGATGAGGAGGGATATAAAGGACACTGCATTCAAAGGATAAAATAAGAAATTAATTCCTTTGGAGAGAAATGAATGTCACCACATCTGTTAAGAGGATTGAAAATCAAACGCTTAAATGGTATGGCCATGTGCAAAGAATGGAAAATGAAAGATGGCCAAAAAATATATACCAATGGTCACCCCTGGAAGAAATAAACGTGGCAGACCAAGTTGGAAATGGAAAACCTACGTCAGAACTATAATGGATGATAGGAATTTGGAAGAGGGAGATTGGAATGATAGAGATAAATGGAAACTGAAGACGGCAAACCTATAAGTGGGGGAAGGTCAAAGCAGAAGAATTTTCTCACGCACTGTAAAGGTTTTACATGCACGTTTTAGAGACATAACGTATTGACTTATATACAGGCAAAATAGTGTATGTAACAGAGCTCAGTTTGCACGGCATTACAAAACAGCTTTATTACACAAAGGCGAGAAGGAATTCAACTACAGGACGACTGAAGAGTTTCCCAACTCCCTCGCAGGTAACGTAAGCAGGCAAGGAAAGGCGAGGGATTCCCTGCTGTCACACATAACCAAGGGTATCCCCGCAATACAATGGCAACACAATAGGGTAAAAGGATATAATGCAGAAAACCTCATATGGGACATTCCATATGAAATCGGTAAAAAAATCGTGAAAATTGAACTCACATTTTTTAAAAGTTTACAATTTTTTTACAGTGAAACCTTATGATATACTGAATATCTGAACCTAATTTCAAGTCTTCGCTTGGTGTAATTAAAGAGTAATAGAGCTGTCAATTTATCGTGTTGTTTTAAATAGTCTCTTTTATAAAATAAAATTTCTCGAAGTATAACTACTCCCTCAACTTGAAAAGATAGTCACATTATAGACGATTTTATGCTCTATCGCTTGAAAATTAGTATATTAATATTTACGTTTTTCTGAAGGGCGTAAATGCAATTAATATGCAATTGACCTTTCTCACCAAAAATTTTATAAAATCGAAAAGTGCCACATTATTACCTGAACACCAGTTAATTTTTTTGTAATTAGTATTAAAGTGGCGTTTTGAAAGGAAACTACCAAAAATATTTTTTTTCCCCTAAAATCTCCTATGTGTAGACTGTCCGCAATTCCTTTCGCGTACAAACAATGACGGAGCTACTTGGTAATAGTCCTTTGCGCACTTACAAATAGTTTTATTGTTATTATCATTATTACGTTATTTTTATTATAATTATTAAAATTATTACATTATCATCATCATCGTGGACTAGTGGTTACTCTGCACGCCTCCGATTCCGAGGTTCGCGGGTTCAAACTCGATAGGAATCAATGTAATTTTAAAGGCGTAACATTCTGAATGAAGCTTTCTCCAGAAGGAAGGAAATCCATGAGTCCCGTGTCGTAAATTTATGATACGTAGGAGAACCTCGCGCTTGAAATAAATTGCTACATAATAAACGTCATTAAAATATAACAATTTTTATTGATATCTTCAGTAGGCGGTTAATTTTGTGCTGGTTTTGGCTAATGTATAGTTTAATTTAAATTACTAAGCACCTACGAATTCAAGCTGGTAGGCCTATTAAAAAAATATTTTCTAGAGAGTTGTTTTGTAATGTGTTGTAATATTTTGTAGTTGTACCCTACACCAATGTCTGATGTTGAATATTGCAAGTAATGTTAAGCTATCGATAATAAATTTATAACAATTTTCATGCTGGTACAAGTAATATTTAAGATGTATAAATATATTTCATTGGCTTGGTATCAATTACTGATCTTGCATCCCCTACTCATGACATATGAAAGATGATATTAAAATGTACGATATGAGCTAAACTATTGTTATAGTATTTAATTTAATGCCTAACCTTCCCATTATTCTCCTTTTATAACACAAAATGTATATCTCTGCGATATTCTATCATTCCACAAATATTTAAGATATTGTAAAATTATATTTTAACACATAATATTGTTGATAACTATTATATACTAATATAAACATAATTAAAATTATATTTAACGTTTAACTCACCAATTAGTCTTTGTAGATAGCTATTTCCGAAAACAGGGACGATGTTGAATATTATCTATAATATTTAGAGGGTTGCAGTTTATCTCCAACTCTATTCAGAATTTATCTTAAAAGAGTACTAAGAGACTAGAGGAAAAAATGTCAAAAAATGGGCATACCAATCCAAAATACGCATGTATATTCACTCAATTTTGCAGACGACCAGGTATTAATAGCACAATATCATGATGACGTAGAATATATGGCAAGAAAACTAAAAGAAGAATATGAAATATGGGGACTTTATATATAGAGAAAACAAAATATCTGTGTATAGGAGAAGAAATGGAAAATATGAATTTCAACAGTGGAAAAGAACTAAAACCTAGTATTGAATGCACTTACTTAGGAACAAAATTAGACCATTCAGGCGGTAATACAGTGGAAATTAAAAATAGAATCGCACAAAAAAAACAAGCAATAAATGCTTTAAACTCTGTTTGGTGGAACAAAATTATTACAAAAAAATGTAAAATTAAAAATATATCAAACCAGAGGTCAGAGCGTTTTAACATATGGTGCTGAAGTTTGGCAAATTCCTACCAGGGAAATGAAAAGTATTTTAAATACAGAAATGGATGTTTTAAGAAGATCATCTGGAAAATCTAGAATGGATAGAATACGAAATAAAGAAATAAGGGAAATTATGGGTGTTCAAGAGGAGTCGGACATTATAGGCATTATAGAAAAGAATATCCAGGAAGGATAAAATCAGAAATTCATATATAAAAGAAAAAATGCAGGTACAATATTCAATATTAGATTTTATAAAGAAGAAACAATTAAATTGGTACGGACACATTAGAAGGATGGAAGAAGGAAGACTACCTAAGATAATCATGGATTGGGAACCACAGGGAAGGAAGAAGGGTAGACCAAATATTACATGGATTCAGGGAATCAATGAAACTAAGAGGGAATGGGAAATAGAAGTAGATATATGGATGAACAGACAAGAATGGAAAAATGTGTTGAAACAAATGTGTAGTTAACTGTGAACATGGGTACCGGAAAAATGTATATTCATTGTAAAAGCCGGAATAATAAAAAAAATAGAAAAGAAAATATTACAGTGGTATGGCCATGTCAAAAGAATGCCAGAGCAAAGATTGCCTAAAACTCTAATGGAATGGATCCCAATGGAAAGAAGGAAGAGAGGAAGACCAAAGAAAACTTGGATAGAAAATGTACAAGCGGCTATGAATATCAGAGGATTGGAGGAAGATCAATGGATGTACAGAGAGGAATGGCGTTTGTTTTCCAGAAGACGGCGGCAGCTGTCATGATACCGGATGATGGTGGTGATTATTATTATTCTCATTATCATTTGTCTATCATTATTTACATTATAATTATTATTTTCATTATTATTATTATTATTATTATCATCATATAAATATCCATCTGTGTGGTCTCGAGGTAGCGTGCTGCCTTGTCACGCAGCAGACCCGGGTTAGATCCCCGGTCGGGGCAGTTTTTCTGGGTGAGGTTTTTATCGGGGTTTTTCCTCACCTGTGAGGCAAATGTCAGGAAAACTTTAAGGCCCAAACGGTCCCCGAAATCATATGGCCATCATCATCATCATCATCCTTATAATTATCATTATCATTATCATCATCCTTCACCTGTGTGGAAAGCAACGGGAAGCTACCACACCTACAATTCCCTAGTAAAGCTGCAAGCATAGCATCAAAATGCTATGATTGTAGTGAACGACCTGCCTTCGGGCAGAATTAGTGTGGATGGATGGATCGTATAAATATTACCATTGTCATTACTATAATTTTTATTAGCATTATTATTATTATTATCATTGTGATTATTATTATTATCATGATTATTATTATGGGTTGTAAGGGGTAGTGACGTGTGTATAACCTCTCCTACCCAATTCTCATCCTCACCTTCTCGTGGTACAACCTGTTTTCACAAACGAGGCTCTGAGGACCGAGTCACGGCGGTATAACCGTTCCATCAGGTACTGAGTAAATGCGGTATCCTAATGTCTGTCCAGAGACTAAAAGGTAGCAGCCCTACCACTGGACTACTTAGCGTCGGGCCAGTAACCTGTCCTAAGGAACTTCAAAACTACTTTCAAGTCTCAACACGAAAAAAGCCAGAAGAATTGAAATATGACGACCCACAGCAAAGAAATATGGTTAAAAGAAAACGGCAAAATGATATTGTAAGATATGCAACCTGGAATGTCCGAAGCATCCATGAAAAAGAAGAGGAACTAGACAGTATATTTAAAAATAGAAACATTGATATTGCAGTAACTACAGAAACTAAGAAGAAACTTAAAGGAACGAAAGAAACACAAATTATGTACAAATATATAGCGGTGTCGACAGGAAAACCCATGGACAAGCTGGAGTAATGATTTGGATTAATAAAACCATAAGAAATAAAATTCAACACTACACTTACTGGAATGAAAGAATATTAGAGCTTCGACTGAAAATAATAGAGGTAATTTGACAGTTCTTGGAGTATATGCACCAGAGGAAGGCCGTGAAGAAGACAATTAAGAATTTTATAAAACATTACAAGAAATTTATAGCAAAATTAATAGAAATGATTACATTCTCATAATAGGAGATTTAAATGCCAGAGTGGGCAATGCTCAAGTCAACAATACTATTGGAACATTTGGCGAACCAACCAGCAATAGGAATGGGACAAGATTAACAGATTTTGCTATCTACAATGAACTGAAAATAACGAATACCTTTTACAATCATAGAAACATACATAAGTATACCTGGCATCGTCAGGACTCAAAATCAATCATTGATTATTTCATTGCAAATAATAAGATTTTTAAATTGTTTCTCGATGTCAGAGCCTACAGAGGATATGATATTGGTTCAGATCACTACCTAGTAGAAGCAAGAATAAGGTTTTCCACCAAGATGGTTAAAAAAGAAGAAAACAACAACAGAGCATAGAACAAAAGTACAAGGTAAAATTATTTTATGATGACAGCATTAAATGGTTTATATTCGAGAAGAATTCAGCAATATATGGCTACAACTCCAGAAAGTAATGATGTCGAAGAAGAATGGAAAAACATTAAAATGATAATTCAAAATGCAGCTAATGAAACTTTAGGAAAAGTAAATATACAACAAAGAAGAAATAGAACTCTAAAAATCTGGGATGATCAAATAAAACAATTGATTGAAGGAAAAAATGCAGCTTATAAAAAATATTTGAACACAAAGAAAGTAGAAAATGAAATAGAATTCAAACGCTGTAGAGCTATTGTTAAGAGGGAAATAAGAAAGAGACATAGGAAAACATGGTTAAATTTTGTTACACATTTAGAATCAGATTTGCATAAGCTCCAACCTAATGCTTTCAAAATATTAAAACATTTGAATAAAGATATTAAAGAATCTACCAAAATTAATTGCGGAGTAACAAAAGAAGATTTTTTCAATTATTATAAAAGTCTTTGGACTGACAATAGCTATGAAGATACAATTTTGCGAAATAATAATGAGACAGATTCCATAATATCATTGGAAGAATTGAACAATAGTTTAAAGAAATTAAAAAATGGGAAGGCAAACTGGCACAGATGGCTTGAATTCAGAATTGTACAAATATGCAGGCAAACAGTTCCATGAAAGACTGTTGTCCTTCTTTAATAATGTATTCAAAAATGCAGATATACCACAAGAATGGAAGACAAGCATTGTTATAACCCCTGTTCAAGAAAGGAGACAAGAGAAAAATGGACAACTATAGGGGAATCAGTTTGTTAAACCACATGCTACAAAATTTGATGCAGACATTTTAAATGGAAAATTGAAAAGTTTCAGTGAAAAATTCCTTATGGAATGTCAAAATGGATTTAGGAAAGGACGATCTTGTATTGATTCAGCATTTTCTGTTAAACTATTGCTTGAAAAAAGAAGAGAATTCAACTTAGAAACACATTTTGCTTTCATAGATTTTGAAAAAGCATTCGACCACAGTCAAGAGATCAAAACTCTTAAATATATTGGAAGACAGAAATATACCAAATTTACTTCGGCAGAACATACAAAATATTTACAAAGACAACACCATAAAGATTAAATTAAATACAGATTTTCTGAAGAAGGAATTATAAATCGTGGTGTGAGACAAGGCTGCCCCCTATCCCCAACACTCTTTGCAATTTATATCAATGAAGTAATATGTTGCTGGAACAAAACATATAAATTTGGAATAAGAATATCAGAAAATAGAAAATTAAACACCCTATTGTTTGCAGATGACCAAATAATAATAGCAAATTCCGAAGATAATCTACAGAAAGGTCTGTATGAACTTAACAAAATTACAGAAGAATATGGATTAAAGATATCTACAGAAAAAAAAACAAAAATTATGGCATTTCAAGGTGTAGATCCTGTCAGAAGTAAAATTGTACTGGACAATAAAATTTTGGAGCAGGTGAATAATTTTACATATCTAGGATGCAATATCTCATATGAAGAAGAAAAGGATGTAAATGCAAAAATATCTAAATTTTTAAGAATTTTAGGGTTAATAAATTCTATCTTCAAGCCACAGTTAGTCCAAAAGCATTCAAGACTGAAAGTGTATAAAAACACTGGCTCTTCCAACTCTTTTGTATGGTAGCGAAGTATGGACGTTGAAACAGAAGGATATACAGAGACTTAGATCTGCTGAAATGAGATATCTTCGGAGGACTGCAGGATACACACTACTAGATCACAAAAAAAATGAAGACATCTTAGAAGAATTACACATGGAATCTTTAGAAAACACAAATTTCTGATTATAAGTCAAGATGGATACAACATGTTCATCGAATGGAAGATCACAGAATACCCAAACTAATGTTAAGATATCAACCTGCAGGAAGAAGAAGACCAGGACGTCCACTCAAAAGACTTCTGGATGGTGTTTCTCTTGAGGCCGAAACAGGTCAACAAATGGCCTAAATTCGTGAATGTACTATGATGATGATGATGATGATTATTATTATTATTATTATCATCATCATTATTATTATCATGATTATTATTATCATCATGATTATTATTATCATCATGATTATTATCATCATCATGATTATTATCATCATCATCATCATCATCATCATTATTATTATTATTATTATTATTATTATTATTATTATTATTATTATTAATGTTTTTCATATATTTGTTAACTAGTCCCTAATAACTTTATGATGCTTCATGAATGTGATAGTTTATGAACCCCATGTTGTAAAATATGAATGGCACAGTGGAAATGCATAACATGGACACGGGGCATTATTACGTGTTAATTCCATGTAGCTACGTATTTTAATGCCACGCCCGGTTCTTGGATATGAGTTGCAAGTTGCATTGTGTCAGGGATGGAACGCGTATTATAAACCCTAAGCTTCGTTAAGCTAACTTCATGTCACTCGACTAATTGCTGTAACTAATTCAATTACAACATCTCCGTGCTGATTGCTTGTCTACCCCTCATCTAAAAAAAAAACAACAGAGTAGCCCGCTTCACAACAATGAATGGATTAACTGCTTATTAACACTTTGCCTTTATGTCACATTTACTGTGTTCGGAGTAGTGATTCATTTGCTTTATAGGGGAAAAGTGATCATATTGGATCAATATTAGATTTTCCAACCAAATTTATATATTAACCCTCTTACTAATAATCCATATAACTTTTATACAAGGTTTATACACATCTCAGTTGAAAATTCTTACTAATAAACACTGTATTAGGTGTTCAGTGCATAAGAGGTGTACAACTTTACATGGGAATCGTTATACATGCCTTGTTTAAGGATTGTATAACTAGACAAAATGTCGGACTTCAAGATCAACTGATTGTTTTCTTATGATATTGATGAAAGTTTCCTTACATTTAACCCAAAATGCAACACTTTAACGACTATTTGATGGATGCACAGGGCGTAAATAATATTAATAAAGCTCTGGGTAGGAAAATAATGGCATCATAAAATGCCTTTCGTTACACCCATTCTCGATTAGGCCTAATAATATTTCTTTTTAATTGAACATTGATTCACAAAAGAATATGTTCTACAATAATTGCTGTAGACAAAATTTAACCTAAATGTAGTTTCAATGCTTCATAATATTCTTTTAAGAAAACTTTTTCTGCATCTTTAATAAATAACACACACACCGATATAAAAATGTACTTAATTATAGAGATACTATTATTGCAACAAGTTATATGTTAACTTGATAATCTTGTGGTTAGAGCTTCTGACTACGGTCTGTGAGGTCATAGGTTCGATTCCCGCTTAAACTATGATTTTTTTTCGCTTAAAGCGTTATTCTGTTGTCGGTAACATTTCCTACTATTTTGAACGTTTTCTAACGCATCTTAAAACACTGCACATAATTCATAAGTAATGGGAAAAACTTTTATTAGTTTCGAAGAATTGTTCGAAATTACTGACGTTAGATGGCAGCACATTATCTGTGAAACCAATTCTACGATTTATTTCACATAGCGTAAAGGAAAATGTTCTATACATTAAAACCCTTATTTTTTCCGTTATCTCCCCAATTAGGGAATCTCTATTTTAAAAAAACAACAAAAAATTTTATCCATATTCATGTCTTACACAATTAATCACTAGTTGATGTTGTTTTATTTCTGTTACAAACTGCGCGTAATATTGTTCTGACGTCATTATGATGACGAATATGTGACGTATTGTGTATAACTGTTGTTTTGTTATATAGCTCCGGCACAACGTTTATTAGTAAGGAAATTGTACGTGATCTACATAGGGCTTATATATTGTATAATTAAACAACTGATGAAAGCCTGTATAAGTGATTTTTATTAGTAAGACTGTAAATATTCATTTCAATTAAATGAAATTATTAATGAATCAGTATACTTTATATTAATTATATATATATATATATATATATATATATATATATATATATAAGAAATAATTAATTGAATTGGTGTTTACTTGATGAAAATCCATATTTATTAATTATATAAAAATAAAACTTAGTTTTATTTGATTTCCATATTTATTAAGATATAAGAGCATATAACAGAAATTTAGAATATTCAAAATATGCTAACCACCTATTCCAATTTAATCATTGTTTCGATCCAAATTTTGAAAATTTACATGTTTGTGATAAGGGTAAGAAGTTGGACCTTTTGGAGGCTGTAGAAATAAATAAATTGAAAAGTAGTAATACACTGTTAAATTCTCAACTTGATTTGAATGAATCGCCTTTGTTAAATTTTAAAATTTAAATAAATTATTGTTGTATTGTTGCTTAGATCAGTTGATATGTACTATAATAACACAATTCATAATTTGTTAACATGTCTGAAGAAGATACAGTGTACCGAAACAGCTGTCACTGAATTATATCTTAATAAATATGAAAATCAAATAAAACTAAGTTTTATTTTTATTTAATTAATAATCGAGAAAGCTTTTTTATCGGGTTTTCCGCGTCATGGATTCAAGGTCGGCCTCTGGCCACTGATTCCGACGTTTCGGCATGATCCCACAGGCCATTATCAAGAAATGATGGGTTTGATTCACTGGTTTAAGTTTTATATAATCAATCATTTCGACATTTCTGGTGTTTTCTCCTGGCATGGCGTACTTATAATCCACTACTGAGGTTGGTGCACCTGGAAGGCGGGGTTACGCTACCCCGATGATATAAGAGTTGATGATGATGGTAATGATGCGTCAGGAGAGGCCTTAAACTAAACTTACTCTAATTAGGCGAAAATGATATTGATGATGATGGTCAGATGGTATTTGGTGACCGTTTGGGCCTAAAAGTTTCCTGATATTTATCTTACAGGTGAGGAAAAAACTCGAAAATACCTCACCCAGGAAACTTGTCCCGCCCGGGGATTTAACCCGGGCCCGCTGCGTGACAAGGCAGCACGATACCTCGAGACCACAGAGGTGGACAGCCATCGAAATATACTTACTTACTTACTCACTGGCACTATCGAACCCGTAGGTTCATGGCCGCGCCGACATAAGCTCTCCATATATACCTATCCTGAGCTAATGCTTTCCAACCATTTTCTCAAATCATAGTTAATGTTATTCTCCCACCTCATTCTTGGTCTACCAACTGGGTGTTTTCCTTCTGGCTTTCCTACAAGAAGCTTTCATGCAAGTCTTTCATTTCCCATACGTGCAACATGTCCTACCCATCGCAGTCTACGAGACTTAACTGTTCTTATTATATCTGGCTTCCTATAAAGACCATGTAGTTAATTGTTATGAAGTCTTCTCCATTCACCTGTCTCTTCATCTCTCTTTGGTCCAAACATTTTCCTAAGTACTTTATTCTCGAATACTTGTAATCTCCTTTCCTCCCTTAAAGTAAGAGTCCATGTTTCGCATCGAAATATGCATTCCCAAAATTAATAGGCATAAAAAGAGTAAATCGTTCAAATTGGGAAGTCTGTTGCCTAAGTTGCACCAAGAGTTTTGTGAGTCGGACATAAGAAGAAAGATATCAAATACAATAAATGCTAGGGCAATCCATAAGTAATGGCAACACTTCTATAACGTTATAAACATATTTATTAGGTTACTTTTGACATTATGGACTTAATTTATAGTCTCCTGCCAAGTTAATCATACGTTTCCAAATCCTTGGACGATGAAGAACTCCATCTGCAGCACCATTTCTGGATATATCTCTCATCTGATCGATCTAGACCTTCCTGGATAAAATGTTTAATTGAAATCCTATGCCTTGTAGAAATTCATTGATATTTGACAAATCACAAGGGCTCATATCTGGTTTCTTTGGTGGCTGTTCGAGTACTTCCCAAATCCACCTTCTAAACGAATTCTATTGAACATCTTTTTAGGGCGGTATTACCCAAGTGAATTTATTCACAAAATACTGCTATTTCGAGACTTACCATGTTACTGATATCATCATCATCCGGTATCATGGCAGCTGCCGCCGTCTTCCGGAAACCAAACGCCATTCCTCTCTGTCCATCCATTGATCTTCCTCCATTCCTCTGATATTCATGGCTGCTTGTACCCCTTCTATCCAAGTTTTCTTCGGTCTTCCTCTCTTCCTCCTTTCCATTGGGATCCATTCCATAACAATTTTAGGCAGTCTTTGTTCTGGCATTCTTTTGACATGGCCATACTACTGTAATCTTTTCTTTTCTATAATGTCTATGATGCCCGGCTCCTCTTGTACACCCATAATTTACCTTATTCCTTTATTTCGTATTCTAGACTTTCCAGCTGATCTTCTTAAAACATCCATTCCTGTACTTAAAATTCTTTTCATTTCCCTGGTAGGAATTTGCCACACTTCAGCACCATATGTTAAAATGCTCTGAATTATGGTTTGATATAGTTACAGATATACACAAGAAAGACTGATCAACTACATACTACAATACTACAGCGGTCACAACTAATATCGATTATTAACAACAATGTTGCCATTAGTTATCGAATGCCCTAGTAATAACATGAAAATAATCCTTACTATCACCGGAATATCTTTCGTAAGTCATAGGTGGTAACAAGTTGGTTGATATGGCTCCAAGCATTCCACTTCTGTAACCAACTTTCAACTAATAAGTGAGTTATTGCGGTGTTTGTGTGTGTGTGTGTGTGTGTGTGTGTGTGTGTGTGTGTGTGAATGCTCTATGAGCTAATTCAGAACATATACTACATATCTCACAAGTATTATTTAAATAAGTCCAGTCGTTAAAAATAATAATATCGCATTTACAATATTAATATGATCCACTATTATGGTCTCAGGAAAGCATCTCTGGCTCGTATGCAGAGGGGGCAGGTTCGATCCCAAGTCGGGACAAGTTTCCTGGGTGATATTTCTTTTTCGGGGTTTTTCCTCACCTATAAGACAAATGTCAGGTAATTTAGAGGCCCAAACGGTCCCCGAACATCATCTGGCCATCATATTCGCCAGGTTTAGTGTAAATGTGTGAATGGATGGTGTTTCTTCTTCGTGTTGTATTGTCTCGGAGGAGGCCATTACATTGTGCTGATCACTCATTCTAGGAGCTCCTCCATGTCCTTGTTTTGTCAAAAGAGTATGTGTGTGATTCTCGGTTTAAAATTCCTCTCCGACAGGTCGTGACACTGTAAGGCTCAGGTACTGTGTGTCACGTAAAAGTACATAACGTCAGAGGTTAAACCAAATTAATGGAATTCAAATATATTAATGTAACTATCTCTTATTCTCACAAATAAGAATGAGATGCACAAAGAAATTAAACGTAGGCTCAAATCTGGAAATGCGTGCTATTATGTATTGCAGAGACCAACTTCTTTCAAAAAACGTTAAACTGGAAATATATAAAACTATTATTCTACCAGTTATATTATATGGGTGCGAAACATGGACTCTTACTTTAAGGGAGGAAAGGAGATTACAAGTATTTGAGAATAAAGTACTTAGGAAAATTTTTGGACCAAAGAGAGATGAACAGACAGGTGAATGGAGAAGATTACATAACCATGAATCACATGGTCTTTATAGGAAGCCAGATATAATAAGAACAGTTAAGTCTCGTATACTACGATGGGCAGGACATGTTGCACGTATGGGGAATGAAAGACTTGCATGGAAGCTTCTTGTAAGAAAGCCAGAGGGAAAACGCCCAGTTGGTAGACCAAGAATGAGGTGGGAGAATAACATTAACCATGATTTGAGGGAAGTAGATTATACAGGGAATTATTGGAAAGCATTAGCTCAGGATAGAGATGTATGGAGAGCTTATGTCCGCGCGGCCATGAACCTACGGGTTCGATAGTGCCAGTGAGTGAGTGAGTGAGTGAGTGAGTGAGTGAGTGAGTGAGTGAGTGAGTGAGTGAGTGAGTGAGTGAGTGAGTGAGTGAGTGAGTGAGTGAGTGAGTGTAGTTATAAATTACTCATTTTCTTCACATTAGTTTCGATAATCAAATATTCCTCGGATAATGTAAATGTAAACAAAAGTATTATTTCATTGCTGCCATTATGAAGATTATAGCTATTTCATAATAATTAAGAAATTCAAATAAGCCACATAAAATAGAAACAAATTAAGCGAGGAAAAAATATAGTAAGGCCCACCGTTAACGAACTCACTTTCACATTCGAACTATTGATTCATGGCCGCGCAAACTTAAGCTCTTCATACATCCCTATCCTGAGCTAATGTTTTCCAATCATCCCGTGAATAACTTAATCTATTTCCCATCGAATCATGGTTAATGTTATTATCCCACCTCATTCTTGGACTGTCTACTGGGCGCTAACCCTCTGGTTTTCTTGGAACGAGTTTCCCTCTTTAATTCCCTATTTGCACTACATGTCTTGCAGATCGCAGTTTACGAGACTTACGTGTTCTTATTATATCTGGTTTCCTATAGAAATAATGCATCTCATTCTTACGTAATCTTCTCCAATCACCTGTCTGTTCATCTCTCTTGGTCCAAACATTTAGTTAAGAACTTTATTCTTAAAAACTTGTAACCCTTTCCCTTGCCTCAAAGTAAGAGCCCAATGTTTCGCATCCATATAAAATAACTGTGAGAATGGAAGTTTTATACATATTCAGTGTTACTTTTTTTTTTTTATAGATTTTGGGACGAGAAGAGTCCCTATAATACATAACTAACTAACTCACTGGCACTATCGAACCCGTAGGTTCATGATCGCACGGACGGTTCTTCATACATCCCTTTCCTGAGCTACTGTTTTCCAATCTTTTGATATATAAACTACTTCCCTCAAATTATAGTTAATATTATTCTCCCACCTCATTCTTGGTCTACCAACTGGGCGTTTTTCCTCTGGTTTTCCTACAAGAAGATTTCATGCACGTCTTTCATTACCCATTCGTACCACATGTTCTGCCCATCGCAGTCTACGAGACTTAACTGTTCTTATTATATCTGGCTTCCTATAAAGACCATGTAGTTCACTGTTATTTAGTCTCCTCCATTCATCTGTCCATCTCTCTTTGGTCCTAAAATTTTCCTAAGAACTTTCTTCTCAAATACTCGTAATCTCCTTTCCTCCCTTAAAGTAAGAGTCCACGTTTCGCACCATATAATATAACTGGTAGAATAGTAGTTTTATATATTTTCAGTTTAACGTTATATGAAAGGAGTTGTGGCATCAAAAGTTTCTGTAATAGATAATAGCACGCATTTCCAGAATTTAGCCTATATAATAGCATACATTTCCAGAATTAATTAATGTCCACTTTAACAGAAAAATGTCATATTGCGACACATTGCTGTACTGTGGTTCCCACTTTCTAAGTGGTTTATGAGTTTAGTAATCAAATGACCCAGGTACACACTGTATTCGATATATCCTATATTTTATTCAAGATATCGAGATATAAGTTGGGTTAAAGGAATTAGCTAGATATTGATTGGTATTATTTAATTCTAGAGTTAACGAGTTCTGAACGTGATCCACATATAGATTATAGAATACAGTTTCATATAATAGAGTTTCTTGTGATGGAGAAAGTGGAACTTTACGAGGATTGCACGCACAGTGGTATAAGAGCGTGTCTTGCATTGAGCACGATAAAAACCCTTTTATATTAATGGAATCCGGCTTTTCTACAAAAGACGGAGCATCTAAAAGAAAGGTTGAACTATTCGCTTAAATTCCCCTGAAATTAAAATAAAATTACGGGAAATAGGATTTCCTTTATGTCTACCTGCTACTGACTTATCGTTAAGGTTTTTTTAGTTTTTTTTTTTCAGCAATTGCAGCTTTAGTAATAAGATTTAATTTAGGAATGGATACAACTCCAGAGGTTATTCAAGTTAAAAGTTTTCTAATATAGTATCCTTAGGCGAATATGCGGTCCCTAAAAAATTTGAACGTCGGAAGCTTCAAAAGGTCAAGCTCCTGACTTTATATCCTTGTACTGACTATTTAACTCATGCCCCAAATGGGATTCAATGACCAATCACATTTCAACATTTTTTTAATTACAACCAATCACAGTCATGTTTCACCTTGAATTTATCAAATAAATTTATCATATTAAAGAAAGCTCATCCTTTTAAACATTCTGAATAGGTCATAGCATTATTTTGCAATGACTGACTAAGAAATACGGCTATCAGATTGTATATATCCATCCATAGTAATTCTGCCCGAAGGCAGGTCCTTCACTGTAATCATAGCATTTTCATGCTATGCCTGCAGCTTTACTAGGGAATTGTGTAGGCGTGGTAGCTTCCCGTTGCTTTCCACACAGGTGAAGGATGATGGTGATGATGATGATGATGATGATGATAAGGATGATGATGATGATGGCCATATGATTTCAGGGACCGTTTGGGCCATAAAGATTTCCTGACATTTGTCTGACAGGTGAGGAACAACCCCGATAAAAACCTCACCCAGAAAAACTGCCCCGACCGGAGGATCGAACCCGGGCCCGCAGCGTGACAAGGCAGCACGCTACCTCGAGACCACAGCGGTGGACATTGTATATATAGTGCATGAATTTCAACTGATAGCGCATACGGGAGATAATATAAAAATATTTGTTGCAATTGATTATACCACAAAAAAATAAACCATTGTTTGCACTTTCTTAAACGAATTTTTTCCAGGAAATGACATTGCAGAAAAATATAATTGAACATATTTACATCATAGAACATCAGAAATTAATTATATATATATATATATATATATATATATAATGTTGATTATAAGTTTCTAACCTAGGGTGCATTTTTACAATATTACGATCCTTTGGCAATAAATAATATAATCTGGTTGCAGTGATGAACAAATGAAGCATATGAAGCGTACCAATCGTTTCTGATTTGTTTTCAAACATCTCCGTTTACATTAAATAAATAAATATTTTAAAATAATTATATTTAAATGATTTGAGAGTAAACAGTTTAATTTTATTCGTTAAATAGTCCTAACAAATGCCACTCTTGATTTCAAAATTCTCTACATAAATTCACTCCTCACTTCGTGAGTCGTGAACTTATCGATAATTTGGAAATCACTCGTGGCATTACTTATGATAATGTCAAGGTTATTAAGTCTATGATTATACAAGATATAAATTAATAAATAATTATTTATTAAATACATTTATTATCAAATCATAACTGACCACCAAAAAATAAAAGATAATAAAATTAACGCTTATATATATATATATATATATATATATATATATATATATATATATATATATATATGCAGGGTGCTCTAAAATTCCCCTTACAAACTTCTAGGACTTGTAGAGTAAACTGGGTTTATAACATTTAGAATTGGAAACCATGCTCGGAAACTTACCGTTTCCATGTTACAGCCGTTTGAAAACATGTTTTTAATGCGACCACTTTTACAAGTAATTTATTATGAGGCGTAACACAGTACATCACTTGTTTTACAATTCAACTCAATAATATCCCAAGAAACAAAATGGAAACTGAATTATTTTCACAAACACTTTTGTTTACAGTTAAACTCTTTTTGTCCTTTTGAAATGATAGTTAACATTCAGATCCACTACAAAAGCGGTTCGATGTGGCGACCAGCAACTTTATTGCATACAAACAAATAATATGAGAAATCATGCCAAAACCAGGAAGAATTAAAATATAAACTTCTAGATGACCAAAAGATCAAAATAAATGTTGATATAGATTGTACCTATGAATTATGTTTCGGTAAACACACTGTCACACCTGGTGAATCTGCAATCTCTACTGCAGCGACCACAACTCGTGCCACCACATCTTCTAATGTCTCTATACAAGTGTCATAAATCAAACTCTTCATACGACCCCAGAGGAAAAAGTCCAATGGAGTCAAATCTGGTGATCCTGGAGGCCATGCAATTGGACTACCTCGGCCTATCCATCTTTGTTCGAATCGTCGGTCCAGATGTTCCTGAATATGAAGTGAAAATTGAGGCTCAAACCGGCTCCGATAGTTAGGATAAATGTCACTTGACATCACGTAATCCGACGTAAGCGCCCCTCATCATGCAACTCTGCAGGCGGACGAATCATGAAGCTATTACTTGTTGAGACACGTGATGTACGTTCAGGCAATGCTAGTTTTCAAACGGCTGTAGCACGGAAACGGTAAGTTTCCGGACATGGTTTCCAATTTTGAATATTATCAACTCAGTCCTCTCTACAAGTCCTGGAAGTTTGTAAGGGAAATTTTAGAGCAGCCTGTATAATTCGTCTGTACGTGTGTTTGTCACTGAACTCCTCCTGAACGACTGGGCCGATTTTGATGACATTCTTTTGTACGTGTCTGATTGGGTCTCCGATGGTTTAGATTCACAATTCGACCCTCGTAAATCCATTAGGTGTAGGAGTTCACCTGAAGTGAAAATTTAAAAATCGCTCTAACGGTCACAATTTCCGACGTTTCACAACGAAACTCGGTATATCATATTAAATAAACCGATATAAGTACTATTCAAAAATGAGCGAAATCCGAAATTAAAAACTGACTAGCAACCGCCATGTTTGCTCTGTCTCAGCGTATATCACACAATTTAATTAACCTTTAATACTTCATTTATTTAGGCGTGGCTACGCACGCCGGGTATTAGCTAGTGTTATATAAGATTATATCCCCAGAGAAAGAAAATCCCAAGAAGGAATTCGGGGGAGCCGAACGTCGCGCGAGTCTAGGTTGTGTTGTATACTTCGAAAACATAGTTTGACCATGCGCTGTAAACATAATTATAAACTAATATAACATAATTAAAAACTAATAAAACTTGCAATATTCCATTTCATTAACCCAGTTTAACCTCTCACCTTATAGGTCTTATTAGTGGCACCACCTGTCTGGAAAGTGATTTTAAACTTTGGATCACGCATGTACTTTTAAGACCACACAAGGACATGGAGGGCCTCCCCGAATGAGTGATCTGCTCAAAGTCAGGGCCTCCTCCGAGACAACAACAATAAGACGAAGCACACTATTCACACACACACTCATACTAAACATGGCGAATATGATGATGATGATGATGATGATTATGGTGGCCAGATGATGGCAATGTGAAAATCAGAAGAATCCTCATCATCATTATAAAGTAATTCATGAACTAATTTTTTTTTTTCACAAAAATCGTAAATAACTGCTGTGGTATCAGGATGCCGTCGTTGCTTCGTACGCAGCTGGCCCGGTTTCGATCTCCGGTCGGGACAAGTTTCCTGTAAAAAGTTTTTTTTTCGGGATATTTCATCACCTCTAAGACAAATATCAGGGAACTTTAACGCCCAATCGGTCCCCGAACATCATCTATATATTTTTTTTCAGGGAAGTATTTAGTTAGTTGTGTTTATATATCAATTGGGTTGATTTTCTTAAGACTCTGTGAAAGAGTACATATTTTCATAATTTTGACTGGAGTCAATTTCACTGGTCAACAGTAATTTTGTTGCCCTTGATATAAGATTAATTTCGGATATTTTTTTGCTCACAATTCATTAAACTATCAATGATTTTGAAAGATTTGCTCCGGTTTTTTAAATCTTTATTTTCATTTTACACTACAAAAATCGGAAAATATGAAAAAATATAACAGATATATTTATAATGCCAATTGTTTTTTGAAAAATCAGTACGCACTGACGTAAAAGCAGAGAAAAGTATCGAAAACCCATGTTATATTGCAGTGAAACGTCTTTTCTAAGATTTTCTTCTATAATTTTTTAGGGGACAATCTCTCTTCAAAGACCAGCGGTAATCTGCCATCATGTGACTGTCCCATCTACCCTGATACCTTTCCTCAATTACTTTTAGATCCTAGTGAAAGTGCACTCCCTGTTCGTCGCTATAATCTATCCAGGTGACTGTGGAGAATGTGTAACTTTATACTCATATTTGCTCCCAGAATCTTGAAGCTTATCAACATGTTTTGCACAATTTCTTTATAATTTGATGTTTTATTAGTTACCTAGGAAATTTTCTACTACCAATACAAAACCCTTCAAAGCCTCACTTTCCGGAACTTTGATAAAATTTGTATCTTTCATCAATTGCCGAATTTGAGGACCATCAAATATTCCGCCTTTTAACTTTTACATACTGAGCTTAGGAAATTTTCTACAAATGTATTTGAAACATTTTCCTTCCTTGTCCAACGCTTTGACGAATTGTTTTATCATATCCAGATGCACGTCGTGAGTACTTTAATTTTGTCAAATAATAGAGATCACGGCCGATGTGCGGAGTGAGGGGTGTGAGAGTGGGGATCACGTGATATTTGTATACGCGAAAAAATGCGCACAAAACAAATCATGGCTGGAAACATATATTTTATTAGTAACGAGTTGTTTACTGTTTAAGGTATAAGATACGCAAACATCATAAAAACCAGAGCACATTCATGAATATATTCGTAAACAGAAATTCGCTGAGATATCCTGGGCGACAATTTTTTTTGTAGAGCTGTGTTATTCGATTGAATTGTTTACTACATTTCTTATATTTGTAATTATGTTAATAACATCGATTTATGACAAGTTATTTTTTTGTGTGATAATTAGAAATATTTGGGTACTATTGACTTACAATCTGCGCTCTTACGTTACTTACTACGCACAAACACACGCGCGCACCTTGAGCGAGTATATGTAATAATAAAATATACAGTATCATATATGCAACAACAGTTTATTTGTTAAAAGCTACTATAAAACTCCAGGAGCTTATTGCTAAGGGCAGTACAACAAAATGTTCTCGTCTTTCCGATAATTCACGACCGCAGCCACAGCGTCTGGAATGAATTGTAAAAAAAAAAAAAAAAACTCGCGTGGCATTCTGAATGACTATTTTGTGAAAGAAATTAAGAGAATACTTAGCGAATTAAATTTTTAATAAAGGGAGGTAATAATTTGGATATACGTTACATGTAGAATTGTAGGCTTTCACTGCCGGTATCTTGGCACTTGTTAAGTTGGTCTCCCGGGCTGAATGTCCAATGGTCCCGTTTTGTTTAAATTCGACGTTTCGTCTACTACATTGGTAGACATCTTCAGGAGATTCTGCGTGCTCTCTGTGAACACCTGAAGATGTCTACTGCAGTCGTAGACGAAACTTCCAGTTTAAACAAAACTGGACCACGGCTATTCAGCTCGGAAGACCAACTTATCAAGTTACATATTTTGGTACTATTTAATTGAATTTATCGTGAATGTTTTGTTAGAACGACTTTCTGAGTTCTGTAACTTACAAATCATAAACATTTGCCAGTCAAGTTCGAAAATTTCCTAACAATTGTACATCTGATCTGACAATTTAATTTCGAGAATATTTCAGTGAAAATAATCGACTCGATTGGCTGAAACTAGCTCTGGCTGTAACTTGGATTGGTCAATATTGAACACCTAGCGTATGAAGAAAATAATCCGGCAGATAACACTGAGCAACAAAAAAGAAACTTCATTTTTGTCTCAGAAAGAAAAATATGTGATTCTGATAGTACTTTTTTCTCCTGAATTCAAATATGATATCGGTTTTTCTCCGTCACAAAGGTTTCCGAGAGACAGGAATTTATAATTACAAACACTTTAATATTTTCTACATTCGTAACTACACAATATTCGAACATTCGGACTCACCTAGAAAGTAAGAAATGAAGATTTTCTGCTATATTTCGCCCGTGTAGCATCACTCTTGATGGTCCAACAATAATCGGCCAGCATATTAGGATTCCATTTGCCTTGATATTCCTTTACCATAGCTGAAACCATTTGAGTTAGCTCATTTGGTTTTATTTTACAATGGATAAATGGACGAAAAAAGTTTATTAAAAATAATTATTTAAATTCATTAATTGAAATTGAAATAAAAAAACTGTGGGTGATGGAGAAATTCCGAATACATATTTGAAAACACGATAAAAAACTGAATTAAGTACAACTATTGGTACTCATGAGACAAAAATCATGTTGACCAGTGTACTATTTACAGTGATTTCATTATATCATTGTGTGCCGCGATGGTCTAGTGGATATATCCCTTGCTTTTATTCCCGAGGTTCGCGGGTTGAAACTCGGCTGGGATCGATGATTTTTTAAGATGGGAAAATCCAAGGGACAAGTCCTCAAGGAGGGACCTTAAGCTGCGGATCCCGAGATTGAATATTTTCAGGCTCGTAAAATAACCGCAAACTTTAATTAAAAGGGCTCTGTGCAAAATTTAACCGACTTTCATCCATCCAAGTAATACCTTAGTTGCCTACTAGATGTCTCATTAAGTCGATGTGCTAACCACATGTCACTTGACATCTGTAGGTAAATAAACGTAATTAAAAATTAGATTTGTAAAGAAACTCCCTCTAGAGAGCAATCATGTCCACACGCAGGAAGTATAGAGTATATACAACATATCATGGATGGCGATTATCACATTGAGAGTAGGGAAATAATATTCATTAACTAACTAACTCACTGGCACTGTCGAACCAATAGGTTTATGGCCGCGTTGACAGAAAGCTCTTCACACATTCCTATCCTCAGATGTTTTCCAATCATCCCCTGTATAATCTACTTCCCTCTAATCATTGTTATTGTTATTCTCCCACCTCATTCTTGGTCTACCAATTGGGCGTTTTCCCTCTGGTTTTCATACAAGAAGCCTTCATATTCCTCTTTCATTCCCAATTCTTACCACATGTCCTGACCATCGCAGTCTACGAGACTTAACTGTTCTTATTATATCTGGTTTCCTATAAATATCATGTAGCTCATGTTATGTAGTCTTCTCCATTCGACTACTTGTCCATCTACATTTGCATATTTATTTTCACAAAAACCAATGTCGATATGGAATTAATTTTTGGTGGATATCCCTACGATTGAATAGCTGCCCCGAAAAATGTAACTGACAAAAATTAGAAAGTTGAGTTTTCAGTGAATTAGTGATAGGCTACAGTAAAACTTGCTTAATCCGGAACGTGAATAATGCGGAAATCTGTCCAATGTGGACAAATTTATTGGTCCCGGCGAATAACAGTAATTTTACATGTATTTATTTTGCATAAAACGGAATCTTTCCAACGCGGAAACGGAAGGATGTTTTTACACTATTCATGAAAAAATATAAAACGGAAAGACAGAGAGAGACAAATTAGTTTCCACTTCATTGAATTCCCGTTAGGCCAAAAAAACAATTAGAAATGATTCCTACCGCCGGGTGAAGTACAGATTCTACCTGTATTTGAAATTTTATTTTGGCCTCACTGCACAACCGTTATGCGAAATGGAGATAACTGTCTTGCAAATAACCATTGCACTATAAAATTTTAAGATAGTATTAGTTCTGAGACCCATCTTTCACAGGTAGCGATCTGAATTTACGGAATAAATATGGCTGAAACGTATGCATCATTCTCATTAAGCGAAAAAGTGAAAGTGATTGAAGAAATCTCCAAATTTCCGGACCGATGCTCCAAAGTCAAGCTCTAGCTTTTGCTAAACCCCTAGGGAATAACGATTTCAAGGCATCTTCAGGTTGTCTGTACAGTTTTAAAAGACGACACCACGTAGTGTGAAATGAAATTTGCGGGGAATCAAAGGATGTGGACGAAAGTGTAGTTAGTGAGCGAAAACCGAAACTGCGTACTTTAATTTCAGGATACGCGCCTAAGAGACATTTTTTTAACGCTGACGAAACGGGACTGTTTTTTCGCGCGTTACCATCGAAGTCGCTCATATATACTATACTTCACTTTTCAACGGCAGCGAAACTACAATTAATCCAAGGTACGTAAAAAGACATACAGTATACGGTACTATATAATCTAAGATTATTACTAAGTTTTCGTTTTTTATAATGCGGAATTTTGTCCAATGTGGAAAAAAATTGGTCCCATACGATTCCGCTTTGAGCAAGTTTTGCTGTATATCCGGAGAATATCACGGCATGGTACATGTAAAACTATTCTGCTGTAATCCAGACTTGTTTTATTTATTTTTAAAAGTAGGCATTCAAGCGAATAATGATCTATATGTAACAAAATGGCGGAAGTAGTTGAGTCATAAGTAGCACCTTATGAATTAGATCTGTTTTCGGGGCAACTGTTCAATTCATTATTGTGTGTCACACCCGATTCCCAAAGTCAGTCACCGTGTAATATCATACTGAAATCATTTAAAATTAATCTTGCAGATAATTTCTTGGAAAATTGCAGAAGTGAAATGCACTATGACACTTTTGATGTATATTGATTGGGATTCACGTGAGGAGAGAAGATATTATCACGGCTTAATGGGGAGGGTCGCACGTGACCCAACGTGTTATTGATTCCCTTACAGACAGGGACCGCCACTCTATTGATGCACCTAGTTCCTGTTCCCAACACCAGAGACCACTGTCACATATACATAATTCAAAGATTCTATCTCAAATTCTATTATAATATACTGTATAACAACGTATAAACCCCTTCAAGTAATCATAAAAAACATTTCTACCTCCAACAATCAAACAACAACTTTTCATTTTTTAAATAATTTGTGGCGAAGAAATGCAAAAGGGATATTTAAATAAGTCATTAAGCCAACCAACACACTGTCACTATCGAATCCGGAGGTTTATGACTTCGAGGAAATACGTTCACCAGATGTTGTCTCTAAATGAAGGAAATTTCGAAGAGGTGACTGATTTCAAGTATCAAATAACAATAATTGCAAATAGGAATGAGATGCACAAAGAAGTTAAACATAGGCTCAATTCTCGAAATGCATGTTATTATACATTACAGCGACTCTTGTCATCCCAACTCCTTTTTAAAAACGTTAAATTGAAAATATATCAAAGTTATTCTCCCAATTATATTATATGGATGCGAAACATGAACTCTTACTTTAAGGGAAGAGAGAAGATTGTGTGCATTTGAGAATAAAGCTCTTAGGAAGATTTTTGGGCCAAAGAGAGATGAACAGACAGGTGAATTGAGAAAACTTCATAATATTGAGCTACATGATATGTATAGGAAGCCAGATATAATAAGAACAGTTAAGTCTCGTAGACTGCGATGGGCAAGACATGTGGCACGTATGAGGGATGAAAGAAGTGCATAGAAACTTCTGGTAGGAAAACCAAAGATAGAACGCACAGTTGGTGGACCAAGAATGAGGTGGGAGAATAACATAACATTATCCATTATTTGAAGGAAGTAGATTACACAGGGTGTGATTCGAAAACATTAGCTCAGGATAGCGATGTATTCAGAGCTTATGTCTGCGCGGCCATGACCCTACGGGTTCGATAGTGACAGTGACATGGTATAGAAACTTACCATATTTGAACAGTGAAAGAGTCGTTTATATCTCGATCACATTCATTTGCATATAGTTTCAATGTTTAAATCTTAATCGTTTCATTCCTTAGTTTTCAACAGATTGTTTTTTACAAAAACGCGATCGAGTTGACACTTTGCTGTTTAAGGGGACCGACTGGTGTATTTCTTTTTTCTTTTTTCTTTTTCGTCTGATTTTTTTAACTTTTTATCACATACGTTATATGTTTATAAAAGTGTTTCTGTGAAGTTTGATGTTTATAAAGGGAAGAGTTTCAGAATTATGATTTTTTAAATCTTTTTTTTTAGTATTTTCTAAAAAATGCTCCTTACGATGCATTTTTAAATGTTCTCTCTTGAAATCTGAGATTCAGACTCTTTATGATTCCACTAAACACATTTGCTATGGAAAAAATCATAATGGGAGGATATTGCTTATTTTTAATTTTTTTTAATTATCTACTCTCATACATTTCCATCTCAATTTAAAAGAACACATGTGTCTTAGTCTAGTAACTGTAAAGAATCAGAGTTACTAAAAAGCAAATAAACAAAAAATGCATTTTTTGCCATTTTTTTATAAATTCACCATTCGCTGCCCTTAATGTATTACAGCATTTACAGTATTTTATGTGTACACCGGGCGGTTTTATAGGAAAATTCTTTTGAATGCATTAAAAATAGTTGAATGCAGGCTTTCACGGCCGGTAATCGTAATGTTGAGTGATTCCGGGTTATGTGGCCGTGGTCCATAGTTTGTGTTGATACCAGACGTTTCGCCCTCAACTGCGGAGGGCATCTTCAGTGGCGAGTGCTTCTATGCGTGTTTCCTGGTCGGAAGATCTGGTATCAACACCAACTATGGACCACGGCCACATAACCCGGAATCACTCAACATTGCATTAAAAATAGTTTATTTTTATAACATTTAATGCGCAGTAATTCTTGCACAACTATTAAACATAGAAAAAAACATTTGTTGATTGCTATTTACATTAATTTTTTAAAAAATGTGACTTTTTTTTTGCAAAATTCTTGTTTGTATAGAAACATAAAAAAAATGTCAACTTCTAGATATTCTCATTGTTCAGTGCAAGCTTACATAGCCTTTGCTTTTAATTTCTTCTTCTTTTTTTTTTTTTTTTCCATCTACTTTTCATTGGGCTTAATTTCACTCCATTCTTTTAGAAATAAACTTTCCAATTCCTCTACTAATGAAACTTTCTTTATAGAATATTCTTTTGAGAATAGACCACAGGCGTTTAATGGGGTTTAAATCGGGAGATTGAGCTGGCGTGTGCAACTGTTTAAGCACATTCCAGAGTACCCATCTTCTATTAATATCAGCTGTTATACAATAGGTCCCGATTTTTCTTAAATATGAGGGTGCAGAACATCACCATTTCGGTTGCACTTCGTTTCAAATTTTAATGCAGAATGCTGAGGTGAACCCAAAGCTCCATATTGACACTAATAACACTGGTCAGCAGGCTTTTGTCTCATGAGTACCAATTGTTGTACTTAATGCTGTTTTTTATCGTGTTTTAAAATATGTATTCGGAATTTCTCCATCACCCGCAGTCTTTTTATTTCAATTTCAATTAATGGATTTAAATATTTTTTAATACACGTTGTTGTCCGTTGAGCGATGAGCACGGGGAACACTTTCATCAGGAGATTTCAGCTATGGGAAAGAGGTATCAAGGCAAATGGAATCCTAATATGCTGGCCGATTATTGTTGAACCATCAAGAGGGATGCTCCACAGGCGAAATATAGCAGAAAATCGTAATTTCTTACTTTCTAGGTGAGTACGATTGTTCGAATATTGTGTAGTTACGAATGTACAAAATATTAAAGTGTTTGAAATTATAAAAACCTGTCTCTCGGAAACCTTGCGTGATGGAGAAAAACCTATATCATATTTCAATTCAGGAGAACAAAATACTATCAGAATCACATATTTTTCTTTCCGAGACAAAAAAAAGTTTCTTTTTTTATTGCTCAGTGTAATTTGAATGTTCCCATTCCATATCCTGGGATGCAGCCCCAAATCATTATGAATTCCCCTTTGTGTTTTATAGTAAGGATAGTGTTTTCATTTTTTTTTTTCGGTTTCATTTGCTTTTCTCCAAACTATATGGTCATAGACCACATGACCTGATTCTAAAACTGTTGGGTCTTGTATTCATGTATTTTAGCTAATTGAAATCTGGCTATTCTGTTCTCTGTATTAACTAATTGCCTTTTTTCGTGACATTCGACCATGCTAACCACGTTTACATAAAACTCTCCGTACAGTTCGATTCGATATACTGTTTACCTTAGACTTATTTTGCCATTGCATGGACTCCACGTGCTTTTAATGTTGGATTTCATTTTATATGACAAACTAGTAACTTCTCTTGCTTTGCATTTATTTATTTTCCTTTGTTCATCTTGCATATTTTTGGTAGTACCACGATATTTGAATTCATCAACTTTGTACAGTAGGAAACAGTTGAATGTGGCGTATTAACGTGCCGACTTAAAATTTTGTAAAGAAAATTCTCTCAAAGCTTCTTCAAATCATCAACTTCTTTCCTTTGTCACCATTTTGTACTCCCCTGAAAGAAATGGTAAACAATACGTGCACACCGTTATCGAGACAAATCTCGTACAGTTGCAGTAAACATGAATAATATAAACAAAGCAGACTGTGCCTGATTTACTATTACAACCTTCAAGTATAAAAATAACTCTGTTGCCTGAAATCTGCACCATTATCAACAAATATTTAAAATCAAAATATTATATAATAATATATAATTTAATATTTAGATGTTTAATTTCTCCTTATTTATCTATTGTACGACACACATCCATTTCAATAAAACTGAATTGTGCATTTTTAATGCATTTGATTTTAGCCTGTAAAAAAGATTGTTAATAACACTGGTCAACATGATTTTTGTTTCATGAGTACCAATAGTTGTACTTAATGCAGTTTTTTATCGTGTTTTCAAATCTGTATTCGGAATTTCTCCATCACCCACAGTTTTTTTAATTTCAATTAATGGATTTAAATAATTATCTTTTAATAAACGTGTTTTCGTCCATTGGTGCAGTGAGCAATGGACACGGGGAACACTTTCATCAGGAGATTTCAGCTATGGAAAAGAGATAACAAGGCAAATGGAATCCTAATATGCTGGCTGATTATTGTTGAACCATCAAAAGGGATGCTCCACAGGCGAAATATAGCAGAAAATCGTCATTTCTTACTTTCCAGGTGAATCCGAATGTTCCAATATTGTGTAGTTACAAATGTAGAAAATATTAGTGTTTGAAATTATAAATGGCTGTCTCTCGGAAATCTTGCGTGTTGGACAAAAACCCTACATCGTATTTGAATTCAGGAGAAAAAAAATACTATCAGAATCACATATTTTTCTTTCTGAGGCACAAAAAAAAAGTTTATTTTTTTGTTGCTCAGTGTAATTGTGTCTACCCCTGATAATTAATTGCAGATCAATTAATACTGGTATGCCATCTATCACGAAAAGTTGTATATTCATATAATTGACGTAACTTAAATGTAATTATTAGCAAAATGTCATTCTAGGGGAAACATTTATATATCATGTGAAAATGTATTAGAAAGTTAAACGATGTACCGAGATTTTTTACATAATCTGATGTAATATGTGGAAACGTTGCCTGCTCTGTAGCTAACTTTTTATCTTGCTTTGTTAATGTAAAATACGCTGAGTTTACTTAAATTATTAACAAGATACATGTCATTAACGTAGTCTCCTTATCAATTAGCATCCGTTTTCTCGTCCCGTTTGAAAATAGACGCCTCAATTACAAATTAAATCTTAGCCATGTTAAATTTTTCATTTTCCCTCAAAATCTCTGAAAATGTAAGCCATTTAAGGCTTTCATGCTGTATTTCTTTCATATAACAGAATAGCAGCCAAGATATAGATTGTAACACTTTTTTCTCTCCAAAATGAGCGTAACATTCCGTAAAAAAAATGTTATTAATGGTAGTCAGGGCTTCATTCTGCGTAAAAATTAACTTTCGAAAAAGGGGGGAGGGTTAAAACCTTGTTCCTAGCGGCTTCTCAATTAAAGGCCTAGTGGAAAATAGCCTATAATACTCTTAGATAATTTATATACTGTAGCTGATAAATTTGTAAATAAAAACTTGTCTTGCCAGGTAAAATAGCAGATCGATTGTGATTATTAATCTTCCGTATCAAATATTCCTTATTTTTATTCTAAAAATCTAGTGGTTTCCCGTCTGATGTTAAAAGTTGTTCTAAATTTACTTAGTTTGGCTCCTGTAACCAATTATTTTTGCTAGTTTTCTTTCCTGTACCATATTACATATTCCTCATCAAACCATTTATTATTTTGCCACTTATTTAAATAACCCAAGCTCTCTGATGCCGACAATTTAATAGTAACACCAGGTCGACTGCACCTATTTAAATCGATAGATTTCTTATACAGGGATTTATATTAGCTATATTGTACGTGTCTACCGCTCTGATCTCGTGATAGCGTCGTTGGCTCATACGCGCGGCCCCGGATTAGATTCTCTATGGTATTTTCCAGGATTTTTCTTTACCTGAAAGACAACTGTCAGGAAACTTAAGGCCCAAACAGTTCCGAACATCATCTGGCCATCATTACCATTTCTCCCACGTTTAGTATTGAACGTGTGTGAGAATTGTGTGTTTTGAATTAATGTTTACGATGAACAAATGAAACATAACAAACGTTTCTCATTTGCTTTCAAACATCGCTGTTTGCATTAAATATATAACTATTTTAAAATAACTATATTTAAGTAATGGTTTTTGAGTAAACAGCTTAATTTTATTCGTTAAATAGTCCTAACAAATGCCACTCTTGATTTCCAAATTCTCTGGATAAATTCGAAATTACTCGTGGCATTAATATGTGATACATTAATATGTTCGCCTTTTCGTCAAACCGTAAAGTACTGAAGTGAGATGGTATAAAATACAAAATATATCTTTCTATATCATTTTTCTTTTTCAAATGCCCCAGGTTTGTCTTTTCGACATTCCTGGTTTCTCACTTGGCAAGGCGTACTTGTAACCCACTTCTGAGGTTGGGGCGCCTGGAAGGCGGGGTTACGTTGCCCCGATGATATGATGATGATGATGGTGCGCCAGGAGAGTCCCTAATCCTAGCTTAACCCAAGATGAATAATGATGATTGCGATGGCCATATGATTTCGGGGACCGTTTGGGCCTTAAAGTTTTCCTGACATTTGTCTTACAGGTGAGGAAAAACCCCGATAAAAATCTCACCCAGAAAAACTGTCCCGACCGGGGATCGACCCCGGGCCCGCTGCGTGACAAAGCAGCACGCTACCCCGAGACCACAGCGGTGGACTCTTTCTACATAATATTTATACAAACATTACTTGGAAATAAGTGTCGTAGTGAGAATCTTACCTTATTTCTGAATATCTCATATTATTAATTCTGTAGAACGTGCTTTTAAAAAACTGCCAAATCTTGATATCACGGAATTTTATATGTTCACAATATACAAATAATATTAAACACTCCAAACACAAACTACCTTTCTTCAGTGGATAAAGAACTCGACTGGACACGAGGTTACTTATTATACTATTGTAGGGTGCGCTAGTGACTGCTTACATCTTAGCAGAAACAATTTTAAGTCCGACAACAGTGATATATAGAGTTTACCTCTCTGTTCTCTTACATGCAAAAACCTTACTACCTTGCAACCTTTAAACGGTTTGTTTATAAAGACTATTTAACTCATGTCGCAAATGGTATCAATGACCAATCACGTTTCAATTAATTCTGTTTTACACCAATCACAGTCGTGTTTCACCTCTCTCTTTATCGATTTCTCTATATCAGCTCCTGCTTTTGTGATAAAGAAAGCTCCTCCTCTTTTACACGCTTTATATTAGCTTGACCTGTATCTATCTATCTATCTATATATGTAACCGAATCTTTCAACGCGTTTTTCACCCACTTAAAATAATTGGATCGACTTGAAATTTTGTATACTTGTAAAGGACCCGTGACAATACAATAATTTCATATTTATTAATATTCTGAACAGGTTAGACCATTATTTTTCTCCAACAAATACATTGGATATAGCAAATAATGAATAGATTCAGTGATTTTACTGAGTTGTTTATTCAGAATATAAATGATTAACCTGTTATGTTGATTATAATAGTTTGATGTGTTTCATTATTTCTCCACTAGTGTGCATTCTTACAATATAGCGATCCTATTTGGCAATTAAATAATATGATCGAGTTGCAATGAATATATATAACCTCACATTTCTAATTTGTTTTCAAACATCGCCGTTTACATTAACTATATAAATATTTTAAAACACCGGTAACTATATTCAAATAATTATTTTTTAGTAAAGAGCTTAATTTTATTCGTTAAATAGTCCTAACAAATGCCACTCTTGATTTCAAAATTCTCTAATTAAATAGCAAATCACTCTTGGCATTACTTATGAATATTTTTACTTTTTACTCGTATTTTAACAAGGGGAAGAAATCATATTTCTTGCGCAATAAAGTTTATATTGAAACTTTCAGCTTTTACGAAAGGAAAGGTGACAGCATCCATAATTCGTAATTTTTTTTTCAAATGCCCCAGGTTGTCTTTCGACATTCCTGGTTTCCCTCCTGACATGGCGTACTTGTAACCCACTTCTGAGGTTGGGACGCCTGGAAGGCGGGGTACGTTGCCCTGATGATATGATGGGTGATGATGATGATAGTGGTGCGCCAGGAGAGTCCCTAATCCTAAGCTTAACCTAAGATGAATATGAATGATGATGATTGCGATGGCCATATGATTTCGGGGACCGTTTGGGCCTTAAAGTTTTCCTGACATTTGTCTTGCAGGTGAGGAAAAACCCCGATAAAAACTTCACCCAGAAAAACTGTCCCGTAATACATGATTAAAAAATGTTTTCCAAGTGGACAATAATAATTTATTTTATATCATAATGAGTTACATGTAGAGTATAAAGGGTGTAAGTGTTATTATTTTAACAAATGATTATTCATGTTATAAAGAATAAAAGAAAGTTCCTCGCATTTCTTATCTAATTGAGGAGTTAAATGGAATATGGGCATAACTCATGTTTTGCCCTTTTTCCGTTCAATGCATTTTTGGACTCACCATTTTGTAGTTGGTCAGCCTGAAAAGTTTCGTTTCGATATCTCGATTATAGCAGGTTCAACAGCTGATTGTATCAATTAAAATAAAAAGCAATGTTATGCAATTAGTCATATATCAATTGCTAATATCTCAGCCTGAAAAGTTTCGTTTCGATATCTCGATTATAGCAGGTTCAACAGCTGATTGTATCAATTAAAATAAAAAGCAATGTTATGCAATTAGTCATATATCAATTGCTAATATCTCAAAACGTATATTTTTTAACTGTGCCCATATTCCAATCAACTTCTCAATTGCAATAAACTAATTTCTTCGCACATCCCTATCCTGAGCTAATGTTTTCTAGTCATCTCCTGCATAATTTACTTAACTCGATATTCTCCTACCTTATTCTTGGTCTACTAAGTGGGCATTTCTCCTTTGGTTTCCCTACAAGAAGAATCTATGCCGCTCTTTCATTCACCATTCGTGCATCATGTCCTGTCCATCGCAGTCCATGGGACTTAACTGTTCTTATTACATCTGGTTTTCTATAAAGTTCAAGGTCGGCCGCGGTGGATTACTGGTTATGCTCCTTGCATCTGGTCCCGAGAGTCGCCGGTTTTTTTTTTCAATTTCCCCCTCCCCTTTTCGTTTACTTTGTTTTCCTTCTTGTTCCTTTTTGTTAACTTTCTGTTATTCTCACCTATAGACACGAGGACAAGACACATACCCAGACCCAAGGTGGCGATTAAAAATCCCCTACCCCCCGGGAATCGAACCCGGGTCGCCGGAGTGGAAGGTAGAGACTCTACCGACTACGCCACGGCGACGGACGGTTCAAACCTGGTCGCAGTCGATGGATTTTTTTAGGATGGAAAAATCCGAGGAGCACGGCCTTCGGAAGGCACTTTTAGCCGTGGGTCCCGAGTCTGAAGATTTTCAGGCTCGTAAAAAAATCCTTAAGCCTGAACAAAGAGGCCTCTAAACAAACATTCTAGTTATACCTTAGTTGCCTGTTAGATGTCTAATTGTGTCGGTGTGTTGACCGCATGTCACTCATGACATCTTTGTGCAAATAAGGTAACTAAAATGAACTTGGTCTATTAACTCCTGACAAAGGAGATGCTATGGCTCAACAATGGCTACGCAATTATTTATTAATACTATTAACACAAAGTTAAAGTAGAATTGGGAATCATTTGGGGAAAAGAATTATAAATGGCGTAAAAATAAATTATTTATTTAATAGTATGATATATTTTCTACTATAGAATTATCTTTATTCTTAAGCCTAGATTATAATTCTACTGCTGTACATTACTAAACACAAGCTTTTCAAATTCCCTAATATGACTTTGAGTTTTAGTTAGAATGAGTGCATGGCTCAAACAGAATTGCACACGTCTGGAATAAAAATTGGGAACTAATATCCGAATTGAAGACATAGAGCATCAAAGACAGTAAGCTTGATTTTGGAAGAAAATAGGAGCAGAAGTCACGGATTCATTATGAGAAAGTAAACTTGAAAGGTGAAGCTGTTGTTGATAATAATGGGTTGAGAATGAAGGTAGAGGAAAGTGGGCTCATGACTAGTTAGTGAATTCAAGCCTTAAAATAACAGTTTGCGATAACAGTTCGTGATGTCCGTCAGTTCTAAACTGTTGAAATTTCCCTTTCGGCACGCAAACTTCTCAACAGTTGGCCCCAACTCGCACAAAACGTATTTCACTTTCACTATCGCTGCTAATGTTTCACCTCCTGGGAGCCCTGTAATACGTAGGGTCTTTATACCTCGGTAGAATTACAATTTGGAGAACACAGAACAGTCAGTAATTCTCGAATCCTGCATTTATGAGGATTTGAAGATTCGTCTTCCCATGTCATTGTAAGAATGAAATATTCCCCTATATCAGGGGTTCCAAAACTACGGTCCTCCCTCACTTTCTATCTGGCCCCAGTATGCCCCTGTAGGTCTGTAGAATTCTAATAAATTAAAATATGCTGAGGATAGGCCTATGATATTAGTCTATCAGTAATGGAACAAGAACTTGTAAAATGTGTTATAACGACATAACAAGAAAAGTAGCAAATCAACAGGCACACTTATAATAATAATAATAATAATAATAATAATAATAATAATAATAATAATAATATTAATAATAATAATCTTCTTCTTCCTTCCAAGTATTAGGCCAAGGCCTGTTACGATCCTATAGAAAATTTTCCCACCAGCGTTTCATAGGACGGCCCAGAGATCTTCGTCTTCTTCTTCTTCCTTCCAAGTATTAGGCCAAGGTCTGTTACGATCCTATAGAAAATTTTCCCTCCAGCGCTTCCGGGAAATTCTCGTATAAGACTTGAAAGCATAATAATAGTCCCTTCGATTGGTTGCTGGCCAAAGGAAGGCAAGGCCAGTGATGGGGCTGCCATCTTATAGTCTCTGGTCAGGCTTTTCTGGAGAAGAAAAGAAAATAAAGGAAAGAAGAAATGGAAAAAAGGAAAGACTCCCTAGCCCTCGGATGACCTAATAGCGTCGGGGTCGAAAAAAACAAGAGTTAACCAAGAGAGGTTAGATAGTAAAGTTAAAAGAGTGCAAAACACAAGTAAGTGGAAGAAATGTTTTGCTCAGCTTGGGCACCTTGTGGTCGCCATCCACATATCCCCTAGATGAGGACCCCTGAGGAGATCTTCGTCCTCTTGGTATATAATTATAAACAGCTTTGGGGATCCGATTTGAACTCATTCTTCCAAGATGATGTTTCCAATTTAGTTGGTACTGTTTAATATATTCCAAAATTGGCGTAGTCTTCAATTCTTTTAAGATATCGGTGTTCCTTTTCCGATCCCATCTGGTGTAATGCGCTGTTCTGCGCATGAATCTCATTTCACAAGCCGTTATTCTGCTTTCATGTTGTATTTTTAGTGTCCATGCCTTCACTACCATAGGTCAACACTGGTCTAGCCAAAGTGTTATATAAACGTAATCTGGTATTTTTTTGTACAAGGGATGGTTTCATAACTTGATAAATAATTTCCAAACTTTTATTATAACTAGTAATTTTTTTCAGGGATATCCTTTTCATCCCAGATAGAGAGATAATATCTAAGATATTTAAATTGATTAGATCTCTCTAAAATGTTATTCTGGAGACAGATTTTACTTTGCATGGGATCCTTCCCATGAAATACCATAATTTTAGTTTTGTTAATTGATATTTCTATATTAAATTTGGCAGCTATTTTTTGTAAATTATAAATTGATCGTTGTAAATCATTTTCGGAAAGTGCCAGAAGAGCTAAATCGTTTGCAAAAAGAAAAGCATCGAGTTTGAGGTTCCTTTTGATGGGTATATATTCCCGTTGTGTTTTCCTGTGTTAATAATAATAATAATAATAATAATAATAATAATAATAATAATAATAATAAATAATAATAATAATAATAATAAAGGGAATTCAAGACAACATGAAGAAGAGAAATATGGCAGAAGCAGACACGCAAGACCGGGAAGTGTGGAAGCAAAAAAATGTGTATATAACAGAAACAATCCTAAAAAACATATTATAGCAGATTTCACAATATCTCACACCATCCTGCGTCTAATTGAACTGTTGTCGTTCTCCAGCACATCCCTCTGTCATCCCATTCTCTAACGTTCAATTCGTTTTTCACTCATGCTCTCAAAACACAATCATAGCACGTTATTTTTGGCCGTCCTCTTCTTCTTCTTCCTCTAGCAACTCTTCTATCATTATTTTACAAGACTATTTAACTCATGCCCCAAATGGCAGTCAATGACTAATAACATTTCAATTAATTTTGATTTACAACCACTCACAGTCGTTTTTCACCTCGATTTTATCACTTTCATTTCATCAAGTGGCTTCAAGATTGTATATATAGTGCACGATTGTAACCAGATTCTGCTTGCGAGATATAATATAAAAACATTGGTAGCAATATACTATACCATAAAAAAGAAAGAAACCACTGTTTGCGCTCTCTTAAACGTATTATTTCCCAGGAATTAACGTTGCAGAAAAATATAATTGACATATTTATATCATAGGATATCAGAAATTAATTAATAACATGTAATGATGTGTTTCATTTTTTCTCCACTAGGGTGCATTCTTACAATATTGTGATTCTATTTGGCAATAAATATGATCTGGTTGCAGTGATGAACAAATGAAACATAACGTTTCTCATTTGTTTTCAAACATTGCCGTTTACATTAAATATATAGCCTAAATATTTTAAAATAACTACATGTAAATAATGATTTGTGAGTAAACAGTTTAATTTTATTCGTTAAATAGTCCTAACAAATGCCACTCTTGATTTCCAAATTCTCATAAGTAATGCCGTAATTATTGTACACAGAATTGAATATCTCAAAAAACTCTACACAAAAGTCCGGGACAGCTTATGTTTATCTTTTAACAATAACTGACAATCATTTTTGTAATCAATTGAGTTGGTGTTTACTTGATGAAAATCCATATTTATTAATTAAATAAAAATAAAACGTAGTTTTATTTGATTTTCATATTTATTATATACTTCAGTGACAGCTGTTTCGGTACACTGTACCTACTTCAGACATGTTAACAAATTATGAATTGTGTTCCAACTGATCTAAGCAACAATACAATATTTAAAAATTTAAATAAATATTGTTGTATTGTTGCTTAGATCAGTTGGAACACAATTCATAATTTGTTAACATGTCTGAAGAAGGTACATACAATATTTAAAAATTTAAATAAATATTGTTGTATTGTTGCTTAGATCAGTTGGAACACAATTCATAATTTGCTAACATGTCTGAAGAAGGTACAGTGTACCGAAACAGCTGTCACTGAATTATATAATAAATATGAAAATCAAATAAAACTACGTTTTATTTTTATTTAATTAATCATTTTTGTCTTTCATTGATGCCAAGAAAATCGGGATAAGTAAATTCCCGGGCAAGCAAAGCGCACGGCGGGTATTCTTTTATGGATAACTCAAAATAACAAATTTTGTCTTTCAGCTCATTTATGTCAAGTACATCGGGACGCGTAGATTCCCGGGCAATGCCAAGTAATCAGCACGGGGTATCTAAAATTAATAACGATATAAATTTATATTTATTCACCCTTTTACTTGTTGAACTAAACGCAAAAACACATAATTTATTTAGGTGTAGCAGCGCACGCCGGGTATTAGCTAGTATTGCATAAAAAAATCTGCTACCTTTATTCTTATACTGAGGAGATATCAAGTCGTTTCATGAAACATCAGTAGGCCCGCATACATAAAGAGGGGGGCTACTGTAGTTTCCAATTGCCTGTGTCTTTGTGCAACGGATAACTAACTAACTAACTAATAACTCACAGGCATTATCGAACCCGCAGGTTTATAGCCGCGCGGACATAAGCTCTCCATACATCCATATCCTGAACTAATGTTTTCCAGTCATCCCCTGTGTAATCCACTTCCCTCAAATCATAGTTAATGTTATTCTCTCATTTTATTCTTGATCTACCAACTGGGCGTTTTCCCTCTGGTTTTCCTACTAGTAGCTTCCATGAACGTCTTTCGATCCCGATACGTGTCACATGTCCTGCCCATCGCAGTCTACGAGACTTAACTATTCTTATTATATCTGGCTTCCTATGAAGACCATGATGTTCATTGTTAGGTAGTCTTCTCCATTCACCTGTCTGTTCATCTCTCTTTGGTCCAACAATTTTCCTAAGAACTTTATTTTCAAATACTCGTATTCTTCTTTTCTCCGTTAAAGTAAGAGTCCATGTTCCGCATCCATATAATATAACTGGCAGAATAATAGTTTTATATGTTTTCAGGTTAACGTTTTTTTTAATGAGTTGGGACGTCAAGAGTCTCTGTAATGCATAATAGCATGCGTTTCCAGAATTGAGCCTATGTTTAATTGCTTTGTGCATCTCATTCCTATGTGATTATTGTCCCTAGGTATTTGAATTCAGCCACTTCAAAATTTCCCTCATTTGTCATTAGCTGTCCATTTCCATTATATAATGTATTTCTATGTGTGACCATATATCTAGTTTTATTGATATTTACTTCCAGTCCCAATTTCTTAGCATTACTCAATAGTGTGTGCGTGCTACCCTTTAGTATCTCCTCGCTATCGCCGAATAGTAGACTACTATATCACCAGCATAAACTAACAGTTTATTAATACCATTGAGTTTTAGTTAGGCCTTCATCACCCTGTAAAGAAACGAAGAATTCTCAGAGAATATACAAAATATCATATGGCATTTTACCTAGGTTGGTGTTCGCGTTATCAACCGTTAATCTGAGTTTTGCCAACATGCCGCTTTAGTAGTTAATTCATTTTACATTTCTAATGAAACATTTTAATTGCCTGGGATATGATGTAACATAAGATAAACAAAGGTATGCCGAAAATAAATTGAACAAGTTCACATACACGCGAGGAATACTTAGAAATTGTAGATTGAAAATAAAAACCGGGTTAAGGGCCACAACAATCGATTTCCATTATATTGCTAAAATATGGGATATGTGCCTATTCCAATTCGGTAAAAGCCGGGCTATGTGATACTTAACCTGCAAGTAGTTCAAACTTCAGTCACAAGAATGCGCCTGGCCTATCAAAAACTGTAATAAAGACTTTTTTTGTCAGAACTTAGATATTGGCTCTTAGCCCGGTTTTTTGTTTCAGTTTGATTGTTTTAAGTGCATGAGTAAAGAAACAAAAATTAACGTATTACAAGATTATGGCTGTTCCTCTGTTGTTACATGGCTCCGAAAATTGGAATTTGACTAATAATCAACTAAAATAAATAATAGTTTTAAAAATCTAAAAAAACACGCTTTATTAAAGTAAAGTGATCCCACAACAGGCCTCAGGAGACCCTTGGGGTAGTAGGAGGTTAAGGCTCCCACTTTTTCTAGACAATCGGCACTTGATGTCAGCCGGGTTGTCAGCCCTGCGTGACGGCCGCCTTTACCCCCAGAACAGGCGTCTGGTACTCATTTCCGTTAGAGGCTGAGTCGACCCCAGGGCCATAGTGCCGCCAGAGGGTTTGGGTCAGTTTAAAAATCCTGACCCCAACGGGACTTGAACCCTCGACCCTCCGGCTTGTAGCTCAGTGCCTTAACCACTACGCTACGGCGTGCCCCCACACGCTTTATTAGAAAACTAAAAAATGAAAAATAATTTTAATTTCCAATACGCTTGGGATAAAATAAAGTGGTCAACAAAAAATCATCTCCAACACATATAGAATAAAATTAGAGTTATCAACAAAAAGAAAATAATTTTACCATCAAAAGCGTGGGGTGCTCTATATCAATTAATATATTTGATAATAAACAGATATTGGTAAAAGTAAGCTCTCTAAGAAGAAAATGTAAAAATCATAAAAAGCACCCCACGCTTTTGATGGTAAAATTATTTTCTTTTTGTTGATAACTCTAATTTTATTCTATATGTGTTGGAGATGATTTTTTGTTGACCACTTTATTTTATCCCAAGCGTATTGGAAATTAAAATTATTTTTCATTTTTTAGTTTTCTAATAAAGCGTGTTCTTTTAGTTTTTTAAAACTATTATTTACTTTTTAGTTTTAATATTTTACAGAATAAGATAAAAATGTAAATATCTTTAAATTCGATACTATTGTAGTATGAGCTAAAAGTAATACTCTTCTATAAGAAAAACCCTCCCAGCCGGATTTGAACCAGCGACGTATGGATTACTGAAATTATATACCACTAAGAGTTCACTGCTCTACCAACTTAGCTCTTACAACGATTGACTAAAAACTCGACAAGTCCGCAACCTATTATACCAGTTTTCATTTTTTTGATTTTCGGATGATTCTGGCCAGGATTTTAGAAACAAAATATGAAATTATTGTATTGTCACGGGTCCTCTACACGTATACAAAGTTTCAAGTCGATCCAATGTTTCTAAGTGGGTGAAAATCGCGTTGAAAGATTCCGTTACATTGATACAAAAACACTTTTTTTATTTTCTGATGATTATGGCCAGGATTTTAGAAAATAAATATGAAATTATTGTATTGTCACGGGACCTCTACAAGTATACAAAGTTTCAAGTCGATCCAATGTTTCTAAGTGGGTGAAAATCGCGTTGAAAGATTCCGTTACATTGATACAAAAACACTTTTTTTATTTTCTGATGATTATGGCCAGGATTTTAGAAAATAAATATGAAATTATTGTATTGTCACGGGTCCTCTACAAGTATACAAAGTTTCAAGTCGATCCAATGTTTCTAAGTGGGTGAAAATCGCGTTGAAAGATTCCGTTACATTGATACAAAAACACTTTTTTTTATTTTCTGATGATTATGGCCAGGATTTTAGAAAATAAATATGAAATTATTGTATTGTCACGGGTCCTCTACAAATATACAAAGTTTCAAGTCGATCCAATGTTTCTAAGTGGGTGAAAATCGCGTTGAAAGATTCCGTTACATTGATACAAAAACACTTTCTTTTGATTTTCTGATGATTATGGCCAGGATTTTAGAAAATAAATATGAAATTATTGTATTGTCACGGGTCCTCTACAAGTATACAAAGTTTCAAGTCGATCCAATGTTTCTATGTGGGTGAAAATCGCGTTGAAAGATTCCGTTACATTGATACAAAAACACTTTTTTTTTATTTTCTGATGATAATGGCCAGGATTTTAGAAAATACATATGAAATTATTGTATTGTCACGGGTCCTCTTCAAGTATACAAAGTTTCAAGTCGATCTAATGTTTCTAAGTGGGTGAAAATCGCGTTGAAAGATTCCGTTACATTGATACAAAAACACTTTTTTTTTTATTTTCTGATGATTATGGCCAGGATTTTAGAAAATAAATATGAAATTATTGTATTGTCACGGGTCCTCTACAAGTATACAAAGTTTCAAGTCGATCCAATGCTTCTAAGTGGGTGAAAATCGCGTTGAAAGATTCCGTTACATTGATACAAAAACACTTTTTTTTTTATTTTCTGATGATTATGGCCAGGATTTTAGAAAATAAATATGAAATTATTGTATTGCCAAGGGTCCTCTACAAGTATACACAGTTTCAAGTCGATCCAATGATTTTAAGTGGGTGAAAATCGCGTTGAAAGATTCCGTTACATAGATAGATAGATAGATAGATAGATAGATAGATAGATAGATAGATAGATAGATAGATAGATAGATAGATAGATAGATAGATACAAGTCAAGCTAATGTAAAGCGTGTAAAATAGAATCAGCAGAAATGGGTTTCCTGATGCATCTGTGCGCCGTGTTTAGATCTGCTACCATTTTGCACTGTGTTTAGAGGCACGCGCTGCCTTTTAGAGGATTTACTCATATGTTTTGTTACACTCATAGTAGCATCCAGATCATAACTATCAGTGCTATTTATAATTCTTTGCCCGGGCTAATCAGAGGGAAAGACTGATTCATCTTTCCTATATAGATTCATAAACATATATTAATTAATAATAATTCCTCAACACACTGTAGTAATTTATGATTCGTAGTTAAACTCAGTATATTATTTTCAACCATGAAAGCTAGACGGGAAAGGGGAGCTCATATAACCTTGAGAAAGCTCGTAAACAGGAATTACACAAGACAGCTGTAGCATAGCTAGCAAATACAATAATTAAACATTCATGTTTACTTAAAATAATATTTAATATTTCAATTGTACCTCTGAAGTTGAAATATGAAAATATATTAAACATAAATTAATTTGATCATTCTAAAGTTAAAAAGAAAAACAATAATATTAACAAAAGTAATAATGTTTACACACTCAAACATCCATGCATATCTTTTTAGTCCTGCCTAGGGTATCCTACCCTGGCTTGCCGGACCAAACTCAAAACCACGCAGCTCTCCTAGAGCTCACGTCCTTCAGACGATAACAAAATTATGTATGATACAGTTCACCACGTGTTTAGCCTATTTGAGAGTTCCGTGGTAGAGGGGAAGTTGCGCAGTACAAACAGAGCAAAGGGAGGGGTAGGAAGGAGAGTGGGAGTAGACACAAAGAGAAAGGAAATTGGCATAGTTAATTAATCTCACTGTAGAGGGAGGATAACAGCATAGATGTTTCGTACCGAAATAGCACTTTCGTTACATCTGTATTTTACAAGATAAAAAATATAGCAAATATATTAGAAATAAGCTTAACATATTCAGTTTAACAGACAGAATCAAAGAATACAAACAAAATTACTTCGACCACTTTAAAAAAATGGATCAAGTACATATAACAAAACAGTTATTCGCATATAATCCAGAGGGGTATAGATGTGTGGGACGGTCAAAAGCACGATAGAGATATCAGTTCTCTGCATGAGACCAAAACGAACCTTTTGCAGTTCAATCCGTGAAGATGATGGTGATGATTTATAGATAACAAAAAAGAAGATAACTAAGTTAGTAATGGCAAGTCGGAATAGTTTGCTGCGACACTACAGAACTAGCCCCGGCTGGTGATTAAAACACCTATCTCTCTGTCAGACAGTTGTTATGGTAACGGTGTCAAGCCACGTCTATTCTAGTGAGCAATCCCAGTTAGAAAGAAGTTGCACTAGATTTCGTTTCTTTAGAATGAATCGCAAAAGACATGAACAAAATCTTATATTAATTTATAGTCTTTAATATATTATCTTAATGTCCCAGGTTTGTCCTTTTGGACATTTCTGATGTTCTCTCCTGGCATGGCGTAATTGTAACCCATTTCTGAGGTTGGGGCGCGCTGGAAGACGGGGTTACGTTGCCCCGATGATATGATGGGTGATGATGATAGTAGTGCGCCAGGAAAGTCCTTAACCCTAAGCTTAATCTAAGATGAATATGAATGATGATGATTGCGATGGCTATATGATGTCCGGGGAACGTTTGGCCCTTAAAGTTTCCTTACATTTGTTTTACAGGTGAGAAAAAAAAACCGATAAAATCCTCACCCAGGAAACTGTCCCGACCGGGGATCAAACCCGGGCTCGCTGCGAGACAAATCAGCACGCTACCTCAAAACCACAGCGGTGGACATAGTCTTTAAGATTATAATAGTTATTCTGATAAGTATTTTTCGGGGGGGGGGGGTTAAAAATGAAATTTCCAAAGGGTGAGATGCCACTAGAATTTAATATTATTTTGTGTTTATTTATTTATGTGTCATATAGATTCATATTTAAAAACATATTTATTGTTCACTTCTTCCAGTCTGTTGACTACATCAAAACATTTCTCATTAGAATTTGTGGCAATTCTGCGTAGCTCATACTGACCCGAGCGTATCCTGCATCCATTTTGTTGAAAACCCATTATCTAAATGGAACACGAGTTTAAGGAAATGAAACAAGTTTCGTTTGTTACATCATTGTTACATGAAGCTGATCGATATTAAATTAACTTCTACCCACTGCGTGACACATTCAACGCACAACTGTGGTTATTACTACGTCAGGCCGTTAATGTTCTCCGAACCATCCACAACTTTAATTAACTCGGTTGGGTAGAAGTAGAAAAGGCATAAATAATTAGCTAAATTTGTTCCATATTTACTGGATAAATCAATAAAACTTTCATAATTAGGCAGAAGCAATTACGTTTCTCTAGTGTTGACAAAGTAATGAGATGAAATAACATAAAGTTAAAATGTACTTTTTAGGTCAGAGTCGTCGTCCTCAACTTATAGAATATGTATGATTTTTTGTCTGAAGGCCTTTCAGAATCTCTATTCCATCTTCAGCAGGTCTTTCTTCGCTACATTATTTGATGTTCTTGGTGTTGGTCCTAATGTAGTGTTGTCCGTGACTAAAGCTTATTCCTGACGATATAGTATAGTGGGTTGTTTAGTCTGGGAGTGCTTTCATTTATTAAAATTTGTTATCTATCTCCTTGATAATTTCCAGGTCTTCCAATATATTGATTTTTGTTGGGTTCCCCTCTTTGTGTACTATTGTAAGGGTGTCTTCTATTGAGTTCATTCTACGACCGGCGTTTATTATGTGCTTAGCGTAATTAGACTTTTCATATGCATATACGAACTCGTTACGATGATCTTTAAACCTTATGTTAAATATAATAATACATTAAAAATTATTAAATATAATAATAAATTTAATAATGGGAAAAACTGCACTTAAACTAGCGTGAAATGTTTTCAAAGTCCTATAGAACAAGAGTGCGCATGCACCAGAGTTTATATAGCCAGCGATAACCCACAATCGAACCACATATCGATTATCATTCTCGATTACTATCCGTCGCTATTAAATTTAAATGACCAACATTTGCAATAAATCCCCAAATCTATGTTAAAAGATATATTAATAATATTAAAATTACCAAACGTTTATTAAAAATTGGTCTACACTTACTTATAACTCCCTAGCGCTGAACCAACCAGCGATAAACCAAAACAGCGATAGAAAAATCATAGACTAAGTAATATACTCTGTGGAGAAAATAGCAGTTAGCATCACAATATTGTCTAACAATGTCATAATATTGTGATTTGCATATGTAAATAAATACTTCATAATTGTCTAATAATGTTATAAAAATTGTTTGAAAAAGTTTAAAATATTAAATAATGTTAGCAAAGACAGAATAAGAGCTATAGTTTACAACAATATAAATGAAACATCAAGCGCTAGTAGAAGTGCAATTGGGTCAAATTAAATAATGTAATAAGTAACAAAATAGAAAAATATAATAAATGTAATAGCAAGGGAGTATATAAATTAACATGCAAAGACTGTAACAAGTTATATATAGGTAGAACAAAAAGAAGCTTCAACATAAGGTTTATAGAGCATCGTAACGATTTCATATACGCATATGGAAAGTCTAATTACGCTAAGCACATAATAAACGCCGGTCATAGAATGAACTCAATAGAAGACACTCTTACAATAGTACACAAAGAGGGAAACCCAATAAAAATCAATATATTGGAAGACTGGAAATTATCAAGGAGATAGATAAGTTGTTAATAAATAAAAGCACTCCCAGACTAAACAACCCACTATACTAATATTTAATTTTAGGAAGTTATATTTTGAGGTTATTTTAATTATATTATTTTTAGTCTGGACATCTTACCTCAATATTAATGTTGATTTGTTCTTGGACATGTTTCAAAACAATTCTGTTTTATCTACGAAAAGGTTATTGAAACGTACTTATTTACGTGTTTGAACTGTTTAACGTAAATAAAATTGATTCATCTCTCCTTGCATGTAAACACAGAGTAACTTATGCATAAAGAACTGCGTTCTCTTATAGTTGTTTATACCTTTTGTTCATTTTGTTTAGTAAACATGCCTAGTTGGATCGATGTTGTATCTAAGGACAATTTGGTCCGAGAATTGAGCTTGCTAGGTATTGACATTGAAGGTGACGTAAATATATTGCGTCAGCGACTTAAGATTCATTTGAACTCTCTCTCCCCGGCTGAACAAACATTGGTGAAACGAAAGATTATTGTAGACGGCGCTGTTGCTGAAGACAATTCTGTAGAGCAGAATAAGAATATTATCGATCGTAGAGCTAGCTCCATTAAAGATTTTTCTAGCGGAACGGCTTCCAACCTTTCTTCTCACATGTGCCGATGGAGGGTGACCTTGTTTGGAGGTTCTTTGGTCAACCACAGGATGGAGCTGACATCGACATCCAGGTTTTGCAACATAAATAAAACTCCGATGGAGGGTGACCTTGTTTGGAGGTTCTTTGGCCAACCACAGGATGGAGCTGACATCGCCATCCAGGTTGTGCAACATAATGCAACATAAATAAAACCAGTCTGGGAAAGCTGACGATAAAACAGAATTGTTTTGAAACATGTCCAAGAACAAATCAACATTAATATTGAGGTAAGATGTCCAGACTAAAAATAATATAACTCACTATACTACTCGTATATCGTGAGGAAGAAGCTTTAGTCACGAACAACACTACATTAGGACCAGCACCAAGAACATCAAGTAATGTATCGAAGAAAGACATGCTGAAGATGGAATAGAGATTCTGAAAGGCCTTCAGACAAAAAGCATACATATTTTAAAAGTTGAGGACGACGGCTCTGACCTAAAAAGGTACATTTTAACTTTATTTTATTTCATGACTATCCACCTCAACTGTTTTAAACAATGAATTGTATTCGTACTGAAAGTAATCGGAAGCACATGTGGCACAAATGGTAAACTTAAGAGGGGCATAGAGGCTAGTTTTAGGAAAACCAGAGGGAAAGCACCCAGTAGGGAGGACAAGAATGAGCTTTAGCTATGATTAGAGGAAAGTAGATTATACAGGGGATGACTGGAAAACATTAGCTCAGGATAGGGATGTCTGGAAACTTTATGTCCTCGCGGGCATGAACCTACAGGTTCGATAAGCCAGTGAGCTAGTTAGATTTGTGATAGACGTGTTTTAAGCGGAAAAAAAATGCTCTAATGTAAAGTTGAAGCAGACGAGTTTGGAAATGTTTCAATATGATATTATTAAGTAAACTTTGCTATAATAATTCTTATTGACTAGATTCTTAAAATAAAGTAGGAATTTTATTCACTTATTCAACAGTTTTGAAATGTACACAGCATCTTCCTATGTCCAATATTAAGTTTTGATTCTCTTCATCCATTCATCTTTATCCTACCGTTCACCATGGTACAGTACCCCATCCTTCATCAAATTCATAATTTCCTCTATCCATATCTTCCTATGTCTCCCTCTTCTTTACTCCCCATTTGGAACCCACTCCAGACTCTAAACTGGCAATATACAGTAAAACTTGTTCAATCCGGAACGTGAATAATGCGGAAATCTGTCCAATGTGAACAAATTTATTTGTCCCGGCGAAATAATTGTAATTTTACGTGTATTTATTTCGCATAAAACGGAATCAGTCCAACGCGGGAACGGAAGGACATTTCTACACAATTCATAAAAAAATGTATAGGCTAAAGCGAAAAGACAGAGAAATAAATTAGTTTACACTTTATTGAATTCCAGTTAGGCCAAAAAAACAATAAGGAATGATTCCTGATGCCGGGTGAATTACAGGTTCTACCTGTATCTGAACTTTTATTTCGGCCTCACTGCACACCCGTTATGCGAAATACAGATACCTGTCTTACAAATAACCATTGCACTGTAAAATCTTAAATTAGTTTAAGTTCTTTCAGAGGTAGCGTTCTGAATTTACGGAATAAAGATGGCTAAAATGTATGTATAATATCATTGTCATTAAACAAAAAAGTGGAAGTGAATGAAAATAAATCTCCAAATTTCCTGACCAGTGCCCCAATCCCCATGGAATAACGATATCAAGGCATCTTCAGATTAGCTTGACAGTTTTAAAAGACGACACGATGTAGTGTGGAATGAAATTTGCGGGGGAATCAAAGGATGTGGACGAAAGTATAGTTAGCGGAAACCGAAACTGCATACTTTCATTTCAGAATACGCGCCTAAGAGACATTTTTAACGCTGACGAAACGGGACTTTTTGTCGCGCGTTACCGTGGAAGTCGCTCATACTATACTATACTATACTTTTCAATGGCAGCGGAACTACAATTAATCCAAGGTACGTAAAAAGACATATACGGTACACTATAATCCAAGATTATTAATAAGTTTTAGTTTTTTATAATGCAGAATTTTGTCTAATGTGGAAAAAAAATTGGTCCCATGCGATTCCGCTTTGAACAAGTTTTACTGTGTCTTCATTCAATCTCTTCACGTGTCCAAACCATTGTAAATTATTTCCCACAAATTGCATAATTGTTTCGTTAAAGTTCATTTTTTCTCGGATAATTCTGTTTCTGATCCTAATTTATAGCATCGTGCAGATCTATAAAAAAATGATTTCTGTAGAATGCAATTTTGACTTTAATTTGGCATTTAAACATATAGGCTAGTACAAGTTTTTGCTTCACAGGTAACAAAACGTCTTGCTATTGACTTATAAATAAGGATTTTAGTTTCTTTCAATATCCGCATCCACAAAATTCTTTCACCATTGCTATTGGAGATAGACTTTTACCTATTATGCTTGTTATTTCCGAACCATTGTTTCCATCTTCATTTCTTCTTCTTTCCAAGTATTAGGCCAAGGCCTGTTACGATCCTATAGAAAATTTTCCCTCCAGCGTTTCATAGGACGGCCCAGAGATCTTCGTCCTCTTGGTATATAATTATAAACAGCTTTGGGGATCGGATTTGAACTCATTCTTTCAAGATGGTGTTCCCAATATAGTTTGTACTGTTTAATATATTCCAAAATTGGCATAGTCTTCAATTATTTTAAGATATCGGTCTTCATTTATTTCAACTCCCAAAACAAAGTGGGAAATAATACACCGTGTTCCAAAATGATGCACGGGATTTTTAAGTAGTTGGTATAGCTTTACAAACGAAATTGGATGCGTGGTTATTTGCTATAATGAAATAAAAACTGAAAGTTTCATATCCTGTATGCAGTAATTTGTTTATTGCCATTATTACGTCGTCAGCGTTAAATTTGTGAAAATGGCGACTCCTGCACAGAAGCCATTCTGTGTGTTGCAATTTGCGAGGTATGGTTCCATTGTTGCAGTGCAGCGAGCTTTCCGACGGCAATTTGGAATTGATCCTCCGACCGATAAAATTATCCGTCGATTGTATAAGCAATTAGAAACAACTAGATGCATCTGTAAAAGTAAAATCCCAGGACGTCCACGAACACCAAATGACGCGTCGGTCCGAATGGCATGGTTTATCCCCATACCCTCCACGGTCTCCTGATCTCACACCTTATGATTTCTTTCTGTGGGGTATGTGAAGGATCATGTGAACGTACCACCACTTCACGTTGACCTACCAGACTTGAGAAGAAGGACTGTTGTTGCTGTTGAATTCATTACTCCAAATATGCTGACCAGTGTTTGGGAGGAATTCGACCATCGACTAGATATGTGCCATGTAACGAAAGGTGCTCACATCGAATACTTGTAAAGTATGTTATGAAAACTCGAAGAGTTTCATTTTAATTCCATGTAAGTTTTGTTCTCATATATATCGTGTAAGGGAAATTAAAGAACTTCGAAACCCCAATATGAATTTCAAAAGTGTTGATTGTTTGAAACCCCGTCCATCATTTTGGTACACCTGTATATAAAATATAACTAGATATGATATAAATAAAAGGTTTCTAAAGAAAAATATTTCATCTGAGACTTATGAAACAATAGTTTTTAATATAAACATAGTTAGAAATGGAAATAGCTTAATATTATAAAGGTTGAGGTCAAAGAGAGTGCTACTTGACCTAGCATATTTACCATGCAGTACGGCATTAACCTGTTGAATGCTATGAAATTAATATTATGTCACTTTACGTTCAACGAAAGTGAAAAATATCTCTCTCTCTCTTTTTTTTTTTTTTTTTTTTTTCGTTTCATGCGCATGACAACATTCTCTTTCACTCATCAGGACAAACATATATGTTATTATTGCCTCACTATGATGCTTAACAAGCGGCTCGCTTTGTTTCCCCGCAGCTGTTATATGTTATTCAAATACAAAGATCTCGACTGCCGCGACTACGACGATGTTGCCACATTGCTATTCTTCCCTCAGTTTCAATTAAAACTCGGAACGATGAGGAACATTCGATCCAGTTATAAAATTGTATACCGTAATTAATGGTATAATTATCAGTGATTTATTGTGATATGTAGCTCAAATAATAATACAATATCTACATATTATATTAGTTTAATATATAAGTGATTTCAACATGTGGTGGAGAAAATATTTCAGACCGAACAGTTAATAAATAATAATAATAATAATAATAATAATAAAATAATAATAATAATAATAAATATAATAATATTTTCAGCATGATTTTGTATGGATATTAAATTTATGTAGATCTACAAGCTATATAATGTTGGAATTAAAATATTTAATAAATAAATACATATATAAATTTTAAAAGTTAAACAATACCAAATTATAACATAAAAATTATATAATAACATAAATAATCAATGTCTTCTGTCCTTGTGTAATAAACGCTCATAGCGCTATGAGAAACGTGACAACACCGCATGTCAAGCATTGCCGCGCGCACCCGCTTTTATATAAACTGTTAACCATCAGAGTGAGGCAATAATACATTCAAATACAGAAATCATAATAACATTAGATACTAAACGATTATTTGCGCAATGGTAAAAATAAGATCTAATAGCACAATCAAATTAAAGATAATTAAAATGAAAACTGATAAATCATATACACAAGGAAAATAACATGTAAATGCGCTGTTGTCTCGAGGTAGCGTGATGCCTTCTCACGCAGCGGGTCCTGGTTCAATCCCAGGTAGGGACAAGTTTCCTGGGTGAGGTTTTTTTTCGGAATTTCCCTCACTTGTAAGATAAATGTCAGGAAACTTTAAGGCCCAAACGGTCCCCGAACATCAAATGACCATCATAATTATCACCATTTCTTATTCGCCTTAAATTAAGATTAGGGTTAAGAACTCCTGGCACATCACTATCATCATCATCATCCATTATTTATTTATTTATTTTACCTGATGGAGTTAAGGTCTTCTCTTCCACTTCACCAGGGTTAAATCATCGGGGCAGCCATAACCCCGCCTTACAGGCGCCCCAACCTGAGAAGTGGGTTACAATTACACAAACATCGAAATATCGAAAATGGCAACCTGGGCCATTGAATAAAAAATAATAATATATCATTAGATTTAAATATTGATAAATCGTAATACTACTTTTCATTACTTACTTACTTACTCACTGGCACTATCGAACCCGTAGGTTCATGGCCGCGCGGACATAAGCTCTCCATACATCCCTATCCTGAGCTAATGTTTTCCAATCATTCCCTGTATAATCTACTTCCCTCAAATCATGGTTAATGTTATTCTCCCACCTCATTCTTTATCTACCAACTGGGCGTTTTCCCTCTGGCTTTCCTACAAGAAGCTTCCATGCACGTCTTTCATACCCATACGTGCAACATGTGCTGCCCATCGCAGTCTACGAGACTTAACTGTTCGTATTATATCTGGCTTCCTATAAAGACCATGTAGTTCATTGTTACGTAGTCTTCTCCATTTGCCTGTCTCTTCATCTCTCTTTGGTCCAAAAATTTTCCTAAGTACTTTATTCTCAAATACTTGTAATCTCCTTTCCTCCCTTAAAGTAAGAGTCCATGTTCCGCATCCATATAATATAACTGGTAGAATAATAATTTTATATATTTTCAGTTTAACGTTTTTTGAAAGGAGTTGGGACATCAAGAGTCTCTGTAATGCATAATAGCACGCATTTCCAGAATTAAGCCTATGTTTAATTTCTTTGTGCATCTCATTCCTATTTTCATTAAATAACCTAAAATAAATAAATTGTTAAAATAATACTATTAGTGGTATATTTCTCTTGGACATTAACAAAGGCAGATAGTAAACAAATAGACGCTGCTGAAATGAAGACGTTGAAAGCAATAGCAGGATACCAAAGGACCGATAAAAAGAAAAACGAAGATATAAGAACAGAACTTAATATATTTAATCTCTGCGAAAGAATAAAATATTATCAACATGCTTATCTTCAGCACGAATTACGAATGAATGAACAGCGCATACCAAGAAGAATGTATAATTATAAACCAAAAGGGAGAAGAATGTTGGGAAGACCATTGAAGATATGGAAGGCCCAATTCGACCTATAATGAAATCGGAACAGGCCATTGGGCTTAATCCTTGTTGTTGATGATGATGATGATTTCTCTTAGTTTATAATAAATTATTCAGTTTGTTTCTGAAATATGTTATAGTTTGGTAATCTTTGACATAGGGTGGAAGGGAATTCCATGTTCTAGCAAGAGAAACTGTAAAACATTGTAATAGGGCAATGTTCTTCCTAAGTAAATATTTAATTGAAATGGTGTTAATTATATATGAAAATGTATAATAATGAAATAATATTTGGGGTATCATATAGACCTGCAAATTTTTCGAACAAACATATAACACAAATTGAATATTAATTCATGCTTTATGTAATTTAGGGTCTGTGACCCGGATGTTAGCATTTGTAAAGGTTAAACAAAGAGAGGACAATTATCAGGTTGTCATTCGCAGTTTTTTCGAGTGGGCGAGATCATATTCTACTTTACCTGTCGTACTTCGTAACAAAACACAGGTAAGCTTTATTCAGTTGTCAGAGGTTTGACAACAGTGATGCGTCAGGTATATTGATAAAAAGCTACTTGTTACTAAACAAGTTATCATTGGGATTTATATAACTAGAGGATTCTTACCCTCGTCGAGGAGTCGCCCACATTCCATTTAGATGCGACGCGACGGTCCGTTTTAAATCCCTTATCGAGATGGAGATGAGATGCCCTGCGACCGCCCGAGCAGTTGGTACGCAGTTTTTCGTTGCCCTGATAAAATTTGTAGATTTATGTTTATTTGAATTCTTTAATGTCTCACGACTGTAAATGTGACGTAGAAACACTTTTTAATTTTGCTCCGAATCGGCTTTTGTTTTTAATTCTTTTTTTTTTTTTTGCGAAAGATTCCTGCGAAGGAGGTTCGTTCTGTTTTTATTTATATTATTATATTTCAATTATTACTTTTATATATTTTTTGTTTAATCCACTTGGAGAGAGACGGTCGCCCGTCCAACTTAGCCAATGGAGAACAAGTATTTTTTGCGAATTTTATATTTTTATTCTACGGATTTTATTATGGTTTCGTCATATTGTTCAGTATTAAATGTTAATTTAGTTAATCCTCTTTTATCTTGTAAGCCAATGTTTCCCTTAACAGAGATTTGCGCTCTCCCCCTACAGGGAAGAATTTTAACCATACTAATTTAGTTACACTTGTTTTCGTATCGATGTAATTTGAGTGGTCCGTGGTCAGCGTTCCGCCTCATATTGACATCTAGGAAATCAAGGTAGTACTAGGACGGGAAAATTCGGTAAAGTTTGCTTAGAGGTCTTTTCATTCAGGCTTAAGGATTTTTTACGAGCCTGAAAATCTTCAGACTCGGGACCCACGGCTTAAAGTCCCTCCCGGAGGACATGCTCCTTGAATTTTTCCATCCTAAAAAATCCATCGATCCCGGCCAGGTTTGAACCCGCGACCCTCGGGACCAGAGGTAAGAACCATAACCACTAGTCCACCGCGGCCGACTTAGTTAATAATTAGTTTAATGTGTGTGTGTTTTGTCTAAAGGTCTTATGTATATCAAAAAATGCAGACTTTATCTGTCAGCCAATCACAGCAAAGCTTCTTAGCCTCTACCGTGGCTGCGAATTGGATGGCGGGCGATTGACTGCTCTTTGGGGTTCCTGCTTTCCGGGGAAAGTGTTAATATCAGAACTTATATTTTATGTCTGCCCATGTTAAATTCTCTCCGGTGTATGCGATTTTAAGGGTGGATTTCTCAATTGAAGTCTAAACCACGACCGCGGTTTTCCGATTTTTATTGTTTCCATAACAACCATAAAACTGAAAATCGACGGCTGTTACTTCCTAAAACAAATGTCTGAATCATGTCTATGGTTTCATAACAATGTCTGTGAATTTTCAGTAATTTTATAGGCGTTATGAAAACAATAAATAATCGGAAAACCGCGTTCGTGGTTTAGACTTCGATTGAGAAATCCATCCTAAGTATTCATATTGAATCTGAGCTTGTGTCCTTTGACTTATGTTGTCCTGCACTACTTCGGCTACGGAATACCGGTATATCAAATGAATAAGGTATGGACCTGCCATAGCACACCCTGGTAATATAGGGACTTACGTAATGTGTTATCTTTACCCTTTTTGGCCTATTTTGACTAGGTTGAAGTTACGATATCTACGTACCGTGCTATCTAGCATTTTTACCGGAGGGACGGTTGTTGGCTATTTAGAGCTAGAGGGCGCCTCTAGTGAATTCTGATTCAGAAGTGCACCGTCTTGGGTGTTGGAGCTCCATCCGCAAGCCGCGCTTAAAGGCTGGGTCATACGTGATTAAATGTACTATTCTATCACAATAACCCTTTTGTCTCAGGCACTTCACTTGAATGTAATTATGATGGAAGGCTTGGGTCTATTCTTTTTATTTTGTAGGTAGGTTCTATTTGTAATGATGAAGAGATAGATGCTGGATAACCGAGGAGAAGTCGCTATGGCGCAATCGGGTACCATACATAAAAAAAGGCCCTTTTCAGGTTAAGCTGATTGTGCAGAATTTTGAAAAAAAATTATAATAAGAATAAAATAAAATAAATATTAATTTTGAAATTTAAATTGGAGAATAATAATTTACTGATGGATTCGGCTACGGTCTTGGCATCTGCCATATATCACATTCCAGAGTGCTGGTCATTTCTGTCTTAACCCACACAAGACCTGCTTATGACATTGGCTTGAATTCTCCTGGGGGAATGGAGGAAGTTGTAAGTCCTGTAAAAGGAGGAGTCCTAAAATAATAAAAATGGAGATTTGTAGTTTAAGTATTATTCGTGAAAAAATTTTGGACCAAAGAGAGATGGACAGTCATCATTACCCATCGTCATCACCCATCATATCACTGGGTCAGTGTAACCCCGCCTTCCAGGCGCCCCAAACTCAGAAGTGGATTACAATGCGCCAATGCCGGGAGAGAATACCTGAAATGGCGAATGATAAACAGGTGGCATTGAACAAAAAAAAAACACTAAATAGGGGTAAAGAGAATGTGGACAGAACCTGCTTTGCCCGTCCGTCCGCCAGTTCAGACCGGGAAACCGGGATGCTTTGACCGCTTGGCCTGCCGACTGGTTGCCAGGCGCTTAAGGGTTTCGACTTATACTAAAGGCACTGTATCTTCTCCTAGCTGCTGTCAGCGCGGTAAATGTTTGGGTGAGCGGACTAGGGCTCTGGGAGAGCGCAATCCCAACCCCTGACATAAGACACAGAATAATTGCTGCAGAAAATACAATTTTAGATAAACTGCGAAATATAGAATTAAGAGAAGAATTAAAAGTAAATACACACTACGAAAGTGTACGATAATTGATTCCAATATTTTCAAAGAATTTCACCAGAAATCTTGTGATCTTGTAAGCCCATGTTTCCCTTAACATAGATTTAGGCGCTCTCCCCCTACAAGGAAGAATTTGAACCATACTAATTTATATTTGAAGAGAAAAATTATACGCTCAGACCGGGACTTGAACCCGGGACCCTTGGTTCTCTAGACCAAGTGCTCTACCAACTGAGCTACCTGAGCAAGTACCGATCTAAACGCAAATCTTTCTCTATATACATTGTAATTCCCATCCACCAAATGCTGTGAAGCCATGCTTCTATCTTGCAAATGGCGGCTCCTTTATTAAGAAGACATATTTGGGAATTATACATTACAGCCAGTACGGCTTTTTCCAAGTTTTTATTATTGATTCCGTACATCTCAATGATGGATAAATCATATTTGAAGAGAAAAATTATACGCTCAGACCGGGACTTGAACCCGGGACCCTTGGTTCTCTAGACCAAGTGCTCTACCAACTGAGCTACCTGAGCAAGTACCGATCTAAACGCAAATCTTTCTCTATGTACATTGTAATTCCCATCCACCAAATGCTGTGAAGCCATGCTTCTATCTTGCAAATGGCGGCTCCTTTATTAAGAAGACATATTTGGGAATTATACATTACAGCCAGTACGGCTTTTTCCAAGTTTTTATTATTGATTCCGTACATCTCAATGATGGATAATCATATTTGAAGAGAAAAATTATACGCTCAGACCGGGACTTGAACCCGGGACCCTTGGTCTCTAGACCAAGTGCTCTACCAACTGAGCTACCTGAGCAAGTACCGATCTAAACGCAAATCTTTCTCTATGTACATTGTAATTCCCATCCACCAAATGCTGTGAAGCCATGCTTCTATCTTGCAAATGGCGGCTCCTTTATTAAGAAGACATATTTGGGAATTATACATTACAGCCAGTACGGCTTTTTCCAAGTTTTTATTATTGATTTCGTACATCTCAATGATGGATAAATCATATTTGAAGAGAAAAATTATACGCTCAGACCGGGACTTGAACCCGGGACCCTTGGTTCTCTAGACCAAGTGCTCTACACAACTGAGCTACCTGAGCAAGTACCGATCTAAACGCAAATCTTTCTCTATATACATTGTAATTCCCATCCACCAAATGCTGTGAAGCCATGCTTCTATCTTGCAAATGGCGGCTCCTTTATTAAGAAGACATATTTGGGAATTATACATTACAGCCAGTACGGCTTTTTCCAAGTTTTTATTATTGATTCCGTACATCTCAATGATGGATAAATCATATTTGAAGAGAAAAATTATACGCTCAGACCGAGACTTGAACCCGGGACCCTTGGTTCTCTAGACCAAGTGCTCTACCAACTGAGCTACCTGAGCAAGTACCGATCTAAACGCAAATCTTTCTCTATGTACATTGTAATTCCCATCCACCAAATGCTGTGAAGCCATGCTTCTATCTTGCAAATGGCGGCTCCTTTATTAAGAAGACATATTTGGGAATTATACATTACAGCCAGTACGGCTTTTTCCAAGTTTTTATTATTGATTTCGTACATCTCAATGATGGATAAATCATATTTGAAGAGAAAAATTATACGCTCAGACCGGGACTTGAACCCGGGACCCTTGGTTCTCTAGACCAAGTGCTCTACCAACTGAGCTACCTGAGCAAGTACCGATCTAAACGCAAATCTTTCTCTATATACAATGTAATTCCCATCCACCAAATGCTGTGAAGCCATGCTTCTATCTTGCAAATGGCGGCTCCTTTATTAAGAAGACATATTTGGGAATTATACATTACAGCCAGTACGGCTTTTTCCAAGTTTTTATTATTGATTCCGTACATCTCAATGATGGATAATCATATTTGAAGAGAAAAATTATACGCTCAGACCGGGACTTGAACCCGGGACCCTTGGTTCTCTAGACCAAGTGCTCTACCAACTGAGCTACCTGAGCAAGTACCGATCTAAACGCAAATCTTTCTCTATGTACATTGTAATTCCCATCCACCAAATGCTGTGAAGCCATGCTTCTATCTTGCAAATGGCGGCTCCTTTATTAAGAAGACATATTTGGGAATTATACATTACAGCCAGTACGGCTTTTCCAAGTTTTTATTATTGATTTCGTACATCTCAATGATGGATAAATCATATTTGAAGAGAAAAATTATACGCTCAGACCGGGACTTGAACCCGGGACCCTTGGTTCTCTAGACCAAGTGCTCTACCAACTGAGCTACCTGAGCAAGTACCGATCTAAACGCAAATCTTTCTCTATATACATTGTAATTCCCATCCACCAAATGCTGTGAAGCCATGCTTCTATCTTGCAAATGGCGGCTCCTTTATTAAGAAGACATATTTGGGAATTATAACATTACAGCCAGTACGGCTTTTTCCAAGTTTTTATTATTGATTTCGTACATCTCAATGATGGATAAATCATATTTGAAGAGAAAAATTATACGCTCAGACCGGGACTTGAACCCGGGACCCTTGGTTCTCTAGACCAAGTGCTCTACCAACTGAGCTACCTGAGCAAGTACCCGATCTAAACGCAAATCTTTCTCTATGTACATTGTAATTCCCATCCACCAAATGCTGTGAAGCCATGCTTCTATCTTGCAAATGGCGGCTCCTTTATTAAGAAGACATATTTGGGAATTATACATTACAGCCAGTACGGCTTTTTCCAAGTTTTTATTATTGATTCCGTACATCTCAATGATGGATAAATCATATTTGAAGAGAAAAATTATACGCTCAGACCGGGACTTGAACCCGGGACCCTTGGTTCTCTAGACCAAGTGCTCTACCAACTGAGCTACCTGAGCAAGTACCGATCTAAACGCAAATCTTTCTCTATGTACATTGTAATTCCCATCCACCAAATGCTGTGAAGCCATGCTTCTATCTTGCAAATGGCGGCTCCTTTATTAAGAAGACATATTTGGGAATTATACATTACAGCCAGTACGGCTTTTTCCAAGTTTTTATTATTGATTTCGTACATCTCAATGATGGATAATCATATTTGAAGAGAAAAATTATACGCTCAGACCGGGACTTGAACCCGGGACCCTTGGTTCTCTAGACCAAGTGCTCTACCAACTGAGCTACCTGAGCAAGTACCGATCTAAACGCAAATCTTTCTCTATATACATTGTAATTCCCATCCACCAAATGCTGTGAAGCCATGCTTCTATCTTGCAAATGGCGGCTCCTTTATTAAGAAGACATATTTGGGAATTATACATTACAGCCAGTACGGCTTTTTCCAAGTTTTTATTATTGATTCCGTACATCTCAATGATGGATAAATCATATTTGAAGAGAAAAATTATACGCTCGACCGGGACTTGAACCCGGGACCCTTGGTTCTCTAGACCAAGTGCTCTACCAACTGAGCTACCTGAGCAAGTACCGATCTAAACGCAAATCTTTCTCTATGTACATTGTAATTCCCATCCACCAAATGCTGTGAAGCCATGCTTCTATCTTGCAAATGGCGGCTCCTTTATTAAGAAGACATATTTGGGAATTATACATTACAGCCAGTACGGCTTTTTCCAAGTTTTTATTATTGATTTCGTACATCTCAATGATGGATAAATCATATTTGAAGAGAAAAATTATACGCTCAGACCGGGACTTGAACCCGGGACCCTTGGTTCTCTAGACCAAGTGCTCTACCAACTGAGCTACCTGAGCAAGTACCGATCTAAACGCAAATCTTTCTCTATGTACATTGTAATTCCCATCCACCAAATGCTGTGAAGCCATGCTTCTATCTTGCAAATGGCGGCTCCTTTATTAAGAAGACATATTTGGGAATTATACATTACAGCCAGTACGGCTTTTTCCAAGTTTTTATTATTGATTTCGTACATCTCAATGATGGATAAATCATATTTGAAGAGAAAAATTATACGCTCAGACCGGGACTTGAACCCGGGACCCTTGGTTCTCTAGACCAAGTGCTCTACCAACTGAGCTACCTGAGCTCAGGTAGCTCAGTTGGTAGAGCACTTGGTCTAGAGAACCAAGGGTCCCGGGTTCAAGTCCCGGTCTGAGCGTATAATTTTTCTCTTCAAATATGATTTATCCATCATTGAGATGTACGAAATCAATAATACATACTAATTTAGTTACATTTGTTTTCGTATAGATGTCATTTGAGTGGTCCTTGGTCAGCATTCCGCCTCATACTGACATCTAGGAAACCACGGTAGTACTAGGACGGGAAAATTCGGCAAATTTTGCTTAGAGGCCTTTTCATTCAGGCTTAAGGATCTTTTACGAGCCTGAAAATCTTCAGACCCGGGACCCACGGCTTAAAGTCCCTCCCGGAGGACTTGCTCCTTGGATTTTTCCATCCTAAAAAAATCCATCGATCCCGGCTGGGTTTGAACCCGCGACCCTTGGGACCAGAGGTAAGGAGCATAACCACTAGTCCACCGCGGTCAATTTCACCAGAAATAACTTAAAAAATAATACTAGACTACCAACCCAAAGGAACATGAGATATAGGAAGGCCGAGAGCAAGTTGAACGAAAAAGTTGGTGTCAGAACAGGTTAATAAGCTGAAACCTAGTAACTGATGATAGTACATGCACACAATGGCGAGGCTCCGTCGCGGATATGTTTAGTGGCATGCCAGGATCATAGCGAGGACAATACAGAAAATACAAGAGAAAATACATCCAGACCCGAAGTAGTAGAAATTTGAAATCCCCTACCCCGTCGGGAATCACACCCGGATCGCCGAAGTGGAAGGTAGGGACTATACAGACCATATCATGGCGATGGACAAAATGTTATCCAACATACACAAATGTTTGTTTGTTCGTACTTTATGCGCGGCCATACCGTTGATGGGGTTTTTGCAAAATGTTCAGGAGATTCCCGGGATGAACATAGGCTATAAGAGAGTTGATACAGTCAACTCCTGCATCCTTAAAAACACCCTTTGTGGTGGAAATAGTGAAAAAGTCCCTTTTTACCCTTAAATGGCTTACGCTGCCTAAACCAAAACAAATAAACAAAATTAATGTACACAGAATTGAATATCTCAAAAAACTCTACAAAAAAAGTCCACGACAGCATATGTTTATCTTTTACAGATTACACACAATAGCCATTTTTGTCTTTAATTTATGCCAAGGAGATCAAAATAAGAAGATTCGCGGGCAAGCATGTGCTGCCATACCATTCATCCGATTGTGATGGTGCTTCTTGCAAAATGTTCAGGATTTTTCCGGGAAGGTTATACGTTATTATAAGAGAGTTTTAATGCCCAAGCCCTTCACCCTTAAAAATCACCTTCTATAGTGAAAAACTGTCGCTTTTTGTAAGCTTAAATGGCTTACGCTGCCTAAACCACAACAAATGCACAAAATTATTGTACACAGAATTGAATATCTCAAAAAACTCTACAGAAAAGTCCACGACAGCATGTGTTTAACTTTTAAGGATAACTCACAATAACCATTTTTGTCTTTCATTGATACCAAGAAGATCGGGATAAGTAGATTCCCGAACAAGCATAGCAGCGCACGGCGGGTATTCTTTTATGGGTAACCAAAATAAAGAATTCCGTCTTTCAGCACATTTATGCAAAGTACATCGGGATGCATAGATTCCTGGGCAACGCCGGGTAAATCAGCACGGGGTATCTAAAAATAAATTTACATTCATTTATCCTTTTGCTTATTCAACTAAATGCAAAAACACATCATTTATTTAGGCGTAGCTAGTCTAATATTAAAATTTCTCTAGTCCATAAACCTAACCTGCATTAATTGAACTTGTCATTTTATTGCTGAAAGAACCTTTATCTAATACAGCTAATTAAAAATGTCACTGCTAGAAGGTCCTATGTCCTGGAGTAAGGACATTTTAGCATGAAACTAAAAAATGAAATGCTCAACTGTGACTCATTGCAAAGGCCCTTTATACACAGAATGTGTGTCTATATGTAAGGATGTTGTTGAATCTGTAGTTAACTCATTTTTGAGGGGGGAATGGAGAAAAAGGAACTTTTAGCAATAACCAATTCAATTATTAATTTTAGTCTTTATTTAATTGTTTGGGCTGGTTGCTTACTTACTGTATAGACAAGATTTGCTAATTCCCTTACTAACCACATGAGTATGCAAGTTCCATTGGTCTATTATAAAGACGTATATCCTGTTTATTTTCTCTTCCTAACATTAAATGCGACAAAACTTAAGATTTCTTATAAAAATTAAATCAGTACAAATGGTTTATAATTGGCTAAGTGTGTAAAGTGAGATCTGAATCCCAGTTTTATCTTTTTACATATCAAGAATTCAAAATTACGAGTTACTATACAATACACTATAAAATATACACATATTATACACTATTGCCACTATAAGGTATTGCTCTATCCTACAATATAAATATTTTATTTTTTTATGATACGGAGAAAAAATCACTCTTTCTAGCACGATAAATCATTTTTCACAATCCAACCGAAATGATATATCTCTCTTTACACATCCACCCATGAATTATGAGAAGTCAGTCAGTAGTTAAAAATTTTAATCTAAACCAAAATATTCCAGTTAATTACATTAAGAACAAGTAAACTACCTTATTTATATAAGTATTTCCTACAGCAGTCGGCCGCGGTGGACTAGTGGTCCCGAGGGTCGCGGGTTCAAAACTGGCCGGGGTCGAAAGATTTTTTTTAGGATGGAAGAATCCAAACAGAAAGTCCTCCGGGAGGGACTTTAAGACGTGGGTCCCGAGTCTGAAGATTTTCAGGCTCGTAAAAAATCCTTAAGCCTGAATGAAAAGGCCTTTAAGCAAAATTTGCCGAATTTTCCCGTCCTTGTTGGTTTCGTAGATGTCGGTATGAGGCGGAACGCTGACCACGGACCACTCAAAATGGCATCTATACGAAAACAAGTGTAACTAAATTAGTATGGTTAAAATTCTTCCCTGTAGGGGGAGAGCGTCTAAATCTCTGTAAAGGGAAAACATAGGCTTACAATACAATACAATTTCCTACAGGTTAACAAAGGATTTAAAATATTGAAGGTAAATATACTAAATGAAGACATGTTTCTCTCATAAGTAATGCCACGAGTAACTTGGAAATTATCGATAAATTCACGACTCATGAAGTGAGGAAATCAAGAATGGCATTTGTTAAGACTATTTAACGAATAAAATTAAACTGTTTACTCACAAATCATTATTTAACTATAGTTATTTTAAAATATTTATATACTTAATGTGAACGGCGATGTTTGAAAACAAATGAGAAATGATTGGTACGCTTCATTTGTTCATCACTGCAACCTGATCATATTATTTATTGCCAAAGGATCTCAATATTGCAAGAATGCACCCTAATGGAGAAATTTATAACCAGCATTATAGGTATTAATTAATTTCTGATGCCCTATGATGTAAATATATCAATTATATTTTTCTGCAACGTCATTTCCTGGAAAATAATTCGTTTAAGAAAGTGCAAATAGTGGTTTTTTCTTTTTGTGGTATAATCAATTGCTACAAATGTTTTTATATTATCTCCCGCATGCGCTATCTGCTGACATTAATGCACTATATACACAATCTGGTAGCCGTATTTCTTAGAGAATCAATCACTGCAAAATATGCTATGACCTATTCGGAATGCTAAAAAGGAGGAGCTTTCTTTAATATGATATACTTCGGTTGATAAATTCGAGGGGAAATACGACTGTGATTGGTTGTAAATAAAGATCATTGAAATGTGGTTGGTCATTGGCTTCCATTTGGGGCACGAGAAAACTGACTTTGGTGGTTTAATGCATACTGTAACTTAATCTTATAAGAAATAATCAAATGCCCAAATTGTTATCTTATGATTAAAACTTCTTCCCATACATATTTAGATAATTTTGAAAGTAAAAATATCAGTATTAGAGAAGTATAACCAAAAGCTTAAAGGATGTCATAACACAAATACATACTTTTCAATTAAGATATATACTGTGTTAAATTTTTAAATGATTTTATCCACAAACATACATCTAACCCGTAAGTTCATGGTCGCGTGAACAAATTCTCCATACATCCCTATCCTGAGCTAATGTTTTACAATCATCCCCTGTATAATCTACTTCCCTCAAATAATCGTTAATGTTATTCTCCCATCTCATCCTTGGTCTACCAACTGGGCGCATTTTCCCCCTGGTTTTCCATGCCCCTGTTTCAATCCCTCTTCCTGCCAAATGTCCTGCCCACCTGTCTACGAAATTTAATTGTTCTTACTGTACCTGATTTTCCATAAAGATCATGCAACTCACTGTTATGTATTGTCTTCTCCATTTACCTGCTGTTCATCTCTCTTTGGTCCAAACATTGTTTTAAGTACTTTATTTTCAAACAGTTGTAATCTTTTCTCCTTTCTTAAAGTAAGAGTTCATGTTTAGTATCAATATAATGTAACTGGGAGGATAACAGTTATGTATATTTATGTGTATATATATATATATATATATATATATTTTTCTAGTTTAATGCAATATAAGAATTGAGCCTATGTTTAATTTCTAATTATTGTTCCTAGGTATTTGAATTCAGCCACTTCTTCAAAATTTCCCTCATTTGTCATTAACTGCCATTTTCATTACATAATGTACTGCTGTGTGTGACTGTATATATAGTTTTATTGATGTGTACTTCCAGTCCCAATTTTTTAATGTTACTCACTAGAGTGGGCATGTTGGCCCTTAGCATCTCCTTGCTTTCACCTAATAATACAACATCAGTATAAACTGACAATGAGCTGTAGGCCTTCCTTATCCTCCAAAGATCTGATGACATGTTCTAGTACAAAATTAAGTAGTAAAAGAGATAGTGTATCTTCTTGCTTTAACCTATTGTGAATTTAAAAAGTATCCAAAAACTGCTTGCCTACATCCATCTTACTCTTTGTGGCATTTAGACATATTTGAATAAGTTTAACTTTTTAGGAATTCTGAACTCATCAAGATACTATATCATTTCTATATTTTAATCTAATGTTTGGTTTAATATTTATAGTTGAAAATAATCTTTGTTTACTTACCTAATTTATTCTCTTCTGAATGTCATCTTTTCTGTATTAACCCGATCATCTTCTTTATTCACATCATAGATGCACACACATCTTCATTCATAAAAATTGAGAAAAAATAAAATTAATATTATGCTAGAGCATTTAATTAATTTTTCATAATTGTAATAAGTCTAATTTATAGGATGAAATCATTTCATTGCCTCTCTCTATTCAGCTGGGAAAAAAAAACTTTAATTGAACACTAAAAGAAACATTCAAATTAATGTGTCTATATGATTCAATTTAATACCAATAATGATTTATTAAAATGATTACTTCTTGCAATAAAATTAGGTACATAATTAAGCAGCGAGTCATTAACTACTAATGCATTTAAAAATGTGAATCAGTGTACAGCTGTTATGCTGGTTGCACTGAGTTTATAACTATTAATGTTACCTTAAATAAAATAACATTATCCTGAGACTTATTTTCATAATCTGACACCATAGAGCTTCTGCTTTCCATGATGTATAGTTCCACCTTCCATTTAACCCTAATGCACCTGAATTACTCCAAATAAAAAACTCAACATTTTGAAAATACTACAAATCTATATAAGATGTTTCCATTTTTTTATTACAATCAGTATGTGAAAAGGGTAAAAATCTTAACATTACACAAAAGGAAACCCAGTCCAAAAGTGCATAGTAAGGCAACTATTGGGTATCAAATTATTTTTAAAATAATTAACTACAAAATAAAATAAAAAATAGGAACCTTAACAGATAATTTTATCATCAGTTGATTACAAAATATATTGACCCCAACTTCATTACAATCACAGATTAAATTCGAGCATGTAGATTTTTCTATGAAGTTGATTAGTTTTAGTCCCATGTCATAGCCAAGTGGTTAAGGCAAGATGTCTTGGCACAGAGATTTGGGACTTGCACTGGTTCAAGTCCCCATGGGGAAAGAAATTTTCTCATGGAATTTCGGCCAGTGTGGGACCGGTGCCTACCCAGCAATGAGGCATTTGGGTAGCTACAATAAGTAGCAACTCCAGATTGAGAAGACCGGCTATAATGGCTGGACCCGACATGCTGACCACATGTCACCCCTAAACTGGCTTATGATCATCTACCTCTGTGATTAACACATGTGAACGTGAAGCCTGCAGGTGGCTGGTATGCCAGGATCTTTTAGGCCTATCTTTTTTTTTTAAGTTTAAGTGAGAGATTAAAATAAAGTAGCTATGGTATACAAGATCTGGCTACCATGGTTATATAACTTCCTCGTCCTTCTATCAAACAACTGATTTCGATAATGGAATACTATTACCGACAATCCACTAGTCTTATGCCAATACTGATTAACAATCATTTGTAAACCTATTAAAACCTAAAAAATAAATTGAATACAACTTATTCATCCCATATGGCTGGGATTATCAATTAGGGTTTTCTTTCATAAAATGATAAATACACTTGCCTTTACCACATACTGGATTTGTTGGAATTTTATTAAACTCCCTTCTTTAAAGATATTTAAACAAATGCTTAATTCAAACTCTTATTCTAATACTATATGCCTATACTTAAGTAAATTATATATTATATTTGAAGAGAAAAATGTATGCCTAGACTGGGATTCGAACCCACGGCCTCCAGTTCATGTACTTGTGCTCTTGCCAACTGAGCTACCTATGCCTCCAATCTAAATGCAAATTTTTCTCTTATCCATACAATTCCCGAGCACCAAAGGCTATGAACCATTGTTCATCTGTCAGCTTCTTATTTAGAAGCCTCTTAATGCGAATGTAACATTGCTACGTAAATGCAGAATAGCTTTTTCATATGTTATATATGATTGTGACCACTTTGGATCTTCACCTGCTGATCAAATGCCAAATTGTTTGAACTGTTCTGTTTCTTATCTAAAGCAGAGATAGATTTGAATGATTTAAAAAATTAGATTGGCAGTCCCTGTTGGTCCCCGTCATGGATATGTGGCATGCTAAAGAATGCTGATAAGATTTCCTTATTTAGGAGCTTGCCTTCAATCATCACATTCAACCTCAGAGCACAAATAGACAATATTAAATGCAAGAAAGAAAAGAAGGAAAAAAGAATAGCTCTATAGATTAATCAGCAGCTTTTTATATACTGTACCTACCATAGTAACTACTAAAAAATTATATTTTTAATATAGAATGTGTGAATTTCTTTTTATTTTAATCAGCGCACGGTCTGGTGACCTTCTGACTACAGTTCATCATGTTCCTTAAAGGGAATTATCAGCAGCTTTTTATGTTCTGTACCTACCATAGTTACTACTAAACTATTCTATTTTTTTATATATAATGTGTGAATTTTTTATTTTCATCAGCCACATGGTCTAGTGACCTTCTGACTACAGTTCATGAGGTCCCAGGTTCGATTCCTGGTCAGGTCATACAAACTTTTCCTTAAAGGGTGGTTATCTATGGTCTGGAATTTTTAGGCCAAGTTTAGGTTAAGGACTCTTCTAGCATTTCATTATCATTTATCACCTATCATTTCATCGTGGTAACTTAATTCTGGCTTTCAGGTGCCCTAACCTCAGATATGGGTTACAATTCTGCCAAATGGCTAGGGAGAAAGCCAAAAATGTCATAAGACAACCTGGTGTATTGGACAAAGAAAAACATTTCAAGTAATAACATGTATCAACTCAAATTTATTTATGAGTAGATTTTTATGAAAAATATTTCAGATTATTTAATTAAATAAAAATAAAACAAAGTTTTATGTGATTTTGATATTTATTAAAATATAAATTAGTTACAACTGTTTTGGTACTTAGTACCTTCTTTAGACATGATAACAAATAATTTATTATGTCTGAAGAAGATACAAAGTACTGAAACAGCTGTAACTAGCTTATATTTTAATAAATATGAAAATCATATAAAACTTTAAGTTTTATTTTTATTTAATTAAATTAGTTATAGATTTTCATCAAGTAAATGCCAATTCAATTGATTATTTCAGTTTTATTTGGGTAAAATATTGATTTTCGAAAGAAACAATTACATTTATGTACAACACAGATGGAAACTGAGATGTACTAGGGAGGAAAAAAAAAACATGAAAAATATTAACTAGTGCAGTTAAAATTATTTGAAACAACTCTGAAGGTTTTTTCTTCTATCTGTCCTAGATAACATTTTTCTTTATTTTATTCAAAAAGTATTTTTTTTATGCGATAGTGCATTTTGTTGGGGGCACGCCGTAGCATAGTGGTTAAGGCACTGCGCTACAAGCCGGAAGGTCGAGGGTTCGAGTCCCGGTGGGGTCAGGATTTTTAAACTGATCCAAACCTTCTGGCGGCACTATGGCCCTGGGGTCGACTCAGCCTCTAACTGAAATGAGTACCAGACGCTTGTTCTGGGGTAAAGGCGGCCGTCACGCAGGGCTGACAACCCGGCTGACATCAAGTGCCGATTGTCAAGAAAAAGTGGGAGCCTTAATCTCCTACTACCCCAAGGGCCTCCTGAGGCCTGTAGTGGGATCACTTTAGATAGTGCATTTTGTTGAACTTACAGCAATGGGGACCATGATTGAAAGTTAAACTTCCTACATTTCAGGGTTGCCAACCTAAATAACTATATTGTAATAAAATAACTATAATGTAATATTACTTATTACAAACATGCGTGTGGGAAGTAAAACCACTGCCCTCTACGTATACTATGTATATACAAAAATTTTCCTAAAGGTAGTATTAATATACATTATACGAAACAAATCACTGCATTTTAAATGAAATGAACTTTATTTGAAACAATATAAAAAAATAAATACGAACTTGCTGCCATTTTATCACTAAATGGTCTCACAGCCTCCTGTTATTTTATCACTAATTGGTCTCACGGTCTCCTGTTGTTTCAACTAATAAACATTGCCCACACTGTTAACATTAGTCAATTGTTTATAATGAATGCAAATATTTCCAACAAAGATTATTTTACTATTATTTATAATTTTGAAAACACCATTGCGCAATAAATAATGTACAACGCACATTTATGAAGTGTTTTACAGAATCTTGGAAATTAAAAACCTCACTATCGCTCAGTTTTTAAACATTTTCCTCGATTCTGTAAAAAACACTTCCCAACCTTGCATCATAATACACTATTTTTTTAATACTCTGCAATATTACTTCATATCAGTCCTGTTTACAACATAAAACAAAAAACAAAATTTAAAAAAAATAGTGTTTGGTTCTATTTGCACAACTGTAATTGATAACACAGAGGACATCACTTCCATTTTATTTTTTTTACCAATGCTACTAGGTTATCTTTATAACATAACCAGTTACTTCGTAAGTTGGGGCACCTGGAAGACAGAATTATGTTTCCCTGATGGTATGATAGGTGATAAAGTGCAGGAGAATCCTTAAACCTAAATCCAAACCATGGGAGGCCATAGGAATAATTAATTCCCTTTAAGAAAAAATCTAGGAATTGAGCCTGGGACCCCACAAACTGTAGTCAGAAGCTCTGAACACTAGCCCACGAGGCTGGTCAATCTTAAAATTATGATTATATATTAGTAAGTTACAACATTTTGTCGTCCTTCAATGATAACTTTATGATTAATTAAAGATGCACATCATTATTAAATTCTATTTAAAATTAAATCTTAAAAGACATGATAAGCCCTAAGTATAGAATTTTTAGAAGAAATTATATTAATCAAATCAAATTAACCAACATTTAGACAAATAAGGTTTAAAAGTTTAGTCCGATTGATTGAGGGTCTTTCCACTTTTCAGCGGTTGCCCTTTTACCAGCCGGCTGCTGGCCCTTCACATCCACATGTGTCAATCACAGAGGTAGATGATCAACAGCCAGTGTAGGGGTGACATGTGGTTAGCATGTCGAGTCCCCCAGCCATTATAGCTGGTTCCTCAACCTGGAGCCGCTACTTATTGTAGCTACCCAATTGCCTCACGATGCTGGGTAGGCACCGGTCCCATACTGGCCGAAATACCATGAGAAAATTTCTTCCCCCATGGAGACTCGAACCAGCACAAGTCCCGTAGCTCTGCACCAAGGCTTCCTACCTTAACCGCTCGGCTACGGTGCGGGACAAAAGTTTAGTAAGTATCCAAATAGATCAGGAAATAATACACACTTTTAAGGATGACATAAGATATAAGGTCAACTGCAAATTTTCTTGCATTTAATATTTAAAACTGTATATTTTAAATGAAATGTTTTACTTTTAAAGACAAAAATCCAAACAAGAGTAGTTTCTTCTGCAATTTGACATGGCAACAACATATGTGTCAGACAATGTGCATTTATAATAATAAAAACTGTATCTTTATTAAGCATTAAGTTAAATACAGGATAATTATTATATTCTGTATTTTATATAAGCCTATGTCTTATACAGGGTTCACACAAAACACTTTGGATTTTAAACATGTGTAGCTTTTAATAAATAAAACTTAGAAACATGAAATTAGCACTAATGAAAAGAGAAGCACAAAATTTGATTATTGTCTCACACTTGGCAACACTGCATAATTGTTGCATTTTAAGCCAGCAGAATGTGTATGGACTTTCTTTTTTTTTTGTAGAGAAAACAACCAAGGGAGGTGAGATCCTGAAAATGCTACAACTATGGCTCGTGCCTCAGTTGGAACAGGACATGCCCAACTTCATTTTTCAACAGGATGGTGTGTCTTCACATTTTCATAATGAAATCAGATTGGGAACTCAATATCCAACTGCCAAACAGATGGATTGGCTATGCTGGTAATAAATGACAAAGGAGAACTTCGCTGGCCTCCACATCACCAGACCTGACACCCTCTAACTGTTTTGTGGGGTTATGTTAAAGATCTTGTGAACAAGCCACCCATTCCACAGACTGTCCTTGATCTAAGAACATGAATCACAGCAGCCATCATATGCTACAACATACTTGAGTGGAAAGAGACTAAAGGCTTGATTTGTGTGTCATGTTAAACAAGGATCTTACATTGAATATTTGTAAGGTATTGTAACCAAACTGTTTGAGTTTCTCTTTTCATTGGTGCTAGTTTTATATTTTCAAGTTTTATTAAATAAAAGGTACATGTGTTTGAAATCTGAAAGGTATTTTGTGAGAACCCTGTACTATATTTTGCTTTTTAGTTCATAATACAGTAAAACTTGTTTAATCTGGAATGTGAATAATGTGGAAATCTGTCCAATGTGAACAAATTTATTGGTCCCAGCAAAATAATAAGTAATTTTACATTTATTTATTTTGTATAAAACGGAATCTGTCCAATGCAAAAATGGAAGGATATTTCCACACAATTCATGAAAAAAATGTTTATAAGGCAGGAAGACAGAAAGAAATAAATAAATTACTTTCCACATCATTTAATTCCCATTAGGCAAAATAACAATAAGGGATGATTCCTGCCACTGGGTGAAGTAGATTTTCTTTCTGAAATTTTCTTTCGGCCTCACTGCACACCCGTTATGTGAAATGCAGGTTCGTTTAACAAATATTTGGCATTTGACATCTGTCCTTACAAATAATCAGTGCACTGTAAAATCTGAGACCAATTGTGTACGTATCTTTCACAGGTAGCGTTCTGAATTTACAGAATGAAGATGGCTAAATTGTATGTATCATTGTCCTTAAATGAAAAAGTGAAAGTGATTGAAGATAAACAAAAACAAACTCTCAGTACGCGAAATAATGACTAAATTTAAATGTGGAAAAACCCAAGTTTGAGATTTTAAAATACAAAGAAAAAATAATTTATAAATGAATGCAAGGAAATTATCAAACAATAATAATAATAATGTTTTATTTATTCTGGCAGAGTTACTGAGGAAAGAGGAAAGCACTAAATAAATAAATAAATAAAATAAATGAAGAAATCAATTAAGTAGTGTGGGAGTGTTTTACAAGTGCATGATCAAAAAAATCTTGGACCGATGCTCCAAACTCAAGCTCTAGCTGTTGCTATATCCCTACGGAATAACGATTTCAAGGCATCTTCAGGTTGGCTGTACAGTTTTAAAAGATGACAAAATATGGTATTGAATGAAATTTGCGGAGAATCAAACGATGTGGATGAAAGTATAGTTAGTGAGTGGAAATTGAAACTCCATACCTTAATTTCAGGATACGAGCCTAAGAGATATTTTTAACACCGACAAAAGGGACTTTTTTTGCATGTTAGCATCAAAATCACTCGTACATACTATACTTTACTTTTCAACGGCAGCAGAACTACAATTAATCCAAGGTAAGTAAAAAGACATACGGTATATAATCTAAGATTGGTTAATTTTTTTTGTTTTTTTATACTGCAGAATTTTGTCTAATGTGGAGAAAAAAAAAATGGCCCCGTGTGATTCTGCTTTGAACAAGTTTTACTGTATATTTAACTTTAAGTTCTACAGATTCAATTTAAAAGGAAATGACAATTCGTAAAATTTAATCATCTTTACAAATCTTTCAAGTTTAACTTGAATGAAGGTCAAGCAATTTGAAATAAAAAATTTAATAAAGATGTGCAAGCATGTTCCTACACCCCTGTACTACTGACTAAATAATGTCTAGATGAAATAAATTTGAAAATATTTGTCCAAATATATGTACCAGAACTCAACCGTCAAATTACTTAGATTTTTTTTTTTTCAATCTCAATTCAGTTTTCACTCGCACTCTGAAGTAATTCTATGTCAAAAGTTATTTGATGCTAATGCAGATAATCATCTTTTAAAGTCTGACTGCATCAATACATTTCACCTTTATTTGTATATAAATTAAGCTCAAGTTAATAAAGAAGTGAAAATAGGATATTTGATAATGGATAGGTTTCAGTTATGCATAAATGAAGAACCTAAATTAAGCTCAGATTACTTAAAAAGTGAAATTAGATTTGATAACAGGCAGATTTTCATTGTTGGAATAACAAATTGGAGAAATAAGGCCACTGACCGAAGAGAATGGATGGTTGTTTATGAGGGAGGCTAAGGTCAAACTAAAAGGACCGTCACGCCAATGATTATGATAATTTTCATTGTGCAATACTGAAGAACCTAAACATAAGGAGGAGGATATGATGGGATAAAAAACATTTTCCTCTCGTAAAATCTAAGGTTGAATCAGGTATTCAAAGGTAACACATTTCCATGTTCCCAAAATTGAGGAAATCCTGAGATAGTAATAAAGGGATATTCTAAACTACAAGAAAATCAAATAATTATACTGCCATGTCATTGTTTCCAAAAGTATGTCAACAATATGTTTTATTAAATAGCGAAGTTCAAAAATAATAATAATAATGTCACAGACATATGCAGTGTTGAAATATCATTTGGAAGCAGTTTTGTTTTTTTCCTTATATTTTACGAGAAAAAATTATTCCAAAATTTTCACCTGCAACAGAAGCTTGGTAAGGGCTTATAATTATCTGGTGATTGGGATTCAAGTGTCAAACTGACCATCGTAACAACATTTTTGAGCATGCGCTAATTGAATAGTAATAGTCTTTAATTCACAATACCTGCCTATCACCGGGGAATAAAACTGGTAACTTCTTCTACAATGTGCCCCTGATATTATTATTTGTAGCAGGTTTATTTTTTTTACAATTACTTGGTAAAGTTTATTCTATATTTAACCCACTTTTGAATTGAATTCTGAGTTTTACTTTCTTTATAACCACTTCTCTCTACAGCTTACCAAAACACTTACGAATCCCATTGATTTTGTAACAATACACATAGAAACTATGCTTCAGACAAATAAGCATATCACAACACTTGCAGTATCTATACAGTACCGACATCTTGCTTTTACTCCAACAGGAATCGTAAGTGATTTATATAATTATCCCCACTAACGAAAATAGAAAATATTCTTATAATAGCACTTAGAATTCACGATAAATATATAGTTCGTTTATATATTACCGTCTGTTTAACATTATTTATTGTTAAGAAATAAATCACTTTATAATTATTTCCCAGGCGACAATACATATCATCAGGGGAGGTACAATTTTCATAGAATACAAATCTTTCTTTACTTTATGAAAAGATAATAAAATTATGTTTCATTTTTGTTGGGGAATTTTTTTTATTAATTTTAATGAATAAATATATTGAGGTTGATATTGCCAACGGAAAAATCGTGGCACTGGTCCCACGGGTTGTGCAACCATGGTTTGGAAGACAGGGTAGAACACAGCACTTTTTATTCAAAAAAATAGTGGGAGAAAAAGAAGTTCAAGTTAAAATTTGTACACAACAGGTTTTGTTGGGCTGGGCCAGTAAGGAACATTTCAAGGAGAGGAGTTGGGTATCTAGCTCTAGAACTAATAGTAAACATAGGTACACAGTACATAGCTCACAAGACATACTGCCATATACCTCACTAAGCTAAGTGGAACCACGAAAATACAACTCAATTATCAACAGTGCAAAAATTCCCCATAAATAAGAGGGAAAAAACACCAGTATTCTATTATGAACAGGCACATTATTTACATCCATGTTAGTGTTCGTTATGTTACCATTACCAAATTACAAATTTTGCTAGTAACATGGGTAAAATATAATTAAATTTGTTATAGAATAGCAATCGAGTTGATTTTCATAAATTCACTGGAATGACCCGCAAGGAGCAGCCCTTATTATCATGCAAAAAGAAGTTTGTGGGTTGCACCTCACGATTCTATCACTGTAATACATAGGCCAGGTAAGAAGGTACCTTCGTTGTGCAACCACGTTAGCTCTTTTTAACATTTCTTGAGATCGTTGTTAAATCACTTAGTTTAAAAAAATAATCAAAGGGTAGCAAAATCTATGACAATTACGGAGATCTTACGAAAATGTGGTGCCATGAAAATAATGCAACTCAATAGTGGAAAGCTTGCAATTAAAAAAAAAACAAGTTTAGCATAATGATAAATACATTTTAAGTAGTAAGTAATAAATACAGCCTTGATGAATAACTTCTCATTCAGTTAAGCTAAATTTACAATCACATTGTTAAATTGTAGAAATTAATCATTATAAATTTCTACAACTGCAAAAGTCTAATAGTCACTGACACACGAGTTATATCCCCTATCATCTCATGAAATTAGGAAGATATAAGATCTTGAAACATGTCGATATCTATTTAACAGTTCTCATGGCAACACTTTGAAAATTCTAACTAATCTAATTTCAAAACTGTCCCACCTTCAAGTTAGTTCTATGACTAGATTTCAATACACCTTAAACATGGATTGGGAAGACTAGAGGTTTAATTTCTAGCAAGGGAGAGTATCTGCCTCTTTGAAGTGTATCAAAGATCAAGAGGCCTCTTAAATTGTTCTCACGAAAGACTTGCGGAACACACAAACCAGAACACTGTGCTTCAAATTTTTAAAATACTGGAATATAAAGCCACATCTGCCAACTTTATGATTGAAAAGTGGAGAGGACAACTAACTAAATCATCTAGTAACCTACATTCTACTTTGTAAACATTAACTATTAAGGTACAGTCTTTTATATACACTACAATAGCTACATCTTTTTAATACATTTTACGAACTTCAATTTTGAATTGGGTACAAGAGGAATACTCTCAAAAATTATTTGCTAAAAACATGCATTTTCAAGAAATAACTACTATATTCATATATATATTGTTTCAAAATACTTCATACAATTTATATGAACTTGGAAATTAGTTGAATATACAATACTGGTATAACCTAAAAATGTGTTAATGAATGTGTTGGCAGATATGTTCACCCTGATTAGAGTTAAATTTTACATTAAACATGCTTAGAGCTGCATAAAATGGGTTACTAATTTGAATTAATTTATTACATATGGATATATATAGGCCTATAATATATGAACTGCTAATTAATTCCAAAGAAAAGCTAAACCTAATCAGCAAATCCAACTGTGTTGGCGGTGAAGCAAACACATCCAATTACAACTACAAATTACTATTTGGTGTCAAATTCTTTTGTACAATAGAAGACCTAAATATCGTAGAACATAAACGAGTAAATAATGATTAAAATATCATTTTCATATGGCACAATCACCTCCAATCAGGCTATGACAGTCTTTGCTGCTTTAGACAAACACTCATTACAACTGCAACTGGAGTAAGGATTCAAGATTGTAGAGCAAAGCCAAAATTGTAATGTGACTTGCATACATTTATTTTAATTGAGATTCAGTAAAATGTCTTATTTTTCTTAGGCGAATGAAATTAATTACATTTATAATAAAAAATATTTCCCATTTATGATGAATTACTACATACAACTGCTAAATTTTGGCACTTGGTGAGTTTTCTTGAAGATTTAAGGTATGTGTCTTTGACCCTCTAGTTTGAGAAAATCACAGACATCACCTAAAATTACTTTTTAACAATTTGTAATAAATGCATTACTCTTTTATTTGTAATTAACTTTTAATTTATCATTTCATTTTAACAATAGCATTTAGGTAGAAATTTCCTACTATAAGAAAAGGTTTATTATTTTGGAGAAAGATTGTCATGTACTAGATACTTAATATTGTGTAGAAAGATATAATTTTATTTATCACATCTACACTATATGAAAATATTGTGGTAAAAGTGAAGTCAGATATGAAATAAGGATCTTACTATGTGTAACTCCACAAGTATTCATATTCAAATCAAAGAGAGTGATACATCTATACTCTATCAAACATAATATTCTATTCATTGTCCATTGGTGTAGAACATCAGCACACAAAGATGAAGATTTGGGGTTCAATTCCTGGTTCATGCATATTTGTTTTCTCTTTACCACTGATAAGATTCCAGTGCTTATGTTTGTATCTTCGCTTCACACCAAGTTTACACAGTGTAACAGATTTTTTCTATGAAAATCTTCTTCAGATATGTATCTCACATGATGATAATTTCAAATGCAGTTTAGTAGAATAAATTCTCTCATTATAAGTGTTTGGTAGGATACATTTTTTCTGTAAAATGTTTATTGAGTTAATTTTTTTAATTCTTGAATTATCAAACTTCAGAATACTTACTTTAACAAATGAATAGCTGTCCAGAACGAGATTGAACTTTTTTTTTTTCAAAATTGATTTTTATATGGAAAAAGGTCACAATATTATTAACCTCTTCTAACATAAAACACAATTTGAAAAAAAAAATTAGGGTTACAAACTTGTTATGGATGGTTATTCAATTCATTTCTTTCATCTTCACAATTAAAATTTAGTATCAGTATTTCTTCAAATTAGTATCAATCAATATATATTGTTTGTGGTCATCCTCACAGGAAGGATAATTGTTTCTATAAGACAACTTTTCTTCTTTTCATTAGTATTTTTAAACTATGGAAATTATCACGTTGTAATAAACTGTGTAATGGCCACAATTAAAAAATTCAGATTCTCTATTCCCAAAGTCTTTTGTCAACATGTTATTTACTCATATTCTACTGGGTACCAGCTCTATCAAAACTAATGCAGAGTTTTGCTATTCGGTGGCTATGCTTAGGAAGTTTTAAAATATGCAAAGCCAATTCATTGTAAAATATAATTTCTTAATCATGCATCTGAATACTGACCATTAACTTAAATGCTTTTCCGAATCATCAACCATATACTGTATGTATGTATATACTCCATACATCCCACATATGCGCTCACGAGCAGGAGTTTCTCAACCAAGCTAATTTAGTTAGATTTACCTACAGATGTCAAAGAGTGACATCGACTCGAGACATCTAGTAAGCAAATAACATTACTTGGATGGATGAAGGTCAGTCAAATTTTGTAGAGATGCCTTTTTATTCCAGCTTGTGGTTCTATTACAAGCCTGAAAATCTATGGATTTGAGACCCATGGCTTAAAGTCCCTCCCGGAGGACTTGCCCCATGGATTTTTCCATTCTAAAAATCAACCTCAGCCAGGTTTGAACCCAAGACTCTCTGTTCCAGAATCGATGCATTAAAAGTTTTAATTTATGAAAATACCAAAAAGTACCAATAATTTTTCTATAGATCAATAATGCAAATAAACAATTCAAAAATCTAATAGATCATAATTAACTGAATATTTAGTTTTTTTCAATTGTCCATATTTTAGCAAAATGATGACAAACTTTATGAGAGAGAGAGATATCTGTCAAGTATTTTAGAAGTGATTATTTTCTTCAAAGGCTAGAGGTAACACCCAAGTTGCAGTTGTTTTCATTTTAATATCGTTCACACACTTCAAATGACTAGCTACTGTAATTATGAAGACATTTCACCTCAAAGCTTATATTCTGAAGCCCCTATAAAAAAAGTAATAAACTTTTCTGGTAAAAAAAATTATGGATTTAAACAGAAGTGACACACAAAAAAAGTATCCCTGAATTTGAGCCCCTGGAAGTATGATGCCATGTGAATTTGTGTGCATGTTTGTCATCTACCTAGACAAGGCAAAACTCCCTTTTAAAGTTAGATAATCAAAACTAGCACACAAATAACAAATTTTCCCCACTGGTGCTGCCAATATCATGCAAAAAAAAGCAAACCATTCATTAAAAATTACTTGCCAATCAATTGCAAATATTGTTGCTTAAAATATGCATTTATACAGTAAGGGTTATGAACTCCACATCTAACATAAGTACAATTTTTCTCAACAACATAAACAATATTTCATGTAAAAATGTTCGGCTCAAAATTCACAATTTGAATGAAGAATGATATTTATTTACTTGTTGCATATTGATTATTCTGCGTTTTATAGCAACAAAATTCTTCTAGAACAGAATATTTTCAATTTTTTTATTGAAATTTGTTGCTTATATTAAAGGACGAACAACTAATATTTTAAGAGAATAATGTTCGCCTAAACTGGGATTTGAACCCAGGATATTTGGATCTCCATGCCAGTGCTTTATCCACTAAGATATCTAGGCTCCCGATTTAGACAAAAAATTTTCTCTTATTTATACGATCCATGTAAGCTTGAAAATAGTAGCCTTCGATCTACAGCCTCTTATTGAAGAAGAATTTTTAGTGGAATTTTAATATAGCTTTATTTTTTTAACATTACTAATTTAGATAGTAAAGCACATATTTTCGATGTTTTATTATTTAAATTTGTTACTTATAATAAAGGACAAATTAATATTTTAAGAGAAAATCTGGATCAAGTTTAGAATACCTCGGCCTATGATTTTTCCATTCTTGGTAATACTGTTTTATATACTTTTTTTTCAGCCTTTACTAACATTTTTGTATACTATTTTAAATGTTTTGCATTGATACATATAAAAATTTTTTACAATTATTAAATAGTTATCTATGTATGCAAATTGTTGCATTTATCTCAAATGATTTTGTCTAAATTCTACAGAATCGTTGTGCACATGTGCAAACACATTAAGAAACTTCTGCTAAATGGTGGAGAAATCTGTTAAATTGGAATACCCAACATTCAAAAACACACTTCAAGAAATGGATATTCACTCACTTCATTTTGTTAGGTTTACACTTAATTAATATGCAGGTAATTAATTTTGTTAGGTTAGGAAGGGGGAAGTTGGTGTACATCCAGTTCTTATAAACATTAAAATATATATACAGTCAATATGCCCATTTCACCAATAAATGTTTAAAATGGTCAACAAGTTTCTACAGCCAAGCTGTCATTCTCAAGACCAGATATTGACTGAAGACAATATAGATAAAAAATAAAGATACAAATTCAGTTAATAAACAAACTAGTTTGTTTTTAACTGAATTTGTATCTTTATTTTTTATCTATATTGTCTTCAGTCAATATCTGGTCTTGAGAATGACAGCTTGGGCTGTAGAAACTTGTTGACCATTTTAAACATTTATTGGTGAAATGGGCATATTGACTGTATATATATTTTAATATTGTATCACCAAGAAGATCAATTGTGTATCTTATAAACATGTTTGGGAATTTATTGCAAAGGTTGTTCTTACCAATTTCACACATAAGTCTGCCATCTATGAGAAGTTTCTTTAAGCATTCATGCATGTGCACTATGATTTTGTAGAACTTAGAAACATTCATTGGTCAAGGTAATCTAAACTAGAACCCTGAAGTTTCCAATCAAGGGCACCTCTTTCCACAGAGCAGAGTTTTTCCTAAGAGTGTGGCCTATTCAGAGCCAAGATTTAAAATATGATATAGACCCTATATAAATAATTTTTTTTAAATTAATAATTAAATTTATATTTTTCTGCTCATTTCTTTTTTGAATTTCTTACTTCATTAACATCATATCCCATAAAAACAAACTCAACTTGTGTAAGATAGTGTCTTTTGAATTAGATTTTTGTTTCCATTGATTTTTCTTTAGTTACTTTTATTACTACTATATTTTCTTCATATATTTTTAATCCGTATTCTTTCTTGGTACTTTTTTTCTATTAATTTCTCACCAGTATCCCAAATTATGTGTCATATAATGTAAAAACATATACAGGAAAATACCTAAATATTTTTCGTTAAAAAATTTATTTTCCCATATATCCATAAATTATATCTTGAATTAGTGCTTGTCCAGAAACTCGAGTGTGTGCATGTGTATGTAAGTATATAATATTTACTTTCATCTCCTCTAGGCTATAGGAAAAGCAATGGGAGAGCAATGAAATATTTCTTTATATATACATATATAGCTAAAACATTTTTTGCTCCTTTAATTTTAATTTAATTTTTAATATGGAAATACCAGAAAAATGCCAGCAACTCATGTGACTTTGTTGTTGATACTTTACAATAAACTTTAGCCTTGGTTTTAGACGAAGCTATTAACCCGGCCAAGTGTTTACAGGGGGCATAAGCCGTAACTGTATACAGCTGGGTAATTCTTGACAGGCACATTCTCGTCGCAGGGGTGAACACTAATAATCTTGGTGACTAAGTTCTGTCAAGGACCCAATCTCTCGGGGTATAACAAGGGCCCCTGCCCAGGGATACGGGTAAAGACCTCAACGGTTGGATCGGCAAAAAGAACAAGCTTCAATAAAGGCGAGACAAGCGGAAAAGGCAGCCCTCCACCTGGGGTTACTACAGATGGAAGCATGTTCAAATGCTTTGAGATGGCAGCCCCATCATTGGACTATTCGGCAGCAGGCCGGTTACCTGCTACGAGGAATTATATAAAAAACTCGAAATCCCCAAAGCAACAGTATGTTCACATTTGATTAAATTATCTATAAGATATTCATAACAAGAACTGTTTCTTGCGATGCCTTTATGATACACATATCCAACTTCAAGCATAACTATGCCATTGAACATGTATATTTAAACGAAAAGTATCGTCTATAAAAACAATACCATCTATTGATCCTTCCATCTTCCTTAATCTTTGATATTATATTCATATTCATGAAAATTTTAACATAACAAAAATCTAACAATGCTTAGCTTTACCTAAATAGGGGCACGCCGTAGCGTAGTGTTAAGGCACTGCGCTACAAGCCGGAAGGTCGAGGGTTCAAGTCCCGGTGGGGTCAGGATTTTTAAATTGACCCAAACCTTCTGACGGCACCATGGCTTTGGGTTGTTGACTCAGCCTCTAACGGAAATGAGTACCAGACACTTGTTCTGGGGGTAAAGGCGGCCGTCATGCAGGGCTGACAACCCAGCTGACATCAAGTGCCAATTGTCCAGAAAAAGTGGGAGCCTTAACCTCCTACTACCACAAGGGCCTTATGAGGCCTGTAGTGGGATTACTTTACTTTACCTAAATACCGTACAAAGATATTTAATTTTAGTATTGAAGTATTTAAATTTCCCTATATAAGGGTATGAACACTGAAACAGAAGGATATACAGAGACTTAGAACTGCTGAAATGAAATTCTTTGGAGACTACTGGATACACAATACTAGACCATAAAAAATTGAAGATATCTTATATGAATTACACATGGAATCTCTGGAAAACAAAATTTCTGATTATAAATTAAGATGGATACAACATGTTCAACAAATGGAGGATTACAGGATACCCAAGCAGATGTTAAGCTATGAACCTGCAGAAGAAGAACAAAAAATCCACTCAAAAGACTTCTGGGTGGCATTTCTATTGAGGCCAAAATAGGTCAACAATTGGCCTAAATTGATGAACGGAGCGTGATGATGATGAATTAATTACTTGATGGAGTTAAAACCATAATGTCATCTCTTTCACTCCGACCAAGGTTTGTTGAACATAATTAAATACATGGCACTGAAGCTCTGGAGAATCAAGACCCATTATACAATAGTACAAGGAGACTTTACTTTACTTAACAAGATTTTGAACAAAAAAAGTCATTAATATCTCGGAAATAACATTCTGAAGTTCATATACAAGACAATGGCAGTGCCTATTATTACTTGTGGATCTGAAACATGGACAGTGACAACACAACAATCTGCCAGAATACAAGCTGCTGAAATGAAATTCCTCAGACCAATAGCAGGATATCAAAGAACAGACAAAAAAAAAACACAACACAGAAATAAGACAACAACTAAAAGTAGAGGAATTAAACACAACAATAGTGAAATACAGAACAAACTGCAAAGAACACTTGGCAAGGATGACTGAGAATAGAATACCAAAAGCAGCATACAGCTATTCACCATGAGGAAGAAGAAGTCTGGGAAGACCAAAGAAAAGTTGGAAACAGCAGCAATTTGGAGCCAGAACAGGCTAGTAAATAAGCCTAAACCATGATGAAGAAGAAGAAGAAGAAGAATATTTTATTAAATTTTAATTTAATCAACTTCATCTATCCACATATTTTGTAAGAATTATTGAGAACATGTTTCATTATCTCTGGATACTATCATCAGCTCTTTCTGACTTGAATTATCGATTGGTAGACCTGGATGTCACTTCCTCTTCCTTCTTTAGGAGATTTGTGAGTTCATAGGTCTACTTAAAGAGGGAAGAGGAAGGCACATCCAGGAATGAAAGTTGATAATTTAACAGTCAAAAAGAACTGATGATAGTATCAGAGAGACTGAGATATGTTCTCAAAAATTCAAACAAAATATAAAGTAAGAAACACTGACTAAATTAAACTTTTTTTGGAAAAAAATTGCTCAAACTGGGATTTGAACAAAAATATTTTTACTGCTATGTACTAGCACATTAACCAACTATGCTACCAGAGTATCTCATTTCTGATCGTACTTTTTCTTTATTATATAATATCACAATGTCACTGGGAGCTTCTTGTGTTCAAGAAGATTTTTTAATGGGATTATTAATACTACTATTATAGCTGCAATGCTAATATTGTGATGTCGTTAAATATAAATTTATACACTTATACTGCATAATAAGTTTTCAAGAGGAAAAATTCTCTTCAAATTTAATTTTTTCAGTACGAGTGTATAAATTTACATATAACATCGCAAAATATATTTGGTGAACATATTTTTTAAATAAATTATCAAGTATTGCTTCATTATGTTGTTCCAATTTTAGGCTTTAGTTTTATAGTAATAGAACATTGCTATATTAACTTAAAGAAAAAGTCTATAAAACTGCTTTGAGTTCATAATAAATTAATTTGAATTAGATTGTCAGTCCACCGCTGTGGTCTCAAGGTAGCACGCTGTCTTGTTATGCAGTGGGCCCAGTTTTGATTCCTGGTTGGGACAGGTTCCTGGGTGAGGTTTTTTTTGGGGTTTTTCCTCGACCCTTAAGACAAATGTCAGGAAGTTTAGGGCCCAACAGTCCCCGAAAATCATCTGGCCATCATCATCATCATCATCATCATCATCATCATCATCATCATTATCATCATTCACCGGTGTGGAAAGCAACGGGAAGCTACCACACCTATAATTCTCTAATAAAACTGCAAAGCATAGCATGAAAATGCTATGATTGCAGTGAAAGACCTGCCCTTGGACAGCACACTATAGAATAGATTCTATCAGACAGAAAGAACATTCATTGCACCTGAAATTGCAGCAACATAAGCTGTGTATATATATATATATATATATATATATTGCTTACCAACTAGTTAACCTTCTTATGTTATAATTCTGATATTTTTATTAATGTTAACATGTCTGAAGAAGGTACAGTGTACCGAAACAGCTGTCACTGAATTATATCTTAATAAATATGAAAATCAAATAAAATGTTTTATTTTTATTTAATTAATAAATATGGATTTTCATCAAGTAAACACCAACTCAATTGATTATTTTTATTAATAATAATGCTGCAATGGATTTGAATTCTCATAATTTCCATTAAAATAATTGCCAACTGGAACAGTTATTGACTAAAATAGTGATTTAAAAAATATATATATCATGTTAGAAAAGTAAGCCTATGGAAAATTCAAGTTTTAAAAAAATGTATATATAACATATAATATTTAACATGATTAGAAATTTGAATAAAATAATATCACTTCTACAGAATTAGATGCAAGATCATTGGCGCCTGTACATTCATTCATCCATAGTGTTCTGCTCAAGAGCAGGTCTTTCACTGCAAACTCAGCAGTCTCCACTCTTTCCTAAACTCAGCTTTCCTTTTTGTATCTGCATATAAACCACTTATTTTAATATTGTTTATCATCTGATGCCTTTTTCTACATCTAACTTTCTTTCTGTTGGTCATTCCTTCTAGAGCATCTTTCAGCAGGCAGTTTTTTCTTAGCAGTGGTCAATCCAATTTCTTTTTCTCTTCTTTATGAGTTCCAGCATTGTTCTTCTTTCACCCATTCTGTCTAGCACATCTTTATTTCTTACTTTGTCTGTCCATTTTATACATTCCATTCTTCTCCATATCCACATCTCAAAAGCTTCGTGACACTTTTCCTCATTCCGTCGTAATGTCCAAGTCTCTGCACCATACAATGCCACACTCCACACAAAGCACTTCACTAGCCTCTTCCGTAATTCTTTTGCCAAAGGTCCGCAGAAAATGCTTCTCTTCTTGTTGAAAGCTTCTTTTGCCATGGCTACCCTCCGCTTTACTTCTTGACCGCAGTTCATGTTACTACTGATAGAACAACCCAAGTATTTGAAGCTCTCCACTTGATCAATGGCCTCATCTTTAATCCTCATGTTTATCTTCCTTGGTTTCTTCCTATAATCATGGCCTTCGTCTTATTTATATTTATCATCATCCCATAATCCTCACATTTATCATTTAGCTCCATCAGCATGTTCCTCAGTGTCATTACATCTTCTGCTAGCAAAGCCATATCATCAGCAAATCTTATGCACTTTATTCTTCTTCCTCCCATGTTTATGCCTCCTGTACTGCTGAAGCAATTCTTCATTAGGTCTTCCAGGTAGATGTTGAAAAAGAGTAGGTGATAGAGGGCATCCTTGCCTTACCCCCCTTCCAATTTCTCTTCCCTGACATTTCTTCTCCTATCTTCACTTTTATTCGCTGTTTTTTTCATATAAAGATTACTTATGAGCTTCCTCTCCTTCCAGTTCATGCCAATGTTCAACATCTTCAGGAGGTTATTCCAATGTACTCTGTCAAAGGCCTTTTCCAGGTCAACAAATACTGCATAACGTCTTTACCTTTTTCTATATATCTTTCTCCTATTGTTCGTATCAATCCAATTGCATGATGATGTGAATTAAGAATCTTCATACGGTATAGGGTCTATATTACAGTTGTAACCACTTGAGCGGAATTTTTAAAGTGGGCTATGTGGTTTGTTTCAGTGGGTAGCATGCATCCATTTTGGCCTTCATGGCACATGGATGCAGTTACTCAGCTTTAAGTTATCAAGAGTTGAGACTGATTTCGCTGGTGCATTATATTTTTGTGTGTAAAAATGATTTTAAGTACGAGTCTGCTTGACGGATACATGATTGATTTATTCAGACATATCCTGCTAAAATGGCACCTTAAAGAATGCAAATACATTGAATTGTTAATAAATTTGAAAATACTGGCTTAGTGTAAAACAAAACACATGTGCACACAAGAAAAGTTTTAACAGAAGAAAAGCTAGAAGAGGAATCTTGAACACTCAAAATTAACACAAGTACCGGTTTCAGTTTTTTTTTTCCCTGCACACAAAGCAACAAAACTATTAAATCTCAGAAGTGTTTGCAGACAGAGCTATCAGTACTGGTATTTTTCTACCTTGCTCCCCAGAGCTAACAGTGTGTGATTTTTACTTGTGGGGTAACCTGAAAGATAAGGTTTATCGAACAAATCCTCACATATTGGGAGAAACTAAAAGAAAACATCAGAAATGAAGTCAGAAATATTAGAGTGGAAGAACTCACTTGCAGCCAGAATGCGGTTTCTAGATACAATACCTGTATAACCCAGGAAAGATTGACTCTCAACATAAAAGGTAAAATTATATTATAATCAGTTTTTATACAGTTAAAGCAGGGAAGCCACATGTATTGAGTACGGCTAATTCAGGCTTCGTAACAGAGAGTAAAAACAACACTCTTGCAGATACAATGTATAATGTAAACCCTATATATATATATGACAAATTTAATTTATTTCAGTCATTGAATTGTATAAAATAGCAGTAATGATATTAAAAATATCAATTAATCTAGTTATTCAAGAATAATTACTCAAGTCATATATTCATTAATCTTCAAATATCTAGGAGTCATCATCAACATCATCACCCATGCAAGTATTAGGCCATGTGGCCTGTTACGGTCTCAAAGAGGAATTTTTCCATCCAGCGCTTTTTTGGACGTCCCAGCGATCTTTTGCCCTGGGGGCAGTAGCGAAGCATGGTTATGAGACGGCATTCATTGAAGATGGGCTTTCCAGTTGTTCTGGTAGTTTTGTATATGGTGAAGAATGGGTTCTACATCCAACTCTTCCATAATTTCCTCATATCTTTTATGGTCCCACTTTGTGTAGCCTGCTGTTCGGCGCATAAATCGCATCTCATTTGCTGTTATTCGGCTTTCATCTCTTCTTCATATTGTCCATGCTTCACTACCATATCTTAATACTGGTCTTGCGAGAACCTTATAAAGCCGTAATCTTGTGTTCTGTACTAAAGATGGTTTCATTATACTGTTAATTATCCCTGTTGTTTTTGTAAAATTTGTGATTTTCTTTGATATATCAGCTTCATCTTGAAATGTTAAATTATAACCCAAATAATTAAATTTGTTTACTCGTTCTAAAATTTCGTCATCCAAAACAATTTGGTAGGTATAGGGTATTTCCCACAAAAGGCCATCACTTTAGTTCTCTTTGTATTGATTTCCATATTGTACCTTTTTGCAATTATATTAAAATTGTGTACAGAATACTGTAAATCTGTTTCTGTTGGAGCTATTAATACCAAATCATCTGCAAAAAGCAAAGAGTCTATTTTATGGTTTCTATTAATTTGGATAGAACCGTGTCTCATCTGTCGCCAATCTTGGAGTATTCTATCCATGTACATGATAAAGAGCAAGGGCGAGAGGCCACATCTTTGTCTTACGCCCCTATTAATTTTGGTCCATTCTGTTTGTGTGTTATTGACTCGAACTGAAATCAAATTTGTTTTATAGATATTGTATAAATTTAAAATATGCTGTTGTGGTAGATTGTTGTCAGCTAACATTTCCAACAGTTTATTCCTATTGATTTTGTCAAAGGCTTTTTTGAAGTCCACAAAAGCTAAATGTGTTTCTACATTGAACTCCCTGTGTTTTTCTATTAATAATTTCATGGAGAAATAACCAAGGATCGACCTTTACGAAAGCCATTCTGTTTTTCGCTGAGGAGGCTGTCAAATATCTAGGAGTAACAACACTCCAAACAACAGCCAAATCCTTCAGAATGCATACGAAAGAGATAGCGGCAGCTGCTATTGTTGCCATATACGACAGAAAACATCACACAACTGTCACTTGCAACAGTCATGAAACTTTTTGAGGCCAATGTACTTCCCATCTTAAAGTATGGAATAGAAATCATTTGGACTGACCTCAGTTACATGAAACTTAAACACCTTAGAAAAAGTGAAAGCTAGATTCCTAAAAGCAGCAATGGGAATCTCAAAATTTGCTCCATCTAGACTTGCATATGAATTAGCACGGGAAACTTTCCTCGTGGAAGATCTATGCACAAAGTTCTGCTACCAGCTACTAAACAGGAAACTATATTGAAGGAAATAAGACAAAAGGAGAGAAAAGAAATGCCAGATGATTTTTATGCAACAGATGCAATGATCAATCGAGACTGGACTGGACCAAACAACAAGATACGCAATGCAATAATAAGACTGGCAGCGCATGGATATCACCACAAACTCTGCAAAATTTCAAACTATCATGATCCGTCAATGGACTGCGTGTGTAAGCTCTGCGATAGACCGCGTGAAAGATACAATTTCAATGTCTGGTTAAAGAGAACAAAATCATTGCTGGCATATAGCAGAGACCTAAACTAATGCACATTTGTGCGCACTTCTTTCTATTATTATTATTATTATTATTATTATTATATTCATTAAAGTAAAATATATCAGTTATTATCAGTAGGTATTTAATTGAAGGATACATACTGATTCAAAAGTCCTGTTTTTTTGTGTTAGCATTACTGAAAATCAATTTAATTTTTGTTTTTATCATCAATAAAGACACATTTTAGGTTTATTGGAGTAATTTTCAGGTACAATATTTTCATTGTGTTGCAGTAATTTTCAAGAATTTTTAAGGGCAATGAATGATTAGTATTTGATGTACAACAGTCATTATTATTATCCTTACATATTGTGATTTTGTGACTACAGGATCTAATCAACACTTTTGAAATTCATATTAAAGCTCCGTAGAGGTTATGTAATAAGATGTTAATTATATAATTTTTACCTGGTAAGTCAGTCGTCCTCAACTAAATTATTAAACTTTTTCAAGTTATTCTAATATGGAAGCCTTTCAAAAACAATGTTTCATCTTCTTCAGTTCCAGTTGAAATGCAGAAGATGAAACATTGTTTTCGAAAGGTCTCCATATTAGAATAACTTCAAGTTTAATAATTTAGTTGAGGACGACTGACTTACCAGGTAAAAATTATGTAATTAATATCTTATTACGGCGGAGTCTAACCAATTAAGTTTCAAGTAAATGACCATCTGGATAAATTCATAATCTTTCATTTAACAAAATGTCACAACGGTAAAATTATTCTATATATTGGCTATAACTTTATCTAAGACCTGACAAGGAAAAATAAATAAGGTATTAGTGCTTGAAGCATAACCCAAACTAATATAAATGCACAATTAGCTTAGCAGCTTCAAAATTATAGTGGAAGCTATAAACACAGTGTACTTTATTTGCAAATGTGCTAGAGCTCTTCAACATTCACCATCTCGGCCCACATATCTGTCTTCCAATGCATTTAGTTCTTATGGATAATTAGAAAATTGCAAAACATAAACAATAAATACTTGTAAGCACTACCAAAAAAAATTATGATTAGATAATATTCCATAGATGATTTAAGATATATCATGAATATATTTCTATAAATCTTCGGTCAGTAACTTCTGAATTTAATAGAAAAATTAATCAACAAACAAAGTTTGTTTGCACATATCACAATATGATTATTAGTAAATAAATTTATATATTAAAAATATTGTTTTTATTTTTATATAACTTTTTTTTTTGTATCATATACCTTCTCTGCAACATTTCTTGTAACAGTTAATTTGCATAAATACATGGCTTATTTAATAAAAGTACAATATTATCTTTTGTATATTTATAGGTTATGTTTTGCAAACTTTCATTAGCCATTCTATTATTTTTATCCTATTCATGCTTTGTTTTACAATATCTTTTTCTTATACGATATTACGAAAATCCGAAAGGGTCAAATATAATCTGAAAGGATGTTAACTCACTCATTTCAAATAGTTAGAAACAATCAAGCCACAAGGAAAAACTCTAGTCTAAGATCCACTGTCCATTAGATAATCATTATAGATTAATTTCATTATGCAGTAAACATAATTTTTCCTATATTCCTCAAATTGATATTAAATTTACTTCAAGATTTTTTTTTAAATTTCCAAAAAATTACAAGTTTTCAATTCATGAACTGCAGCCCAATACTATCATTAGATGGATCTTACAATCTAAAGAGATAACCCTTTGTCTGATAAAGAAAACCTTATATAAAAACTATATTATTTGATATTCATTGACTGGTAAGAGATCAGATATTGTGTATATAAAATTAGGCCTATATTCATTTCCTTAATTGTAATTAGTGTTTACTTTATGTCAGCGAGAAATATACATCTTAAGACAAAATAACTGTAACTTTATACGAATGTTCCTGTCTTTTTTGTCTTAAGGTGTACTATTAGGTTTATCATAATTTACTAGATATTGCCTAATTAAATGATGAACATAAAGCAGATAATTAGCATTATCTATGGGCTATGTTCAAAACATACTTGGAACTTTCCCAATGGTAATAATAGGAACATAAATTTTCTGAACTAATTTTTAATTAAAGAGGATTCAAATGAGTGAAACATTCATGTAGACAACAGACTAACTTACATGTTTAGAAAAAAGCTACTTTAAAGTAAAAGTATTCACAGTTACAAAAAAAAACATTTTGGCTATTCTAAACCAGGTTTCCACCTGTGAATAATTGATTGGAGCAAAGTGACTGCTAGTGTCATATTTGGCAACATGATAACATACGTTCTAGCTATAGCCAATTGCCAACAGGTTTACTCAAATATAAGAGGATTCAATGCCAGGAGTCCATCTACTCTAGCGGCCAAATTAGGGCGAGAAAATGGGCAAATTAGTGTACACCAGATTAGTATAGCATTAAGTTGTTTGTTAGCATATTTTTGTGTAAATTGGCTTCTCTGCCTGAGTAATGGCTAATTCATGTTTTACATTGTAAATTTTATGTTAATTTTAGCACAATTTCTCACTTCATTTTAAGGCATTTCTCACATTTTTGGGAAAAATGTCAACATATATTTTTTTCAGGTGATTGAAAACATGCAATTTATTGTTGCAATTGTAAATAGTTTTTTTTACTTGAAATTAAGTAGGTGGAAATGTGGCATAGAGAAACCATGATATTTCTATTCAAAAGATGGTATAAAATTGTCCTTTTTGCCCATAAGTTATATCTTACACCTATATGAAAACACAAGCAAAGCAACTTTTTCAAATAAATATATATTGTCAGAATAGCTTTATCTCATTATTAAACTCTTTAAAAGCCTAAGAATTTAATTAATTAATAAAATATATGAATTTAATAGTAAAAAATTCTAATATAAAATTGTACCTTATTTAATACAATACCAAACATCAGGAACAAGAATGATGGATGTATCTTCCACAGGATACCATACAATACAAAATAGTATGGTAATCAATTGAGTTGGTGTTTACTTGATGAAAATCCATATTTATTAATTAAATAAAAATAAAACTACATTTTATTTTTATTTAATTAATAAATAGTATGGTACCCGTGGAAGACACATACTTTGTAACCGTTTACTGATATTCAGATTCAAACATTCATATTCTAAAACAGAATCTTATTTCCACATTAGAAATCATACCTTTAATGTAAATGAGAAGTAGATTAGTAACCATCATTATTTATTAAATCCAAAAATTTATTATGATGAATATTTGTGTTACATAAGAAATGTAACTTGGGAGGATAGATAATTTAATGCAATACTTATTAATTGTAATCATTACCAAAAATATTTTCTTGAAATTATAATTTTTACAGAAACAAATTAAGCGCAAATTATAAACACAATTGGTTACATTAGTTTGCTAGCTATATGAATATTTCACTATGAAATTGTTCTATTTTCTAATTTCAAAATCTATGTTATTTTATTTTTCCTAAATTGGCAAATTAACTTCCTTTTTTGGTTCAGATATTATTTAACTTCAAGTTTTTTTTTAATCTGGAATAAACTTACCTCAATTTAATGTTGATTTGTTCTCGAACATGTTTCGATATATCTTCTATATCATCCTCAGAAGATATATCAAAACATGTTCAAGAACAATCAACATTAAATTGGGGTAAGATGATTCCAGATTTTTAAAAAAAATTGATTAAAAAAACCTGAAAATATAACTTGCTAAAATAAACCATTATTTTACTTTTTTGGGAGTCCTGCAACATGACTTAAGTTAAATTTAAAATACAGTGTGTCCCAAACGTCATAGTGTGGTTTCAGATGACAATTTTTTCTTTTAATTAACAGAGCTATAAATGTAATATTGGTACCAGATGAAGATAAAACTAAAGTTTTTCTTCTGTGTATTTGATCCACTGAAAGAAATAAAAAAGACAATCAAATAAATGCAATAATTTTAATTAGTTCCATAATGTGCATTCACAGAAAAGTGCAATGTATTTTATGGCTGGCAAAATTTAAACTGTGGCCTAAGTACAACTTGAATTTTTTTTTTCATATATAACAATATATATAACAATGAAAATACATTCCTACCATTTTGTTTATCAATGGTCATCCAATATGCTTTTTCCCCAATAAGTCTCTTCACTTTGTATCCCAGTGACAATGTTATTCTCATATGGTGTTTCTTTGTTAAATATGCAATGAAATTCATGTTGTGCAAAAGTCACATGTTCAAATTTTACCAGTCACAATACATATTGCACTTTTCTTTGAACTACCATCTTGCTAACAATGAAAATTATTACTTCATTTTACTCTTAATGTTCTTTTAGTTACCTTCAGTTCTTCAAACTCGCAGACGAAAAATGGACAGTTTTATTTTCATTTGGCTCCGACATTAAATTTATACACCTCTATTCATAAAAAAAAAACAAAAGTCCTCCAAAATCCCAATGTGAATTTCAGAACACAGCGTAATGTTTATGAACATTTCATCATAATATAAAGGCTCGTGAGAGAATATTGCAGTTAAAAAATCAATTTAATAATTATCAATTAAGATATTCGGTCTGTTTATTCTTACCTCCTATGGTTGTTTTATTGAACATAAAATCTACAGTGGCTGCTCACGTTTGGTCATAAAAACACAAAACAGATGTAAACACAAAATTATTAATACAGTTAGAAAACAAAAATGAACTCATCATATGGGAAAAAATCTACATACAGAAGAACAAGGAAAAAATTATGAATTTTAAAATTCACGGAGAAAGAAATCTCATTAGCAGGTTCGCTGGACCACAGGCAGAGGGAGCAGGAGTCAAGAATCAGGGCCGACAACTTGAGAAAAATCAGTCTGTAATCACTGAAGATGGGGTTCAGAAGCCTTGAAACATATGTTCAATAGAACAACCATAAGAGGTAAGAATAAACAGACCAAATATCTTAATTATTAAATGAACCTCTTAATATTACTACCTATTGTATTTTTAAAAATAATAATTACCGTCCATTTTAATTTATCCTTAAAATATTACACTAATTCAAATTTTATTCATAAAAAAAACAAGTTCCTGCTCAGCAAAGCATCAGTTCCTATTACTGTCATAACCTCAATGATAATTTTAGCACCAGTAGGGAAAGGACAAAATGTTTAAAACAGATTATAAAGAATCAGTCTCTAAAGTGATGTATGTGAAGGGAAGTTATACTTCAATGCAGTATGACAATTTCAAATAATTATTATGGATTTTAAGGGATTGCACATAAGTTACAGAGAAAAATTGTTATTTCTAAACCTAAGAACATATAAAATATTGCCACTTAAAATACAACACTGCCTACGTGACTTGTTTTTAAAAATAGGTTTTTTTTTTTTGTTTCTCCAAGGAAAACATAATATGCTTCCATGGAAAAACAAAAAAACAAATTTTCTAAAAAAAAAATCACTTAGACAGTGTTGTTTCTTAAGTGACGATATATGTATTTATAGAGGGCACTGTAATTATGAATAAAACATAGGCTATCATTTCAATCAAATCAAGTAAAATGCTACACTCATATTAAAGTATCTTTTTTTTTTCTTGCTCAAATTAAAAAATTTGAACGAAAATTAGTTGGAAATCCCAGTTTTTAATTAATATATTTTTTGTTCTGGTCTTCTGGACTGCACAGATTACCCAAGATACAAATTATAAATTCATGACTTGTATTTGAATTTAATGAGAAATTTTATAAAAATAAATCTCTTTATCAAAATGAATTTGAAATTAACTATATAAGTAAATTCGTACATAACACCCGGGACTTAATTTTTTTAATGTAATATTAATGTCCCATAAGTGATTTCAATACTACTGCCAACTGCTTGAATGAGCTATTGACATGTATTTCCATCCTCCACATTTATCTCTTTACAGCTTTCCTTAATTAAGATTCTTTTTTTTAAAAAAAAACGGGTTACGCCAATCATGCTTACAAAGGCTCAAATAATAAAAAAAGAGTTTAAATCAAAATAAAAAAACTACAACCAGTCCACTGAACAATGGCACACAAGACACCCAGGAATATATTCATTAGATATTGTTAAAAATAAACACGAGTAGTGCATAACTCCGCGTGAGTCCCAAATATCTCGGTACACGCCAATAAAAAATTTCACACACCAAAAAACTTGACAGGAAAAAAACTGTATCTACAAATTTGCTGTAGTGCAATCCAGTGAAAAGTTAATAAAACATTTGTTGAAGCTGAGAGGTTACAGGAGTTGCAAAGGGAGCACCTGAAGTACGTCCAGGTGTTCTGTAGGCCTCTCAGATCACTACCAATATTACTTTTTTATTATTGTTATTATAATTCCATTAAGGCACTGAGCTATTTAGAAGTGATGTAGGATAACAAAAAGTTTCAGGAGTAGTTATTATCCCAATGTTAAAAAACACAAAACACATTTTCTAACGAATCCAACAATCCCTGCTCAGGCACATTTCTCAACCATTAATGACAGTGAGAGAAACAAAGCTTGCTGCCAATGTTTTATCCAAATTGAAATATAATATTCATCTGCAGTTCAAGTTGAGGAGATCTAGGAGATTCTTTTACCAAACATTTTGGCTTGTTTGCTTTGTTTCTGCCATCCAGTCGCCTGCACTAAAGTGCCCAATTGTATTGTCAAGTGTTGGATTTTTAACAGGTATACACTTCCACCGTAAGTGCAGGCAATACAATCAAACTGTCCTTCTCAGTCAGTATTATAGTCATGTGGTATCACAGAAAGCAGTAATTGGTTAATTAGAGCAGCAACTCCTGTCAATCCCTCGCACCACAACTCTTTTTTTATCAAAAGCTGAAAACAGTTAAATTCCTGCTGCAGGCCATAAACCAAGCAAATACAATAATAAGTAAGGAATAATTACCATCAAGCAATCAGCTGGTCTACTATGAAAACTACTTTATTCAGAACTGCTCTACAAGTGCAAGTCTTTGCTACCAGATGGCAATCCATCCAGCCCCACTACGTTCTACACACAGAGAAACTACAAAAACATCTAACACTAAGAATCTAGTCAAGTGTACTTATTGACTACAACTTTTAAAATACGACAAACCACCAAAAAACAGAAATAACTAGTACGAAGTAGTAAGGACAAGGAGTACATAGTTCAGTTGAATATGTTTTAGTATTTTTTTTTTCAGACCAACCCTCTCTGAAATCTTTTCAAAGTTAACATCTATGTGGTGCTCCCTTATAACACCACATTAGACACTTCTCAAAGAAAAAATACAAACTTTATTTGCTCTTTTATCATTTAGAATTAAATACAAAAATAGAGGGTTTCACCTTTCTCTCCTTAAAACACTTATTGCTGTTCTTATATTATAAAAGGGTATTGTCACTCAAGCAAAAGGAAAAAGTGATATTTCAGATCAATATTTATAAAAGTTGTTAGTAACTATTTCAACTCCTTATCAGGATATTTGGCACCATTAACAATCTTTGTTATTTCAAATTATTAGAGAGAGAGAGAGAGAGAGAGAGAGAGAGGCAGAGAAGACAGTTCAATAGGAATCAGAAGGCATTTCTTCGGAGGAGTGCTCAAGTTTGTAGAAAAACATACAGTAAAATACAATTACAATGAAGGTGATATTTTGTGGAAAAAGTTTGAGCATCCAAATTAAATATTTTATGCTACCTGGTAAAGACTTCTTAACAATATATCAATATGAAATTTCAAGAATGTATACAAGAATATCATTAATAACATAAAAATCACTGTCATATACAATGGAAATTCTAACATATTTAAGTACATACAACCTACACTAGTACATCCATTGTGATTTCAAAATTACAACTCGACAAAAATTCTCAACTATTGTTTTAACCTTATCACATTCAATCCAGACTCTTATGGATATTGGATATGAGAGAAGACACACCAGGAAGTAGTCACCTTGCCTTATGAGTATTCACAATTACTATCACTTTAGGTCAATACCAAAAACAAGACGAGACAAGGCAATTAGTATTCCTTATGTTACATAACATTAGCACTTGTAGTCCCTTATTCTAATTATTTATCTACAATTCTAATTCAAAATCTAGTTCAAATATCTTATATGCTATTGTAATTGTATTTTACTGTATAAAGATTTTGAAGCAATTGTCTAATGTTTCACATTTTCCTTTTGCTAGGAGTAATTCTCTGCGAAAACCCCCAGTTGAGGAAATGCTTTGCCTCACTGCGTGACTTACCCCTTGAGGATCACTCACTCTCCCCTTGCCCCGCACTTTCCATCTGACCCACCAACTACGATTTCAGTAACACAAAACAATTATATGCAAGTTAAAACACTCTCCACTTCTCAGTCTTTGATATCACTTCGTCACCAGTACCAATCCAGAATTACTTCTGTCATCTTTGCATTAACAACACAGACACTCAACACTTAAGTTTTTACGAACCAGAAAACATGTGTGATGATATTACAATACAATATGCTAGTATAAAGGGAACAAGGCATGTTTTTCTCAATACCATGTCCCTATAAATAGCGAGTCATGGATTGTCGTTAATTTCAATAGATAAGAGCATGCACTGTTTGGGTTTTGCAGAGAATATCTTAACCATTATTTATTCCCAAGTTGGAAAAAAAAAAAAAACATCATATTGTGACACTGAGTAGTACCTGCTAGTTCCATGGCCTAACTAACACTATTATAAAACGAGTAACAATCAAAGATTTATTATGTTATGTGACCTCTTGAGAGAGGTGAAGCACACTTGTGACCATACATTTTTGTGACCCAATAGACAGTTCAGAACCTGCTGCTGCATCAGACATAGCTGGCAAAACTAAGAGCAAATGTGTGGTTCACAAAACACAAATTAAAAGTCACATAGGAACCTAGAAAAGCTGCCTTTAATCAGTGCTTAACTAAAATACTACATTTCTAACTTTCACAACACTTGTTTCATAACTTCATATCATTAACACATTATATATAAATAAGTAAAAAAGTAACTCAAAAAAATTAAATAAATTACATAAAGTTTACAATGCTGCAAAAATGTAGCTGCCAGCATTTAAATAACCTGTACACTAAACTAAAAGAAAAAAGCGTCATACCACAGGAAACATAGTGTGTGCACAGGAAGAGGTGACATTTTAGGCACGCATGTATTGATCGCATGCTCTTAGTTTCCAGCAGGAACTGATCAGCTTTTAGTTCAACTCCCAACAGTAATTGGTCCGCAAATCTCACATGTGAAAAACCTCGATGCACTATAGGTGGGAGGATTTCTTGTTCCACCCTAATTTTGACAAAACATGTGAACTATGGAATGTTAATAGGCAAATGAATTGTATTCTACATATCAACAGGGAAACAATTTGGGTTGACTGATATATTAATACTCTGTCTGCTAATTACTATATTAGTCTATTCTATTGTGGAACACTGACAGGAATTTTATCCTTAGCTGAGAAACAATAAGGGTGATGATTAGACTATTCAGAGCCCGTTGACTAGATGCTTCAGTGATCCCCCACTAAAAGGAACAAGTTTAAGGATACTTTCAGATGTAAAAAAGTCAATTTTTTAGGCTTAATGTGGGGCAATAGATAATGAAACCCCCAGTATACGTGTTAAAGACACATTATTGGAGATGCCTACTCATCAATTTTTCTAGCATCCCGAAATACTATCTACAGTGCACTTTGTCAGTGCAAATGCACATTGTGTGGGACACAAACTTCAATTCTTGATAAAATAGTAAATGGAACATGGGACCTAAACATACTAACATATTTGAGATCTAAGAACATAATACTTTGATACCATTTTGTTGCAAAATTCTCACAGACTGCAAGGGCAACCTCTTCTAATGCACACAGCCAGTTTCCACCGTGGCACCCGGCTTATCCTGCATAGTCGTGCCCTACATTCCATTGTCAGTGTGGGAAGATCGCATTTAGGTAAACTGCTTCTGCATTTTATATAAAAAATCGGGCAGTTACTATCAAATTGAGGAGTTCCGGATGCCTAGTAAACACTTGCCATTTCTAAAAATATAATCTCTAACAACATCACAAGGCAGTGGGTCCAACTTGCATCAGCCTACGTCCTCTTTGCTACCCGACTTTTCAGAAAATTAAGGGGTGGGATAGTAGGAGATTCTTTTTCACCTCTCTGTATTCCAACAAAATGGAATAATGGAAGATGTTTGAGACAATGATAATACTGCTTATTGCAAGATATTATTGCTTCAGGCTAGGGAGGCTGGCATGTCATTGAGATATCTTAAACAGTGCCATGAGCAAAAGCAGACAGTATTCACATGTGAGTGTATTTTGTACAGTTTAAGAAATAATACTAAAATTATAAATATTTAGGAAACTAAAGGATTTTTTTTGTGGACAATTAACTTTCAATGCAAAATAAAATGTCATCAAATTTGACAATTCAGGAACCGTCTGAATTTACATCTTTCTAAAAAAAGATGAGAGAGAAACAAAACTGTAAATTCTTATAGTCTTGACTTACAAAATGCCATCACGTGGAAATACACTTGTTAATTTAGTGTAGTCCAACATGCACATCATGGTGCTCAAGGTGGGATAAGGATTCTTGAAAAATAATTAAACCTGCTGGAAGTCCTGAAGGACCACTTCTGAATGATTCAAGCCCCCCTTGATGATTAACTTATTGAAAAAAATGAATATTTTTATCTGCCAAAAGCCCGTCCATAGTCAAAGGAGACTCTTCAGACATACATTCCCATGCCATACATGGATCCCCAGTCTACTCCTTGGAAGCTTGACATGTCCACGTTGGTAAGGCTGTAGCCCTGATACGGGTTGGTAGGTACAGGTGGAGCAAGTGTTGCTGGAGTTGCAGCTGCTGCAGCTGCAGCAGCAGCTGTGGTGGGTGTTGCAGTTGCTCCTGCTACTCCTCCAACTGCTGCACCAACACCTCCTACTGCACCGACTGCTGCTGGAATGGGATAGGGTGCATAGCGATAGCTTGCTAGTGCAGGATAGGTTCCAAATAACTTGCCATATCCTGCCAGAGCTGCTGCATTCTGAGCTTGGGCTGCAGCAGCAGTTGCAGCCTGAACATGAGCCTGTGCCTGAACTGCTGCCAACTGTGTTGCTGGAGTTATAGGCTGTGGAGCTCCCATCCTCACTCCAAGAGGACCCAATACCATGCGCTTTCCCAGCAAAGTTGCTGTCTGAACCGCTTCTTTTGGTTGAGCTTTTTTGCATTCAACTTTCTTATTTTTGATGGTGTGGAAGTGGATCTCACACACACGATCCACCACATCTTCATTCTCGAAGGTTACAAATCCAAAACCACGGTGGCGCTTGGTTTGTTGATCCATGAGCATCACAGTTTCTTCGACTTTCCCAAACTGGCTGAAGTAAGCTTTCACTTCTTCTGAAGATGTATCCTGACTTACTCCTCCTACAAAGATCTTCTTTGTCCTGTTGCCAACTTTTGCCCTGTTCTTCGGAGTTGCGTGTTTGGGATCTATTTTCTTCCCATCAAGTGTGTGAATAGGCACTTTAAGCACCTTCTCAACCGTGTCAGGTTCTGAGAAAGTAATGAATCCAAATCCACGGCTCCTCTGAAACAAAACAGAAAAATGTTGTAACAATTAACTCTTTATAAATACCAAGTTTTTAAATATTTATCTAGAAATTAATATAACAGGGGCACGCCGTAGCATAGTGGTTAAGGCACTAAGCTACAAGCCTGAGGGTCGAGGGTTCAAGTCCCATTGGGGTCAGGATTTTTAAACTGACCCAAACCCTCTGGTGGCACTATGGCCCTGGGTTAACTCAGCCTCTAACGGAAATGAGTATCAGACGCTTGTTCTGGGGGTAAAGGCGGCCGTCACGCAGGGCTGACAACCCGGCTGACATAAAGTGCCGATTGTCTAGAAAAAGTGGGAACCTTAACCTCCTAATACCCCAAGGGCCTCCGGGCCTGTTGTGGGATCACTTTACTTTACTAGTAATATAACATTTTCTAAAATGCTATACAAGTTCAGAGGTTTTTTTAATTTAGGATTGGATTTGCCTTTACTTAAAATGCCAGTTTTTTTAATGTTCTAACCTTGTATAGTAGAATTTTATACTATTTCAACGCATTGCACAGAGAAGAAAAAAAATAAAAAAGAGGGGGACAAAATTAATGAATTCTGTTGTTTTTTATATACTGGCAAAGGAACTGCCAACGATTGCATGCTGAAACCCATCTTGAAATTTCTCCCAGAGAAGCATTTTAATGTACCATGGCCATTTAAAAAAAAATCTACCACTTTTAACTGCAAGGCACAGAAATCGAAGCCAGAATCCAGCAATGGTAACCCATTGTGTAAAGCAGATGGACTCCCTAATTGAACAGAATGGATGGAGTTGGACAGGGTTCAGGGTAGACAGCAGGTTAAGAGGGTTATTTAATCCATCATGTCAGAAATTGGATTACTTCCCTATAGTTTAAATGAGAAATTTGGTGCTGGATTTCTGTGCCTTGCAGTTAAAAGCAGCAGACAATTTTTTTAGGACACACCCATAGTTCATCACATTTCTCTGGGAGAAATTTCAAGGTAGATATGGTTTGCAGTTCCCTTGTTAGAATGAAACTCTAAAATACTTGCGATTAAAATAAAACCAGTTTTAAGGATCCATTTATAAAAGAATGATTAATGTAAGTTATCTTTTGAAACTCAAAATAAGATCAAAGAAAAAAATTAATTTGGTAAATTTGAGTTTAATATTTCACTTCATCATGCCCAACACATTAATAACCATAAAGTTTGTTTTAATAAAACCTTTTTAATCTAATTATTGATTCTTCAATGTGTAGTTTGCATGCAACTACATGACAAAGTATTCATAAATATTCTGAGACAGATTTATAGATACTTAAAAGTAGCAATAATGTTGGGTAATGAACACTGGTAGCAGCCTTGGAGGAACAAAAAATCTTGTTTCTCTCAAAAATAAGACAATATGAAATCATTCTAATCTTTCATTACTCCCTCTATATAAGTAACTAGTTCATTGATATTATCAAACCAAAATGCACATGGTCATGCAGACATAAAGTATCCATATATCCCTATCTTGAGCCAATATTTTTCAATCATCCCCTTCATAATACATCTCCCTCAAATTATCATTAATGTTATTCTCTCACCTCATTATAGACCTAGCTACTGGGTACTTTCCTTCTGATTTTCCTACAAGGAGGAGTTTCTATGCCCCTTTTTATTCCTATTCATTCCACATGTCCTGCCCATTACAATCTATGGAATTTAACCATACTCCTTCTAAATATCTACATTAATTGACCATCTATCTCATAGACTGATAATTTTGCCTCTTCCTGTTGATAAAATTGCCTCATCCTGTTTGTAATGAGATATATCTATGCAAATTAACTTCTTTGACAAGGATATTGATTCAACAATGTACGATCAATATGGTACAGCAAGAAATGCCAAAGAAAAATTTTTAAAAATTACAAAAAAAAAGTTAGTTCTGTTGTTCTAAAAAATGTATTAAATGTTGTATAATGAATCTGCATTATAGTTAATAGTTATTTCTCATACAATCATCTGTTATTGATTTTTCCCAGCCCAAAGAGATTTAACAGTAAAGATATGCTATTTATAACTATACAGCCAGCTTACAAATAACCTGCAAATAAGATCGGGATGCATAACCTCACATTTGGTAGATATTAAACAATATAATTATATTTAGCTTCTGATATTGTATTATTCGCTAAATAGACACTCCAAATCCAACATGAGATTAAGTTTTTCATTAGACAAAGTTGTGATTTTTTTCAGAAAAACACAACCTCTTGTTAGATTACTATTGATAAATTGTTGAGAAATTTAGTGGGATTCTGTGTTATAAATTTACAGTACTAGATTTTTTACTTACTTAGCCTAGTGGAGTTAGTTCAGACATTTAAACTATGCAAAAAGCTCTTATTGATTACTTTTTAAGAATGTTTCAATTACTTTCATGGAATAAATATTTAGAATGAATTTATGTTTACATATTCCAAAGAAATATGCTAAGAAATTCATCATTAAATGTGCTATCAAATCCTAATTATGCTATTTTCTACATTTTGAAGCAACTTAAATTATAGTTTCAAAAAAGTAAAAGAAAAAAATTCTTTCTGTTTGAGTAATATTTATATTTTCATTTTCTTAAGTTGAAATTTTCTAAATCATCCTCGAAGAAAAGGATAAATGCAAAAATATCTACATTTTTAAGAATTTTAGGGTTAATAAATTCTATCTTCAAGCCACAGTTAGTCAAAAGCATTCAAGACTGAAAGTGTATAAACACTGGCTCTTCCAACTCTGAGACTTAGATCTGCTGAAATGAGATATCTTCGGAGGACTGCAGGATAAACACTACTAGATCACAAAAAAAAAATGAAGACATCTTAGAAGAATTACACATGGAATCTTTAGAAACAAAATTTCTGATTATAAGTCAAGATGGATGCAACATGTTCATCGAATGGAAGATCACAGAATACTCAAACAAATGTTAAGATATCAACCTGCAGGAAGAAGAAGACCAGGACGCCCACTCAAAAGACTTTGGATGGTGTTTCTCTTGAGGCCAAAACAGGTCAAAAAATGGCCTAAATTGTGAATGTACATGATGATGATGATGATGATCTCATTTCATTAAGTTCAATTTTCGTTGAGTACTTATTTTGTTCTTTAATTCAAATTTGATGTACTTCTAGAATTTAATTGCTAATTCCTCAACCCAGTCACCCAGTTGACAAATTAGGGAAGAATTTTTTTTATCTTCAAATCAGAAGAATACAAAAATTATCCTCTCCACCATTTCATTTTTCATTTAGATGCAATGAAAGAAAACAATGTATTTTTTATTGCTGTTTCTTCAATAAACAACTTAATTTTGAAATATTTCCTCTAAACTCCTTGGCATGATAGGCCAATAAACACCTATTCCTGCTAATAATCAGCTGGTCTCACATCCATGTGCGCCATTTACAACAGTGAACAATTATCCAGCCAGTATAGGGTTGACATGTGATCAGCATGTGGGGTTTCCAGCCATTGTAGTTAAGTTTTCTCAACTTGGAGCCATTATTTATTGTAGTTTTACCACATAATTTTAGTACATATGCCAGTTTAATTATTACCTGTGCTGATTTCCCCATGGACATGTAGTGCAAATTGACAATGAAAGATGGGTCTGGAAATATCTTGCAGGAAAACCAGAAGGAAAGCGACAGTAGGTAGGCCAAGAATGAGATTGGAGAAAAACATGATTTAAGTGAGATAAATTATAGGAAAATATTAACTCAGGATAGGGATGTATGTACAACAAAGCCACAAATCTTCAGGTTTCATAGTGTCATTTAGTTAACTGATATGAATTGAGAATAAAAGAGGAGCCTGGAAAATTCTTGCAGGAAAATTAGAGGGAACGTATCAATAGGTAAATCTAGAAAGAGGTTGGAGAATAAAACTAACCATGATTTGAAGAAGATGAATTATACGTGGAATGATAAGAAACTATTAACTTAGAATTGGGATATATAGACAGCACAGCCATAAATCTCCAGATTTGATAGTGGAATTGAGTTAACTGATTTCAATCTGACGCATTAATAAAGCTGTACATATTTTATACTCTCATGATTGAATAATGTATAAAAGTGTGTGTGTGTGTGTGTGTGTGTGTGAAAAGAAAATTTAAATATATTGGGAAAAGTGTAACATAACTTTATACCAAATCTCCGTGTTACAGATGTAATATCTACAGGGCTTCCAATATAAAACCGGACTGGCCTTACGGAGTTTCACCCGGCACGCAGTGCTGTCTCTTCCTCCTGCAATTCACCCTGCCTGCCACCCGTCCTTGAACTGTTTCTTACCTTATAGAAAATGCTGGAAATGTTGTCCTCCCGCAGTTAAACAGGCATTATACCGAGTAAACACATTTAGATTGACATGCTGTAGTTCGGGCACTGTCAAGTTTCTGATTTCATTTCTTATGTTGTTCTTCAGTTCTTCCAATGTGTGCGGATTTGTTTTGTACACTTTGTCTTTCAGGCTACCCCACAAATAAAAATCACACACTGTTAGATCTGGGGAGCGAGTGTTTCTTATTTTGTACTGAACCAGTGGTCTCAAATTTAGTCACAAGATCGTGGATTGTCGATCTGGACGGAGGTAATTGTCCAGGGAAGTTCCAAATAAATTCCTCGCGAACGCGATGAGCTGATTCGTATTTATAATAACATTTACACACATAAATGCGCTGCTCTAATGTCAGCTGACGTCTCATCTTGTCGAACGAAAGTAAACTGACTAGTTCAAGGACGAGCGGCTGGCAGAGTGAAATGCGGACGAGGAGAGAGCGCTGCCTGACGGGTGAAACCCCGTAAGGCCGGTCCGGTTTTATATTGGAAGCCCTTTAATTTTATGACTAGTATAAAAAAATATTTTTTTTTCTATATCCATATTAGAAGTTATAGCAAAGTCAAATTTATTCTGACAAGTCTTCATGAATTGATATTGATATCCATCCATCCATAGTAATTCTGCCCGAAGGCAGGTCCTTCACTGCAATCATAGCATTTTCATGCTATGCTTGTAGCTTTACTAGGGAATTGTAGGTGTGGTAGCTTCCCATTGCTTTCCACACCGGTGAAGGATGACGATGATAATGATAAGGATGATGATGATGGTGATGATGGCCATATGGTTTCGGGGACCGTTTGGGCCTTAAAGTTTTCCTGACATGTCTTACAGGTGAGGAAAAACCCCAATAAAAACTTCACCCAGAAAAACTGCCCCGACCGGGGATTGAACCCGGGCCCGCTGCATGACAAGGCAACACGCTACCTCGAGACCACAGCGGTGGACGATATATATACACACACACACACATACTCGGACAATGGATCTGTGCCTTACAACACTGGCATCATTCTTAGAAAAGTACATGTCTATACTCACACTATCGAACTGTAGCTTCACGGCCGCACAGACATAAGCTCTCCATATATCCCTATCCTGAGTCAATGTTTTTCAATCACTCCCTGTATAATCTACTTCCCTCAAATCATAGTTCATGTTATTCTCCCATCTCATTCTTGGTCTACCAACTGGGCGTTTTCCCTCTGGTATATATATTTGAAATTTAAAATGTGTTGCAGCTAACACTGAAGTCATAAGCAGTCTTGCTGTCCAGTACTTGGAAGTTCTGGAAGTTTCCTGTTTGACAGCTGTACAATTGTTGAGGTGTTCGACATCACTTTTTCTTCTAGGTGGTTGCATAGAATGCATCTTGATATAGACAATAGCCGATCTTATGCAGGTGTTTAGCAAGGCAGTCATGACCTGTAATTAATCTGAATTGCATAACTGCCGTTTTTGGTGGAAGTTCTGGCATGGGATGTGTGTTGTGAAGGATTCCCATTTCTTCTCCTTTATGGATCATTGAACTATGTGGCTTTTAGCTTACGTACATAAAATATAGTTTTGGGTGTTGGTAATTGTGTCACGACGTAACCTTTCTTCGCAAAGAGATCAGCTGTTTCATTGTCCAAAATCCAACAATGTGATGAAATCCACGGTAGGATGATTTCTTTGCCTTAGTTATGGAGTTGTAGTATTATGTCATAACATTGTTTACAGTCATGTATTTGGATAATAGATTGATTAAAGAACTGGTTTTGAATCTGATAAGAGAACTAATCTGGAGAAATTATCTGATCTTGTTAGGAAGTTTTCAAGTGATGTTTTTATAGCATGTATCTCACCATCAGAATTTTTTATTCTATTTCCAGCATGACAATAGAATGAAAAGAAGGGGCATGTTCCTCCTGCACCAGCATCATTTTCAGGATCTCTTAGTGAGCTATTTGTACAGACATGGAGCCAGTCTTTAATATATTGTATTTTTAGCCCATGTTTTCCCTTTACAGAGAATTAGGCGCTCTCCCCCTACAGGGAAGAATTTGAACCATGCTAATTTAGTTACACTTGTTTTCATATAGATGTCATTTTGAGTGGTCCTTGGTCAGCGTTCCGCCTCATACTGACATCTAGGAAACCAAGGTAGTACTAGCACAGGAAAATTAGGTAAATTTTGCTTAGAGGCCTTTTCATTCAGGCTTAAGGATTTTTTACAAGCCTGAAAATCTTCAGATTCGGGACCCACGGCTTAAAGTCTCTCCCGGAGGACTTGCTCCTTGGGTTTTTCCATCCTAAAAAATCCATTGACCCCGGCCAGGTTTGAACCCGCGACCAGAGGCAAGGAGCATAACCACTAGTCCACTACGGCTGACTCTTTAATATATATCCAAGTACATTAGAAAAATTGTATAGATCTAAATAAAATTAATAACAAAGAATACTTCAACAAGTACTTCTGTGCCAATCTACAAAAAGATAATATTTGGCAAGAACACAATAAAAATAAAGTTCAGGATGTTCTCCAAGAATGTGGAAAAGGAAAATACTGGACATAATATGAATTTGTTCATGATGCTACTGATGACGATTATTATAAAGCAGCATTTTATTCTATATTTAATTAATGTTGGGAAGTAAACATTATGAGGTATAATCATTAAAATTCATCGGAGAACATATTGTTTAAACAACTCACCTCATAGAATTCATGCTTCCATGATATCGCGATTTCAAACATAATCATGTTCATCGTCAGCCATAACTCTGACTGATGAAATTCTTCGGCCATCAACTATTCTATTGTCGCCATCTTCAGTGCTGCCATCTATGGTTGAATTTATGAACTTCGAAATCAATGTAATTTCGTTAGGGATATCAAAATTCATTTATCTATTTTTGTTTTTCTGAATGTATATTTTTTCCCAAACTGTCAATTCCAAAGGTTTGACAGTTTGGGAAAATATATACATTCAGAAAAACAAAAATAGATCAATGAATTTTGATATCCCTAACGAAATTACATTGATTTCGAAGTTCATAAATTCAACCATAGATGGCAGCACTGAAGATGGCGACAATAGAATAGTTGACGGCCGAAGAATTTCATCAGTCAGAGTTATGGCTGACGATGAACATGATTATGTTTGAAATCGCGATATCATGGAAGCATGAATCCTATGAGGTGAGTTGTTTAAACAATATGTTCTCCGATGAATTTTAATTTTATTCTATGTTTAATCCAATAGAACAAAGACTACCTTTAATAATGAAAATAAAAAAAGCTTGTTATCATTTCATATTAGGGACTGACGTTGAAAGAAAATTACAGTTATTTTCTAATGCATTACATTTTAACGTTACCATAAGAAAAAATAATTGTAGTATAAATATTTGCATTTGATACTTTATTGAACATACTGAAGACTGTGAAAATATAAAACATCTTACTTCAAAAGACCACAATAGGAAACAGATCAGGATTATCTCCAACAATATGGAAAATGGCAATATTGGTCATAATCTGATTTTGTTCATGATGGTGGTGATGATGATCCAGTATTTTATTCTATTTTTAAACCAGGAGAATAATGACTGCTAGATACCAGAGTTCAGAAAAACATGAACAGTGTATTTCAAATTATTTATTTTAGAAATTCATACTATGAGGTATATTCATTTAGGTAGAATTTTTTATCGCTCACCTCATATTGTTGTTCTTATTTGTCTATAAACTAGTTTCGGAACATACTTTCTGTTCCATCCTCAGTATCGTCACGACCGTTGTTCTGTCGTCTTGAAGAGATGTCCTTCGCTCCTTCCATTGGCAGACTGAAAAACCTCGAAACCAGGTCATTCTCCCCAGGAATTTCAAAGTTCATCAATTTCTTCAAAAGAACTTACTGTTTGGGAAAAGATCTACATTCAAAAGGGCAAAAAGAAGAAATTGATGAACTTTGAAATTCCCAGGGAGAATGACCTGGTTTCGAGGTTTTCCAGTCTGCCAATGGAAGGAGCGAAGGATGGCTCTTCAAGACAGAACAACGGTCGTGACATACTGAGGATGGAGCAGAAACTATGTTCCGAAACCAATTTATATAGACAAATAAGAAGAACAATATGAGGTGAGTGATAAAAAATTCTACCTAAAAGTGTATTTAGAGATTGTGTCCCTATACTAATTCTGAGATAAGTTCCAGTTGTACTGTAAACATACTTGCATAAGGTATTACTCCGCCAATTCCATCTATTGGGGGAACCTGACATATGACTGAATTGTATACAAAACTGTCAATAAGAGAAACATTGTTCTTAGACTTTGTAGGAAATATGACTTAGTTCAAGCTAAGATGGTACCAATATATTTAAATTAATGTTGGGAAGTAAATATTATGAGGTTATATCATTAATAGTGAGTGCAGAACATATTTTTAACGAATCATGTCATACAATTTCAAATTTATTTGATACCGACAGTTTCAAACAAACGGTTTTTTGTCCCTGAAGACAGACAAGATGATGTTTGAAACCATCGGTATCAAGGAAATTTGAAATTGTATGAGGTGAGTCGTTAAAAATATGTTTTCCACTCGCTATTAATGGTACCAATAATTAGATACTTCCTCCATATCTCGTTCATTTATGACAAAGAAAAAATTTACAACAAAAAATTAAATAGGCCTATAGGTTTACATAATCAGATATTTAGGCTTTTTCTCTGATCTTAATGGATATAATTTATTTACAATATTTTTAAAAGCAGAATTCATGTTTCATGCTGACACGCCTGTAAAGTCTGCTGTTATTTTCACCAAATCCTGAATGGCTGATAGGGATTTTTTCATCAACTGTTTGAAAACATTCAAAGTAATTTGTTTCTATCTGTTCTTCAAAGGCTTTCCTTTCTGATGTTTTAGAAATTCTACAGAACCAGCCATTTTGAAACAATTGAAATTCTGAAGTATTCTGCATGGCACATGCTTAAGAATAAACCATGCTTACTTAATCTATTAAGACTGTAATTATATATTTTAAGATTCTCCCAAAAAAACTTGGAGACTTATGCTAGACATTATATATTTTTATTTTCTATTTAGAGAGTTAGAGAGTGAACTACATTTTCTTACATGCTTTAAGGTAAAACTGTTATCCAACCAATGAAAACGTAATCGTACATCTGGTTTCTTTACAGTACAACTGGAACATAGCTCTGAATTAGTATAGCACTGAACGTTTGTCCAATAACATGTATATCTTCCACACCATAGAGATTTTTTTATAATTTAATCTTCTTTTTCTTCTTCCTTCCAAGTATTAGGCCCAGGGTCTGTTACGATCCTATAGAAAATTTTCCCTCCAGTGTTTCATAGGACGGCCCAGAGATCTTCTTCCTCTTGGTATATAATTATAAACAGCTTTGGGGATCCGATTTGAACTCATTCTTTCAAGATGGTGTTTCCAATTTAGTTGGTACTGATTAATATATTCCAAAATGCCCTTTTTGCAATTTAAATGAAGATATGGAAAGAACCCATTTCCTCCGTTGTCCAGCTTTTGTAGAAGAGACCAGGCTTTCTGCTAAATATTGGAGTGCAAGAGAGCGAATGATTTCATTATCAAGTGCTCGACATTAGATACCAACCAACCATATATTCCAAAATTGGTGTAGTTATATCTAACCTCTCTTGGTTAACTCTTGTTTTTTTTACCCCAACGCTATTAGGGCATCCGAGGGCTAGGGAGTCTTTCCTTTCTTCCATTTCTTCTTTCCTTTATTTTCTTTTCTTCTCCAGAAAAGCCTGACCAGAGGCTATAAGATGGCAGCCCCATCACTGGTCTTGCCTTCCTTTGGCCAGGGACTATTATTATGCTTTCAAGTCTTATATAAAGTTGCAAATGTAGATTTCCTGATTTTCCTCATTAATCTGTTCTGGTTTGTTACTGTAAGATTCAAAACAGAATGTGGGATCCAAGATGTAGCCTTTCTTCACTAGCATTATCTATTTGTCTGCTGCTCTCATTAGTAGCATGTATGTGTACCTCTCCCTCAATACTAAAGCTACTGATGGTCTGATGGCATGATGCTGAACACTGAAATGTTGCTCCAAAAGGACAGAAGCCTAAGAGATGAGTTTAATACACAATTGATCTTCTTGGTGATACAATATTAAAATATATATACAGTCAATATGCCCATTTCACCAATAAATGTTTAAAATGGTCAACTAGTTTCTACAGCCAAGCTGTCATTCTCAAGACCAGATATTGAGTCAATATCTGGTCTTGAGAATGACAGCTTGGCTGTAGAAACTAGTTGACCATTTTAAACATTTATTGGTGAAATGGGCATATTGACTGTATATATATTTTAATAAGAGATGAGGATGAGTTTAAATTTCACTGCATCTTATGCAGTAGCTGTTGCCATGGGTTCTACCTGGAATGGCTCACAGAGTACCAGAGAAGAAAGTGGACGAGTTGCGCGTACATGCCACAGGCGGCGCTAGTGTAATACAACTAACGACACCTAAATTTTTTCGGTTCTTTTTTTGGTACTAATATGAAATTCAGCACCGCCTGGTGGTAAAATTATGAATTATAATTATATAACGCCATCTGGTGAATAATTATGGAATTTAACTTTTATAGGAATAAATAATGTATAATTAATCTTAAATTGTGGAATTATGTATACCCAGTCTCTCAGACCTACAGATTTTCTTTAATTTTAACAGAAAGGAAGAATGGAAATAAATAAAACATGTTAATTTATTTTCGTTTATTAAAATTTTAAAACGTGCATTATGAGCTCTTTTAATAAATATGTACAATTGACCTACCCCCTTATTCTCACATACATATTTTTATACAATATTTATTAAATAACCTTAGCCATGTCGTACATCTGTCCATTATAAAGTCACATTTTTAAAATGTTTATTAGAATTGGCTGTACACTAACATCACTCTTCCTAACCTAACAAATCTTAGAATTTTATCACTTCTAGTAGGTTTATCTTTGAAAATAGATTCACATTAAAAATGTAAACAAGCTTGAATTACTTACAAATTAGAGTAAAATAAAATCTAAGTAATGATTTTAACTTCGATAATTTACAGTACCGTCTACATAGAACGAAAGGATAGCAGTTAAAAATTAAAATTTACAAAATGGCTAACTTCCCATAATCCCGAGTGAACACCGTTAAACACGCCGTGAACCATAGAGAAACTCTGTGGCCGTGAACGACGCCGTGTGCCTTGCATTTGTTTTATTTAGTTACATATTCTGTTACTACGAAACAGCACTACCATTGTAGTTTGCTCATTGTAGTTCATCGTAAACGACCGAAATTTTTTAGATGTCACTGTACTCAGTTTCCCCTCTATTCGAAGATTCTCTATGGGAATTACTCACACTGGAGAGACATTGGCAATCATTTTTAAAGCATCAGTCCATTCTGAACAGAATAATCCTTTTTGTCCCATAAAATCATCTTTTATTATGAATGGCAGTTATGTCCTCACAAGATTGGGATATTAAGCTTGTCAATGCACTTTTTTTTTTGCTTCCTTATGTTGATCTTGTGTAGCATTAATTTCAGAAAACTTGGATTTTATTAGATATGTCATACTTCAACTTTTTAAATGAGCTGATATTTAGTGGCTGCTGCAACTACAGCAGAAACATTTCAAAATTATTTCATTGGACCATTACTTTATAGGATAGTAGAACGTACATGTTGTTACCAAAATATTTTATAAATAATCTCAGATTATCTCTACTAATAAACATCAATTCAATTTGCTTGGAGCATGTTAACTTTAAAATTCTGTATTCAGGACATTTACTAAAGGAAAAGAGGATGATTTTATTTAACTTTTTATTAAAATTATACTGTTTTTATTTACCCAAAAATATATTTAATACCAAGCTTCAGAAAGATATTGACAATATTTGTGCACAATTCTAATATAAAGTCATATTTTGATATTTCCTAGATCTGTTAAAATTGAATTAGATTTTTTACAATAAAGTGCCTAAATAAATCTGTGGAATAATAGCTCCAAATTGCCAAGACCAAATAACTTTATTGATAATAGTGAGTGGAGAACATATTTTCAACGACTCACCTCATATAATTTCATTAAAAATATGTTCTCCACTCACTATTAATGATATAACCTCATATGTTTACTTCCCAATATTAATTTAAATATAACTTTATTGTTGTTTTTTACAAGAAGACAACAATTCAGAGAGTTGTGTGATTAAGATGTAATCCCTTTACCTTAATTTGAGTTTCTTAATTGGTTTTACTACTACTCATATCAAGCAGCTACTTTTTTTCCCCCCAAATCTTATATATAAACAAAATGTTTCTATTACTGTAGGTGAGAAACAGAGTTCCTCAGGCACACTGTTACACCACAGAGACACTCATTTGATTTTTATGCCAAACCTAAACTAGGGACAGATTTTTCACAATATACTCTACAATACATTTTAGTAGTGATAGGGATAACCCTATTAATGCTACAAGTATACAATTTTTTGCCCAAAATGTATCCCTCATAAATAAACATAATGAGGGTCTTTTCCCTTAGCTATTGTTGGGTTTTAAATTCCAGCAATGCAGTACAATATTTAAAATGAATACTAAGAACTGGATATAGATTAGGCTTAAGTATGAAAAAAATGTAAAATTATGAGGTTATATATTTTGTTTCTTTTTTCTCGTGTATAGAGGATATTTAGAATATAAATTAATGCATATTTACGGGTCGAAGTAACTTGCACCTAATTAAACTTCTCTCAAAACAAGAAGATTAGCTCCAGGAAGTGGTTAGAAATTTGGAACTTTATCTTCATCAAACAAAAAAGACAAATAAACCTGTAAATATCAGTAAACAAAAGAAAATCTTCAACATTGTCTTTAGTCTGTGATATGGGATGAGGTTGTTATGTTATATAATTTCTCAATATTCTGTAGATATATATAGAGATATGAATGCACATAGAATATAATAGGAAAGAATGGGATGAATATTTGCATGATATAACTCATATGTTACCATCATTCCAAAGTAAATGCTAGGAACAATGGAATTTAATAAGAAGTTGGAGAAGGAAGTGCAATCAAGGTCTAACCCTTGTAGTTGTGAAAGACATAATGATGATTATTATTAAGATGATATGAATAGCACCGTTTTAACTACTTACTTGTGTCACAGGGTCCTTCATGATGAGCACATCTGTAACTGTGCCAAACATCCCAAAGTATTCTTTCAATTTTTCTGAGGATGTCTGCCAGCTAAGTCCTCCAACAAACAGTTTTCCTGGTGCAGGGTCACCACCACTTGGAGTTGATCGTCCAGAAGAGCCATTCTGGCTATTGCCATTCATTGCTGGTATTAGTCCGTTACCATGGAGGTCGTGGTCCATAATGCCATTGCCTTCCATGCCCGCAGAGCTGTAACACACAAAATAAACATTCATATATTTCTCTATCTTTTACAGTGTGTTCCTATTATCGTCCTCTGCATTGCTGACGTTGTTGGTGTCAGCCTCATGACCATATACAAATTTCAGTATGCAACGGATGTGTGGTGAGTTTTTAATAATAATATGTTGTATTAATGAAGGGGGAAAATTATTTATCTAAGGAGCTGATAATTTTACCTACAAGAGAATGAAACATATAGGATGAATACCATAAGATTAATAACAGCAATTTCGTTTTAGATTTTTCTACAAAAATCTTTATTTGAGTACTGAAATATTCAGGGTAATTATGTTTTAAAAGAAACAAATTTATTGTGGAGAATATTGTAGGAAGGATTGACAAAGTGGAATTAAGTACATGCATAATTTAGTCTTGTATTCATGTCGTCATAAGAGTATGTATCCAGCAATCATTGCATCCAGTAACAATAACTATAGAGGAAATTATTAATGTTTAAAACGCATTTTAAAGATTGCGAAAATGCTCCATCTCTGTCGCGGAGTTGGCGCAAGCGTCGCAGCAGAGGAGGAGATTGTTCACCCTCTCTCTCTCTCCTTCCGACGCGAGAAACAGGGGCAGTTCGATATCGCACACGGGACCCAAGTCCAAACGTTTAGAGGTAGGGGGATGGAAAAAGGTAGGGGAGTTTGAAAGAAGATGCCCACTGTTCTTGCCTTGTTTAGCCGGTAGGCAGGGAATATTTCAACGACGTCGTGGTGCGATGGACTAATCGTTCACGTTACTTGTTCCAGGACAACACACGGAGAGACTGCCCGATACCAGACGATGGATATGCAGCATCCTCAATGCTCCAAGGTAAGATCCCATCTCCTTTCCTACACATCCTTTGTCACCAACGTGTTGGTTTCTTCACACAAATGCCCCGTCGCTGTGGTCCGCCCGTCTTTCCCCCCACGAGATTGCCGAGATCAATAACCCAGGCAGGCATCCAGCCCGAGCGCCAGCGACCTCACACCAGTTTGCGCCGCATTCAGCACCGGGGTCTGTTCGCCCAGTCACAGTGGTCAAGATGCACCATCCAGCACGTGGTCAAATCTCAAAAAGGTCAGGTGTCCTCTTCTAAGATGGTTTGGCTTTTACGTTGAAAGTGATGAGAGCGCATCCTCCTCACATACATAGAGTGGGGAAAGTCGAGGCAAGTGAAGGGGGATTGCGCGTAGCCATGGTAACGGGCGCCGGAGCAGCAGCTAGCTGGAGCCCCCAAACCCACCCTTCCCCCTGCTACTCAGTCAGTGGCTTGCTTGCGAGTGGACTGGCCTCCGATCGGCCGGCGGACTGTGATATTGTCCTGTCACAGCAGTACTGATGACAAGAGCCTACTGCTGTTTCGGGACATAGCCACAGATCCCGGCACATCCACCAAAATGTCCCAAGTGCTTTCTGTGAATTACCAAGTGTGCTCAGTGTACTTCCGAGCAATGCTGTGATATGCCTCCTGTGACTGCAAGAATGTGTGCAAAATCTACACAGACCTCTGTATTGATTGTTCTAATTTACAATTCAGTAAATGGTAAAATCGATTTTAAACCAACTCCTTCAAAATAACGCTTTTACTGCAAGACTGCATGTGTGCTACATTGCAATTAATGCGTGAATTTACAGTCAAAGTGAACTATCTAGTTTTTAACAAGTGGTTTTAAGATCGGTGCCTTTGGATATTTGTAGGTTACTCACAATTTAACAGAAAACAAATTCACCTTGCCAATTTCAACAAATAAATGCTATCGGTATAATTTCGAATAAATGAAGCGTGAATTATTTCTGTGAATTGCGCTAATTACTACACCTGTGAAAACTGTGCTTCGATATTTGTCTTTCACAACACAATAATAATTTTTTTCATGAATGCATAAAATAGAGATTCCTTTTCTAAATCACTATGAAGCTAATGCTATACTAATTACATAACGCGAATTTTTTCCAGAATCAAAAGTTCATCCGAAAATTACGAATCATAAGTTCTTTCAGAGATTTAAGGGAAAGTGGACCGAATGCTCGAAAACTTAATCTTTCCAAATATTCTGTATTAAACCTACAAAATATCCTCCCCATTATACTTCTTCAAAACTATACTTTTCGTGCTATTTTCAAAATTTGAATAGTGAAATGGCGTTATATTCTTTGCAAATGTAAGTGAAATTAAAATAATGCCACTGAATTTGAAATGTTTGAGTTTGAAATGTAATTATTTTTAATTCAAATTTGCATTTTACTTAAAAGTGCTTTTGGTAGGAAATGATATAATGATTTAAGTAAGGATGATACTTATGTTCCCCTAAAGATGTCCTCCCCACCGTTTCAAAATGGACCTGCGCGAACCTCGCCAACGTCTGATAAACATGAGAACCATTAAGTAAATACTGCAGCCAACATTGATTCCAACCCTCGCGCCAGCTCTCGCCATGCTATTCAATTCTGAAAGCTTCGTGCCATTATGGACGCTTAGCTGAAGATAAGGTGTTAACTGCACATTTATGCTTTTTAAATTGTACTGTGATTACAGAAAAGCAAAGAATCTTAGTATCGGATGCAAATTCCATAATGAAAATAATTATTTCAATATGATCTAGAACCGTTTCCTTAAATGTAATAAAACATAATTAAGAACTTGGGAGTTTACAGCAGATTAAGCCAGATCTCGTTTCGATTTTATTTGACAATTTTAGATTTAGTGTGTACTGGAAGAAAAAAAAAATAAGGTTGCTATTTCGGCCAGAAACATTGATTTTACGTCTCGACACTTCCCAAGTTTGCATGTGAATTGAATACATGCAGTATTTGTGTAACAATCCCGTGTTCGCAGGAATGTTCCAATGACTTTTGGACAGTCTTAACCGTGCATTCATTTACTACATAGAAAAAGTAATAAAATCATTAACTTTTAAGAATTTGTTAATAATGGTATGACTTTCTAACCATCATTATTGGCCCAAAATAATTTAAAAAGTAATAATTATAAATAAAATCTAACGTAGCATAACTTTTGCGTTAAGCAACGAATGTCATGTTTCAATTCACTGCAACATAAGAAATATCGGCATCATACCGGTAGTGTTCTTTCCACATTTCTGTTTTCAGGAATTCATACCTGTATTGAGAATTACAGACATTTAGCAAAACAACCTTATAAACCCAAATTGATCAAATCCAAGAGAATACGCTACAATTTTTAATGACAAACTTTTAGTCCAATTTACATCTATAGTGTTATCTGAGGGTTAATATTATAACAACCTAAATTTAAAAATCGTTTAATAACAGAGATAATATTTTGGTATTCGGGTTGTGATTTTCAGTTTTCAAATAAATGTTTACGTTCGCTTGTTTTCTATAGTAGTGAGCTAGATATCTTATTATTGAAATATTTTCAGTTAACGATACATCGATCTTCAAAAAAATATCCCTCTTCTGAATTACTAGGGTTTATCCCTAAATAAAATTCCTTTCTGCAGCAAGTTAATACTGCAAACTTTAAATATAATTGTGCATCCAAAACCAATCCAAATTTGTACTATTGTAGATCATAATGTTACTTTATTGTAAATCAATACTCTGCTTGCATGATTAAATATCAAACTAATTTTCATAAAATACCATAATTTCATAGTTAAACCAATATAAACGCTGTTATGTCGTAGAGCAAACTTTACTTCAAAATTTAGCTTCAAGTATTAAACAAATTAAAATACCAACGGAATTGTTATAATGCAGTGTTGCCACAATCAGTTTTCCTCTCTTTTAAATGATTATAAATCTAAAAAAGAATCAAACTATTGGCAATGGATCTATCTTTTATAAGATTAAACGAGGCAGAACCTATTCTCGTTTCATTTGTTCTTTCACCGCACAATACTCGTATGTCCTAAATTAAAATAAAGAGGGTTGTCTTGATACAAACAATGGGTGCCAGAATCAGTACCTTGCTTCAAAACATAATTTTACGCCATCAGTTCTCTGCAACGGCACAACTATAATGTAACTCTATTTCCATCGACTTTACGATTTATATCTGAAAGTCCGATATCTGATTGTAATATGTTTAGTAAGGTTGCGTTTAAGGGGACCCGGAACGTCCTATACTTATAATGTTAAATGTAAGGAACATTTTCTCCTGAACTATTAATCCTATCAAGTTGAAATTTGTATAGTGGAAAGGTTCATATATTTAGAGTCTTCTATCATACGGATTTATACAGATATGCATTTATATAAAAAATAATATTTTTACAAATATTTTCTTTCTGTTTTTACACTGTATTGTGCAACCTAAATTCTTTAATTACTGAGCTATCACAATATTAATATGGTAAAAATTATATATGAGCACTATATTGAAGCCCTGAAAATTTCAGGTCTCTAGCTGTAATAGTTCAGAAGAAAATGTTATTTATATATTGATAAAAAACGAATGCTAACTATGGGAGAGAGATGACGGCTCACGCCCACATTTTAAAGGGACGGGGAATATTTAAAACAGATAATAAACACACTTAGAAACAAGATACAGGCAAGATAATTATACCATATTAAAGAGGAATCTTTCTAGTATTTTAATTGAAAAAAAATGAAAATGGATTTTTTCATCACATCTGAACTTCCGGGTCCCCTTAAAATATATAGGCTATATAATGTTTTTGTACGAATGGATGCTGTACGAAGAGGAACTAATTGTATAGCCATCAACTCTTCAGAACATTGTAAATGATTACGCTATTCAATTTAATTTAATTATTTTTATTTAAAAATAGTTTTATTTCGTAGATGGTAGCTTTATATATCTTTTTAAGGGAGAGGAAATTTCACTCTTGTGGGTTTATGATTACTAATGATCTCATTACCACACTTACCACGCAGCTAATCAATACAAATGTCCATTTCTACTCGTTCAACTTTTAGATCGGTAAGACCCTAATTCAAATAAACGAAAATGAAGCCACGCGAACAGAAGAGGCCACTCAATTTTATAAGTTCATTAAATACTATTAATGATTGTATTAAATATTAGGTCTAGACCAACTATTTTTGTACCGGTATTCCAAAAAAAAATTCAGAACCACTATGTTTCTGCTAAACCCTTTGTTCCTGATAGGAGATGATTTTTCTGCTAAGGATGGTTAAAAATTGAGTTTCAGTCGTAACTAAGCATCACTTCTTACAGTCATCACTGAAACTATCCGCCATTAATCTCATTACAGAGTTGTATCTGCATTACAGTAAGTCTAGATTCCGAAGAAGTCACAATAAATGAAGAGCCAGGTATCTTGCAGAATATAGGCCTATATATGATTTAGTAAGTAAGATTTTCATCTGAGAAATGTAGCTGTGTGAGATCGGGGAGATCTACACGTGTAAATCAAAATCCAATGTTCTACAGTGTTTCATCGAAATAGATTCTGGTGATATTAACATGTGCAGGATGATCGTGCATTGAATCTAAACAGTAACGATCCTAGTCTCCAAAAGATTCATTATTTATCTGAAATTATACAATTTTAAAAACATATCTGTTGGCTTCATCTAATCTAAAGGCTCTTTGAAACTTGATCAAGCCATATAGCGATCCTAGATTCGGAAAAAAGTAAAGATAAAACGACAAAATTACAATTTTTAGTACCCCTTTTGATCTGATCATTCTTCTAAGAATGTCAACTTATTCTGTTCTGTCGAATTTCAATATATTAATACCACGCTTTAAATAAAGTGCCAGAGAGTATTGTTTTTAAAGTGTTGAAACGGGGCAACAGTTGTATTAATAATGTTATTATAACGTGAGAGATGGTTCCAATTAGGGGGGGGCAAGGTGTTCTCATAACTTTTATAACCTCTGATTTACAAGATGGCAATACATTTTAAATATAAATTAATTTAATTTAATACAAGTGCTTACCTAATCATGGCAGTTAAAAAAATATTCTAATCTGTGTACTTAAGGCAATAACTTACATACTCTAATAAACACATATAGGCTAGTTTTATATGTCTATGATTTGTTTTTAGGGTTACAGAAAACATACTGGTGTAGCTATTTCCACAAATTCAATAATTCGTAAGGGTCGGTGATAATATAAAATTGCAGTTGAGTGCTGATGGCCTGATATGTAGAGGCGCCCTAAAATACTACAAAACTAAATTAAAGAGCCATATTGGGCTGAATGCTGTGTAGATATACATACCGTATAATTGTTAATATCTGTATAATTTAACCCTGAAATTAGAGGAGAAGACCTTATGACCTTAAATCCATCAGGTAAAATAAACCATTATTCTTATTATTATTATTATTATTATTATTATTATTATTATTATTATATGCACAACTCATATATGCTAGATTTCAACATTAACACTAGTGGTAAACGCGTTAAAAAACTCCAAGCGCGACAAGCCTAGAAGGCCTTGGTCTACCTGCCGGCTGCTGGCTTCACGTCCACATGTGTTAATCACAGAGGTAGACGATCATAACCAGCGTAGGTGCGACATGTGGTCAGCATGTCGGGTCTCCCAGCCGTTATAACTGGTCTTCTCAACCTGGAGTCGCTACTTACTGTAGTTACCCAAATGCCTCACGATGCTGGGTGGGCACCTGTCCCATACTGGCCTACATGAGAAATTTCCTTCTCCCATGGAGACTCGAACCAGCGCAAGTCTCGTAGTTCTTATGTTAATAGAAATTATTAAAATTACATATTCAGTAAATATACAGCAATTAGAAAAATCTGGGTGAATGTTTTGAATTATGTTCTTCATAAAGCAAATCTAGGCAAATTTAACCACACAATGGAAAAAATTGATATTTACAAAAGTCTCATATTTTATGAGATTCCGGGTTCGATTCCCTGTCAAACCATAGAAATTGTTCTTTTAAGGGAATTATTCATGTGATTGTCCATTGTCTGGAATTTAGGTTAAGCTGAGGTTAATAACTCTCCCGGCGCTTCATTATCATTTATCACCCATCATATCATCGGGGTAACGTAACTCCGCCTTCTAAGCGCCCCAACTTCAGAACTGGGTTACAATTACGCCAGTGCCAGGAGAGAAACCAGAAATGTCGAAATGACAACCTGGGGCATTGGATAAAAGAATATGTTCACTTTTGGTTAGTGAGAAGAAACACTTCCTTCTACATCATGGTATGCCTCATATTGCTCAACTAACATTGTAAACTAACCACAACCGTGGTTGCCTTGAAGTTATAATATGAAGGGGTGTATGGCATAGTGACGTAAGACAGTTTTCTACTGAAGTGAATAAAGTACACTGTTTAGGAGAAACTGCAATCTGTATCTCAGATACATAAAACAATTTAGGGGACCCGGAACATCCTATACTTATAATGTTAAATGTAAGGAACATTTTCTCCTGAACTATTAATCCTATCAAGATGCAATTTTTACAGTGGAAATGTTCATATATTTAGAGCCTTCTATCATAAGGATTTATATAGATATGCATTTATATCAAAAATAAAAATTACAAATATTTTCTTTCAGTTTTTTACACTATATTTTGCAACCTAAATTCTTTAATTACTTAGCTATCACAACATCAATATGGCAAAAATTGTATATGATCATTATATTGAAGCCCTGAAAATTTCAGGTCTCTAGCTTTAATAGTTTAGAAGAAAATGTTCTTTATATATTGAAAAAATGAATGCTAACTATGGGAGAGAGTTGACGGCTCACGCCCACATTTTAAAGGGACGGGAAATATTTAAAACAAATAATAAACACACTTAGAAACAAGATACAGGCAAGATAATAATACCATATTAAAGAGGAATCTTTCTAGTATTTTAATTGATAAAAAAATGAAAATGCATTTTTTTTCATCACATCTGGCCTTCCGAGTCCGCTTAATACAAACACTTAGGATAATAAATATCTACATTATTATTAATATTAAGCAATCTTGATTCTTTGTACACTGCTAATAAAATACTTTTTTTTTCTCAAAATGAAAAACAAATCTTACACCACTATGTCATATATTCATAAATTAACCAATATCTGTATGAAATTTTAAATGTTATCCACGGAATTGCGAAACATAATTTCGACCAGACTTACTATTAATCTGCTTCGTTTTATATTAAACAAGCATGCTATTCGATCATAATAGTATGCGATGAAAACTACTAATCCATCTTATCTAAACGAATTAGAAGCAATACATGTAACCTTAATTTTCTACATTCTTTAGAAATTTCGAACAGTTGCTTTCTGTAAAATCGATTGACCGCGTTTCATATCACTAGATTTATATAACCTGAAATTCAATAGTTTCGAACGCCATAAATGTTGCTGTTAAAAGTAACTTGGAAATTTCTTTCAGCTCATAAATACTTCAGTAAGTTTTAATAAACTTCCAAGAACATGTACATATAATGTCTAAAATATTTTATTGCGATTTATTATTTCTTATTAAAATTTAATCTATATAAACCCCTCCTGGTTATAAATTTAAAAAAAAACTACAACTAAATTTTGCTATTTATCATATGAGAATCTGTAACCTATAATGAATACAAATAAACTCCATACGTATGCATTATTTACACAAACATAATTATTTTGTTATATTTATCACGTAACGGACAAAATTGTCAACAATATATATTTAAAGTTTACCTAAATTGTTGAGAGGAACCATGTTTTCTCGTGTTATTTCGTTTCCATTTAAAAGGAGACACAACAATTTCATAATTAAGTGGCACATACTGATTCATGATGCGAAAAAAAAATCTTACACAAACCGGAGTACAAACAGGAAGTGGTGTGATAGCAACTATTGTTGAAGATTATTTTATGTTCAGATATTGACAGAAATGTAAATATATTAGTTATTTTCGTTATTCAAGTTTTTTTTCCCCCTCACAAACTTAATATCCCTTAATTTGTTAAAGGAACAACAATGCAATAAAAATATTTAAAATATAAAATATATATTATTGCCAACTGTTACTTTTTTCTTATAACGAATTAGCGTGTTTCAAAAAAGGTAATTATTTTCATATTTTTTTTTATTCCCTGCACATGCCTTAATTTAACAGGACTACTAATTACGTGCTTTCAGTTAAAAACAGACTGCACTTCACATGAACTGCCATATGGTCTGCAGCCCCATACTTACTTATTTACTCACTGGCACTATCGAACCCGTAGGTTCATGGCCGAACGCGGACATAAGCTCTCCATACATCCCTATCCTGAGCTGATGCTTTCCAATCGTTCCCTGTATAATCTACTTCCCTCAAATCATAGTTAATGTTGTTCTCCTACCTCATTCTTGGTCTACCAACTGGGCTTTTTCCCTCTGGCTTTCCTACAAGAAGCTTCCATGCACATCTTTCATTCCCCATATGCGCAACATGTCCTGCCCATCGCAGTCTACGAGACTTAATTGTTCTTATTTTATCTGGCTTCCTATAAAAACCATGTACTTCATTGTTATGTAGTCCTCTCCATTCACCTGTCTGTTCATCTCTCTTTGGCCAAACAATTTTCCCTAGAACTTTCTTCTCAAAAACTCGTAATCTCATTTCCTCTCTTAAAGTAAGAGTCCATGTTTCGCACCCATATAATATAACTGAGAATAATAGTTTTATGTATTTTCAGTTTAACGTTTTTTTGAAAGGAGTTGGGACATCAAGAGTCTCTGCAATGCATAATAGCACGCGTTTCCAGAATTTAGCCTATGTTTAATTTCTTTGTGCATCTCATTCCTATTTGTGATTATTGTTCCTAAGTATTTGAATTCAGCCACTTCCTCAAAATTCCCCCTCATTTGTCATTAGTTGTCCATTTCCATTATGTAATGTATTTCTAGGTGTGACCATATATTTTGTTTTATTGATATTTACTTCCAGTCCTAATTCAGTGTTACTTAATAGTGTGTGCGTTGTTGTCCTTTAGTATCTCCTCGGCGATAGTACATCATCAGCATAAACTAAAGCTTATTAATACCATTGAGTTGTAGGCCTTCTTCATCCTCTAAAGATTTGATGGTATGCTCTAGTACAAAATTAAATAGTAGAGGAGATAGTGCATCTCCTTGCTGCAGCCTCATAGTAATACAAAATATTATATCGTTTTAAAGTTGATAAAAAGCTGTGAATGGCCTGAACAAAAATAACTACGGTTTTCAAATGTTTGCCTATATTTACAGTTCTTTTATATGTTTACCTTTTTTCCCCTATTTTTTTACTCAAGCACAGGACACACACAGTATAGAAACTTCTATTCCACGAGGAATCCGGTTATCCAGAGTAGAAAGTAGAATCTCAATCAATCACGCCACGGCGACGTACGCGATTAAGTCGAACCATTTAAAATGTGATGTGCAGTTCAAATTAAAACGCATACATAATCCTTTTCATGGCTCAAAGAGAATATGACACTTTTATTCAAGAGTTTATGTTCAATAATTTTTTTCGGAATTTATCCACAATGCAATGGTTTTCCATCACCCTTAAGAAATTCGCCTCCTCCATTTACAGAGAATACTTCTTACACTATCTATCCAACCTTCCTTTAGGTCTTCCCTTTCTTCTCTTCCCATCTATTCTCCACTTACAAAATCTTAAGAGATTCTATTAAGACGTCATTCTCTTGAGATGTACGTACCATCTTACTCGTCTCTCTTCAATTGACTGCAACAAATTTCCTTCAACTTTAATATTTTTCCTAATTTCAACGTTTATATATATATGATATGAAAAGAAAAAAGGATGCTTGAGTCGGGATTTGAACTCGAGTCTCTAAAGTCTGTACCTTTAGCGCTCTAACCAACTGAGCTATCCAAGAATTCCAAGACAAACATACAATTTTCTTATATATATATATCTTCTTGTAATCTTGTAAGCCCATGTTTCCCTTAACAGAGATTTAGGCGCTCTCCCCCTACAGGGAAGAATTTGAACCATGCTAATTTAGTTACACTTGTTTTCGTATAGATGTAATTTGAGTGGTCCGTGGTCAGCGTTCCGCCTCGCACTGACATCTGGGAAACCAAGGTAGTACTAAGACGGGAAAATTCGGTAAATTGGATTGTGCGCTGATCTCAAGTAAGTAATCCATCTCTGTTGCTAATAATTTGTTAGGTTGGCACCTTTTATTTGAATGTGTTCCGATCCATATAGCATAATACTCTCTTCAATACCTTACAGATAGATACATTTATTTCTTCTGTAAAAAATGTTTTTACTCAGCATGCGAATTATTATCCGTCCATCTGCGATAATAATAATAATAATAATAATAATAATAATAATAATAATAATACATTTTATTTCATTCATTGAACACAGTATAATCACCTTTTCCTGTTGCAGCGGTCCTGTGCTTCCTCGTAATACGTAAATCTCAGTACACTCTTATTACTTCTCACACTACACATCAAACATTCTTAGTGTCTTCCCATCTTCTTTCCCCATCTAGTTTCTACTCCAATAATAATAATAATAATAATAATAATAATAATAATAATAATAATAATAATAATAATAATAATAATAATAACAATAATAATAACAAATAATAATAACAATAACAACAATAACGATAATAATAATAATAATAATAATAATAGTAAAGTGATCCCACAACAGACCAGGAGGCCCTTGGGGTAGTAGGAGGTTAAGGCTCCCACTTTTTCTAGGCAATCGGCACTTTTTTATGTCAGCCGGGTTGTCAGCCCTGCGTGACGGCCGCCTTTACCCCCAGAACAAGCGTCTGGTACTCATTTACGTTAGAGGCTGAGTCGACCCCAGGGCCATAGTGTCGCCAGAGGGTTTGGGTCAGTTTAAAAATCCTGACCCCAACGGGACTTGAACCCTCGACCCTCTGGCTTGTAGCTCAGTGCCTTAACCACTACGCTACGGCGTGCCCCCATAATAATAATAATAATAATAATAATAATAATAATAATAATAATAATAATAATAATATGCTTTATGCGAAAAAATGCACGTTTCAAACTGGGAGCTATATATTATGAAATGCTTGCTATTTTACTAATATTTGAGTAGAAATAGCCTATATATTTGTGGTTTGTAATAGTAGATACTAGGGTTATAAAGTTTTGGACTTTTCTGAAATAAAATATTTCCTGTACAATGGATGGATGAACTTTTACTTAAAACCATTGAAAAAGGCCTTCATTTCACTGAACTTCAAGAAAAGGTCACCCCCAAATATATTTATATATCAAAATTTAATATTAATTTGGGGGTGACCTTTACTTGAAGCTCAGTGAAATGAAGGCCTTTTTTCAATTATTTCAAGTAAAAGTTCACCCATTCATTGCACAGGAAATATTTATTTCAACAAACAGTCCAAAAAGTTATAGCCTAGCTCTCTAGGGTTATAGACTAACTTTTTGGACTTTTGTGAAATAAAATATTTCCTGTACATTGAATGGGTGTAAAATATTTCCAGTGCAATGAATGGGTGAATTTTTACTTAAACCACTGAAAAAGGCCTTCATTTCACTGATCTTCAAGAAAAGGTCACACCCAAATCAATATTAAATATTGATATATAAATATATTTGGGGGTGACCTTTTCTTGAAGCTCAACGAAAAGAAAGCCTTTTTCGATGGTTTTGGGTAAAAGTGCATCCATTCATTGCACAGGAAATATTTTATTTCACGAAAGTCCAAAAAGTTATAACCCTAGTACATAGAGACCAACTTGGTTTGCCGAAAGCTAGTTAGTATTCAGGTAGTGAATTGTGTTTATATATATATATATATATATATATATATATATTATTATTATTATTATTATTATTATTATTATTATTATTATTATTATATACAACTTTCCTCATTAGAGGATTCCCTCAAGGACAAAGTGATACAATTATTTTTTTGAATTTATGAAATACATTTTGTAAATACATTTAAAAAATTCAAATTGTAGGCCTAATTGAAGTATACATACTACAAAGTATACATTTTGTAAAAATGGTTTCTTAAAATTGAAATTGATCCTCTAATGGCAGCGATGGCAATTTTAGAAAGATACATTGTATAACAGACCAATCTCTCATCGGACTCCCCCCCCCCCATGCGATATACACAAATTCTTGTTGGGATTTCTTTATTGGTAGGTGTATCATTTCATCGATCGTAATATCAGAACTTACTAAGAATAAATTATATGAACATGCTATAGCTTGCATCGCCTCACTATGATGGTGTCCGTTTATATAAAAGCAAGTGCCGCGCGACAAAGCTCGACGATGATTAACATGCGGAATTGTTATAGCCTGCATCTTTGCATTTAATAATACATAACAGCTGCGGGGAAACAAAGCGAGGCTCCGGACAACCATCATAGTGTGGCAATTATACACACCTACCTCACTAATTGCAATATAAATAAATATATATTCAAATGTTACTAACTCACTGACACTATCGAACTCGTAAGTTCGTCACCTCGCGGACAAAAGCTCTCAATACATCTCTATCCTGAGCTAATGTTTTTCAATCATACCCTGTAAAATCTACTTTCCTCAAGTCATGGTTAATATTATTCTTCCACCTCATTCTTAGACTACCAACTAAAAGCTTTCCTCTCTGGTTTTCCTAAATAAGTTTCCATGCCCCTGTTCCATTCCCATTCGTGCCACATGTCTTGCCCATCGCAGTCTATGAGACTTAACTGTCATTATATCCAGTT